>OX369255.1:2400000-3000000 GCA_947284805.1 Coleophora flavipennella
TACGGGAAGCCGCTGGATGCGAGTAGCGCAGAACCGGTCGTCGTGGAAATCCTTGGGGGAGGCCTATGTCCAGCAGTGGACGTCCTTCGGCTGATATGATGAAGTTTATTGAGAAAAAATATCAAAAGGTGCAGCTCGCGCCAAACTTTATTACTGATCCGAGCTGTGATGCAAGTGCTTGTTGCGCCGGTATAACCGAGTAGTAGGTACCTTTACGTCCTACTAACTCCCAAAGTTTGCTACTGCGACGCGTCTTGCGACCAACTTCAGAGCCGTAATAAAGTTTGGCGCGACCTATACAACCTTTTAAAATTTTCATTACATTTTTTATTTTTTACTATTCCATGAGTTCATGTAGTTGTTTGACCCAATCTTGAGTATTTTAAAAGCTTTTATCTACACTCATGTCGTAAATCCTTCATTTACTTATCAGAAACGCTAAGCAAATGATATACCTTTCGATGGAGCCGTGACTAGGGATCCATACAAATTTCATTTCGTTATCGCAAAGTTGTAACAAAATGAAGTTTTTTTTTTAAATTTTACGCAGATGCTTGCTATTTGAGCACACTAGCGTGTTTCGGAACGCAACCTTGGCGGCGCGCATGCGTGGTGCGATATTACTGCAAATTTATTTTCGCGCCATTAACGTTTGTATTTTTCCTGGAGTTTGTATAATATGTAATTCGTTATTCGTTGTAATAAGTAAGTCGTTATTACAAGTTTTTTTTACTAAAAACCCAGTAAAATGTCTGAAACTGATAGTGATATAGACGAAAATTTGACACCCCCGGATATTCTTGAAACAGCAACAAAAATAACTTTTAATAATTGTACCATACAAAATGTCAATAATTATTACAATAAACAATGATTACTTTATTTTGTCTATAATTTAAATTTGTTGTATGAGTGTAGATAAACTATTGTATGCAACTGTACATAATTAGTATTTAACACTCGTGTATACTTTTATGAAACTCGCTGCGCTCGTTTCATAAACCACACTCGTGTTAAATACCCCTCATTATGCAACAGTTGCATAAATAGCTATTATTTAACTTGCTATGATTGTATGTATGTCTGTTTAGTTTTAAATCTTGCGATCGATTTTAGAGCGACTTCTGGGGTTCCTATTGATCTGAAATTTGGAATGAAACCATATTCAAGGTGACATTCCTTTTGGTATTTCGAAGTTGATCTGATGATGAAATTTAGAGGTGGAATCATGGTCCCAGAATCGTCTTTTATTTTCAATAAAATCATAGGAAAGCCTTTTTTGGATTTGGAACCGTGTATTTACATTCAATCGAGCATTCGACTTTTGAGCATAAAAACTCTTTTCAAATAAAACAGGGAGATGCTTGAATTAAAGAATATAAATTAAAATGGCTCCCATACAACAAATTCGATATTGATAACGGCAACAGGTAGACGCTTGAAATATTCTCAGAATATTTAGTTATATATTCACTTTAAAAATAAATAATTAAATTAAAATTAAACAAATATATAAGGGGGACTCCCACACAACAAACGTGATTTTTTTTGCTCGATATTGATAACGGCAACAGGTAGATGCTTGAAATATTTGCAGAATATCGAGTTGTATTATTCACTTTAAAAATAAATAATTAAAATAAAATTAATATTTAAGGAGGCCTCTCATACGGAACCCTTCGTGCGCTAGTCCGACTCGCATTTGGCCGATTTTATTTTTTAATAATTGTAATTTTTCATTTTTTTACCAAAAAATCAAAACAAAGTACAAAATTTTTTAAATATCCTTCTATATTTTTATCTTAGATAATAAAAGAACACTCTTTCTTATTAAGCAATGTCCACTGACGAATGACAGGTATGTAATTTATGTAAAAGTTAAAAATAATATTTAAATAGCCTTCTATATTTTTATCTTAGATAATTAAAAGATGTCTTCTGACGAATGATAGGTATGTAATTTATGTAAAAATAATTAAATATCCTTCTATATTTTTATCTTAGATAATTAAAAGAACACTCTTTCTTATTAAGCAATGTCCTCTGACGAATGATAGGTATGTAATTTATGTAAAAGTTAAAAAATATATTTAAATATCCTTCTATATTTTTATCTTAGATAATTAATAGAACACTCTTTCTTATTAAGCAATGTCCTCTGACGAATGATAGGTATGTAATTTATGTACGTTACTTTGTGGCACCACGGGTAGGTGTAGGGTAAGGTAGGGCGCGGCGTGGGTAAAAACGGTTCGTGCACACAATCAAAATTAACAAAATTAACTAATGACACTAGATGGGTCTTATGAAGAAGTAATCAGGTTTAAATAGTAAAAGGTTTTCCAATAAGAGGTGTTATTTTGATATTCAAAGAAAAATGCCATTTTTTAATATAAATAATCGGATGTTTATTTCATTATAAAGAAGAAGGTACGAGTATTCCGTTAATAGTGGAAAATAACATCAGGCAAATGACCACCACAACCACGCTTACAGGTCCATATCCTTTTCATGAAATTTTCCATAACCAAATCGCAAAGTGGCTGCCCTATGTCCTCGATAGCCTCACGAATTCCATCTTTGAGGTCTTGAATCGACGCTGGGCTGTTGGCGTAGTAGACCTTCTCTTTCACGTGGCCCCAAAGGAAGAAGTCGCAAGGTATTAAATCACAAGATCTCGGTGGCCAATTGTGATCACCTCTTCGAGAGATAACACGGTCCGGAAACTTTCCCGCAAAAGATCAATGGTTTCGTTGCTTGTGTGGCACGTAGCGCCGTCTTGTTGAAAGTAAACGGTGTCCAGATCAGTACCATCCAATTCCGGCCATAAAAAAACCATTAATCATTCACCGTAACTGTTGCTCCAGCCTCATTTTCGAAAAAGTAAGGTCCAATGACTCTGCCGGACCATAAACCGCACCAAACAGTCACACATTGAGGATAGAGAGGCTTTTCAACAATAACTCTTGGGTTTTCTGAGCCCCAGATGCGACAATATTGCTTGTTGACGAAGCCACCGAGGTGGAAATGGGCTACATCACTCAAGATGATTTTCGATGGAATTCCGGATCATTTTCATGCGTTTCTACGACCCAATCAGCAAAGACACGACGTTGTTGATGATAAGCCGGCTTGGGTTCTTGTGTTAACTGAACTTTATAAGCCTTAAGACCCAAATCTTTATGCAAAGTACGGTGTAATGACGTTTGTGGAATGACTAATTCTAAAGAACGACGAGGAAAGGACAAACCTGGGTTTTCTTCAACACTTTCGGCTTCAGCAGCAATATTCTCAGCTGTTCTTGAGCGACGTGCACGGGTTTTATTCTTCACATCACTAACTTGTCCCAACAGCTCGAATTTTTCCACCAATTTCTGTATTGCGGTCTGACAAGGTGCTTCACGACGACCCAAAAATGATCGAGTTTTACGAACCGTCTCTGCCAAATTTTCACCATTTTTATAGTGAATTTTAATAATTTCCATGCGTTGTTGAAGCGTGTATCGTTCCATTTTTATTAATGGCGTAGTTTCTACTTGTCAAATGTCAAAAAAGTGACATCTACCGAAATAGCGGGTTATTCAAAATAACACCTCTTATTGGAAAACCCTTTATAATTGAAATATAAAGTTTTTGATAGTGATGTAAATATTGATGAATTGGATTTTGATTTTTGAATCATATATCACATTTTGCTATGCGTCAGCTAGCTCATGCGAAATAGAAGAAATAGATCAAAAAGAAGGTTAACAGCGTTACTGTGTTACAACTTAGAAAAAAAACTTTAAAATGATGCTTTATGTGAAAAGGTTTGACCTTTTTGTTCTAGTTTTTATGCAGTGGAATGTAAGTAAAATAAAGTTTCTGAGTAAACTACTTTTTATTATTACAACAGTGTACAGACATTTTTTAAAGGAAGAATCAAAGGAACTGAAATTATAAGCATAGTGTATTTTTATAGAGTATGACAGTAGAGCGGGGCCATAGACATAAAACTTTTTAATTGTTAAAGGTACGTTCCTCAACACCCTCTCCTAATTTTCCAAATTATACATAGTCTTGATCTATGACAGTCATTAAGTACCATCTATACATTAAATAATCTTTGACAAAACATTTGTACCTTCTATATAACTTAATCATTGACAAAACATTTGTACCTTCTATGTAACTTAATTATTGACAAAACATTTGTACCTTCTATGAAACTTAATCATTGACCAAACATTTGTACCTTCCATGAAACTTAATCATTGACAAAAATAAATATGTTGTTTATTACTAGCCCCAATGATCAACAACAATTCAGTGTTATAATAAAATTGTTTTTATGATTTTTACAAAGAATAATTTTCAACATAAAAAAAAATGATTACACAAATACCTACACAATTACAATTAAATTATCCTGTCCTATACAAAAGACATTTCTTATGTTTATTAAATTTAATTTTATCCAATGCTTTAGTTAGAATATCAGCTATTTGACATTCAGTAGGACAGTATTCAATGCTGAACTCATTATTAGAATACAACTCATGAATATAATGAAATCGCACATCAATGTGCTTAGACCTTTTGTTAAAAATGCCTGTTTTAATTAATTGAATTGCACTCTGATTGTCAATTTTGAATATTATCTGAATTTTAGTATTGAGATCCAGTAGCAGAGATTTTAGGAACATTGCTTCTTTACAACATTCAGCCGCTGATATAAATTCTGCCTCCGTAGAGGATAAGGCAACAATTGGTTGTCTTCTAGAGCACCAAGAAACTGGTCCTTCTCCGAACATAACTACATAGCCTGTTGTACTTCGCCTGGTCTGCAAGTCTCCTGCGTAATCTGAATCACAATAAACATTCATGTTTATTTCTGCATTTTTTTTTTAAGAATAATCCCTCTCCTAATGTGCCAGCCAGGTATCTGAAAATCCTCTTCAAGGCGACAACATCTTTTGATTCTGGATTCTCCATGTTACGACTAGCCATTCCAACGGAGAAAGCTATATCAGGACGTGTTCTTGTTGATAAGTACAGTAGACTACCCACTGCTTCTCTGTATGGGAACCTTATATTTTCCTCCTTTTCAATTCTCAAGTTGTCTTCATTTAAGCACGGTGTCTGAACTGGTTTGCAATTTTCCATGTTGTATTTACGTAAAATATATTTTGTATAGTTTGTCTGCGTTAAGTATATTCCTGCTGCATTTTCTTTTATTTCCATACCCAAAAATAAATTCGGATTTTCATTGATTTTAATTTTGAATTTCTTGTCTATTTTATCGAGAACATTCTTAATTTCTTCTTTATCCTTTCCTATTATTAAACCATCATCAACATATATTGCTATTATTATTGATGTGTCTTTATTTTTCAATATACATGGCTCGTTTTTTGTTTGTGTAAAACCCAGTTCTTTCATGGTTTGGAGAAATTTTTCATTCCATCTCTTAGGTGATTGTTTAAGCCCATACATAGATTTAATCAGTTTGCAAATTTTGCCTTTGTCTTCATCAATTCCAATAGGAACTTTCATGTATATTTGTTCTTCTTCTCGCAACTGACCATTTAAAAAAGCAGTTTTTACATCAAATGTCATTCTGGTGTAGTTTTTAGACGATGCTAAGGCTAGCAACGCTTTAATTGCAGATTGAGATGCAACTGGGCTAAAAATTTCATAGTCCATCTCATCTTGTTCATTTCCTCTTACTACCAGTCTGGCTTTGTAAGTTCCATCGTCTTTAACTCGAAAGACCCATCTATTACTTAAAATTTTATGTTCTCCTGCCTCTTCTTTATTAACTAATTTCCATACATTATTTTCTTTCATAGAATTTAACTCTTCATTGATAGCTTGCTTCCAGTTTTCTTTTTCAGGAGTATTCATAGCTTCATTATATGTAAGTAACACATAGTCTTTATATTTTGATGGAAACTTTATTTGTCTTGCACTTCTTTTAGTTTCACTTCTATCATCAGCTGTATTTTCTTCTGAATCTTTTTCTTCTTGTTCTACACTTTCTTTTAATTTTTGTTGCTTCTTCTCTATGATCTCTACTGAATTTCGTTTTTCGCCATCTTTATTTTCGTTTGATACAGACTCAACCTCTTCATTTGTCATTTTTGTAGTATTTTCTGTTTCAGGTTCATTGGTTAATAACTCACCGTGAAGAAATTCTTGCTCATCTTTACTTTGGCAATATTCTACCTTTTCTTTTTTTTCAGATTCTTTATTATTATTTTCTATTATTATGTACTTACTAGCACTGTTTTCTCTTATTTTTAAGTCTGATTTCTTGCTACTGAATAGAACATCACGTGCAATCACTACTCTTCTTTTTATGTTATCCCACAACCGATAACCATTTATAGCATATCCAATCATTTTATACTTGTTTGTTCTGGAGTCTAGTTTTTTAATGGGTGACAATACCTTTGCATAAGCATCACATCCAAACTCTTGTATGTTAGACAAATTTGGTCTCTTTTTATTCCATAATTCAAATGGAGTTTGTCCTTTTATGGCTTCACTTGGCAGCCGATTTATCAGGTAAACACCGCAATAGAGTGCTTCACCCCACATTTCCTTTTCCATTTCTGAATTATACAGCAATGATCTTACTTTTTCCATTATCGTCCGATTTAAACGTTCAGCTTTTCCATTGAGTTGAGGTGTGTATGGTACTGTATAGTCCAATCGTATCCCTTTTCTTTCACAATATGCTTTTAATTCTTTAGACGTGTACTCCCCTCCATTATCACACCTAATTTTTGACACTTTCTGGTCTTTTTCTCTTTCTACTTCCTCTATGAAATTTCTTAAGTGCTGCGACACTTCATTTTTATTCTTCATCATATATACTTTTGTGTAGTGACTGTAGTCATCCATAACAGTTAGAAAATAGCGTTTCCCATCCCATGTTTCTTCTTCTAGAGGTCCACATACGTCCGTATGCAATATTTCCAACATTCTTTCTGCTCTCTTTCTTTCTGTTTTAAAAGGGAATCTTGTTTGCTTTGCCTTTACACATATTTCACAATGGGACTGTGAACTTTCTTCATTTTTATTATCTATTTTTATGCCGTCAACTGCCTTAGACAACATCTTCATAGTGTGATTTCCAGGGTGACCTAATTTCTTATGCCAGGATTCTACAGAGTTGTCTTCTACTTGGGAGAGCAGCGACTCTTCATTTTTCACAAAAAGTTTTATAGTGTACAAACCTGATGAATCCTTTGTTCCTTTTATAATTTGATCACCGCTACTGATCTCAACACTATTGTCATTAAAAGAGACTATACCTCCATTTTTTGTTATAGCTGAAACCGACAATAAATTGTGAGTAAGGTCAGGCACACACAAAACAATTTTAACAGTACAATTTTCTGTGACAACATCTCCCTTACAGATAGCGCTCATTACATTACTTTGTTTTGCAATACCTATTACACTATTGTTTGATTTCACATTTGTTAGGATTTCTTTATCATGTACCATGTGAATGGTGCATCCTGAATCTATCACAAAAGTTTCAGTATTACAGTCCTCAGCTAATAAGGCAACATTCTTAGATGGACCACTCTTATTCTTATTTTTAAAATAGCAATTTTTCTCCTTATGGTTAGTTTTTTTACATATTGAACAACAGTTCCTACAATTTTTAGCAAAATGACCACTCTTATTACAAATAAAACATTTCAGATTGTTACTGGATTGTAAATTGTGACCATGGCTACTATTTTTAAAGTTACCGACTCTATGTGAGGCCAATGCGATAGGGGCATCCGTTTCAATTCTTCTTTCTTCTTCTTTTATCAATCTTGCTTTTAAGTTTCTTATAGTACGCTCCTCTGTAGGTGTAGACTCCCAAGCCGTAAGAAAGTTTTGATAGGAATCGTTGAGCGAAGTAAGTATCTTTGACTCGAACATTGCATCATCCAAATTTACCTTCATTTGTTTCAGTCTATAAGACAAATTCTCTAATTTAGAAAAGTTTTCTTGCATTGACATGTTATCATGAAATTTCATGGTGTAGAATTCCTGTAGCAGCGACATTTTTTTTCTTTCTTCGGATCCCTCAAACATTTCACATATCTTTGTAAACATTTCTGCAGCCGTTACACATTCGTATAACTGTGGTATTAACTTTTTATCGATGCTTTGTAGTATGAGGTGCTTCGCTAAGGCATTCTTTTTAAAATTATCTTCCAGTTCTTTCTTAGCGTCGTCTTTGGGTTTTTCTGTTGTTTTTTCGTAGACCACTGCAGACAGACCTTTTGCTTCAAACAAAATACAAATTTGGAACTTCCACATCTGGTATGAAGATCCATCACTTAATATTTCTATCCTTGCCAATTCTTTTGATACGTCATCCATTTTGGTTTTGGGTTTCAGTTCCGTATTTTAACTGCACACACAGCACAAGTTTGTCTAGTTATTATTTCCAACTGCGAAAGTTCTACTACGCGCTGGGCACAGAACCTGAAAAGGTTTGACCTTTTTGTTCTAGTTTTTATGCAGTGGAATGTAAGTAAAATAAAGTTTCTGAGTAAACTACTTTTTATTATTACAACAGTGTACAGACATTTTTTAAAGGAAGAATCAAAGGAACTGAAATTATAAGCATAGTGTATTTTTATAGAGTATGACAGTAGAGCGGGGCCATAGACATAAAACTTTTTAATTGTTAAAGGTACGTTCCTCAACATTATGAAAACGACGCACTTTTCACTTGTGATGGATTTGTTTAGAAATAGGCCCTTTTCTTATAATATATATGAAAATAGCAGTCAAGTTATCTTTATTTTTATTAATATAGGAAAAATTTTAAAGTTCTAGAGTGGCGATCGTGAGCCGGAAAACGTAGCGTAGGTAGGCCTCCCACTCGGTCGCGGGAAGCCGCTGGATGCGGGCAGCATAGAACCTGTCGTCGTGGAAATCCTTGTGGAAGGCCTTTGTCCAGCAGTGGACCTCTTTCAGCTGTTAATGATGAAGGCATATTTGTTGAACAAATGTTTGTACCCGCGCCCTTTAGACATATTAACTAATAAATTTACTTGTATTCTAAAAGTTTATCCTTGGCCATGGGACACCCGGGACACAGTTTATATTTTGTTACTGATTCATGATGTCAATATCAATAATTATTTAAGTGATGATTTGAAACCTCGATCGTGAATGTAAAGGCACTGAATGTTAAATGTCCAAGTGCAAGTCGGAGTCCATCATTATCATCATCATCATTGGACGACTTCACACACAACCTACGAATTTCTTCATAGGCGTGTACAAGTTTCCTCATGAGGTTTTTTGTTTACCATAAGAGCGTCGTCGGATAAACGTACTTATGAAATGGAACTTTGAAAACACATTGGTACGTGGCAGGACTCGTTCCACGACCTCTCCCGGTCAGGAGGGAGCGGCTCTGCACCGACGGAGTCCGCACCGCCACAAAATAGATAAATGTTAAGAAAGATATACGAGTATGTGTTTTCTTTCATTCAGTTCAGGACCCTGAACGCGAGCCTGACTCACACTTGGCTGGTTTTTATTATTAGTTGTTAGGGTTCCGTACAAAAAAACAAAACGGAACCCTTATAGGATCACTCGTGCGTCTGTCTGTCTGTCCGTCCGTCTGTCACAGCCAATTTGCTCCGAATCTACTGGACCAAATCAGGTGAAATTTGGTAGGACGGTGTAATCCTATGACCCAAACACAGATGTGCAAAGTAAATAAATATTTTTTTTTAAATAAGGGACATTTTCGGGGGACAAATTAGGAAGTAAAAAAAAAGTTTTGAAAACCTTACTGTGTCATATATCAAATGAAAGGGCTCTTTATCAGGATTTAAAATATATTTTTGTTTATATTGTAAAATAAATAGTTTTTGATTTTATTCATTAAAGAGGACGAAAATTGACCACTCCCCCCCCACATCTCCGAAACTACTGAGCCTAAAATTTTGAAAAAAATACAAAATATAGTTCATTGCTTGTAAATTACAGGAAAACTTATAATAATTCTATCAATAAAAAAAAAGTGTTAGACTCAATATAATACGTTCACTTACGGAAAATAGTTCTAGTCATAATAGAAAATAGTCTATCGGTGTTCTACAAGATTCATTTCGGAGAGTGTCCTGGAGCTTCACGACCTCATTCCCCCTCTCCATTTCATCATCGGTCGACCAGGTGCGGAGGGCGATTCCACCCCTTTGTCGTTGATGTTCCAGCTTTACGCACGAAGCGTTTTGCTTCTTCGTTCATTATGCGAACGGCCAGGAGTGGAATTCCCTGACGACGTTTGTATTCCCCGATTCGTATAATTTAGAAATCTTCAAGACGAAAGTGAATAGGCACTATTTGAGCTTGCGTGTTACATCGTGTTCAACTCGCACTTGGCCGGTTTTTTTTTAGAGTTATCAACTTATCATTATCAATCTCACCAAATTTGACGTTTTGCCAAAAATTTTTAAAAGCATTCTTCTTGTTTAATGTTTTTATGGTTCCTTACCCAAAGGGTAAAAACGGAACCTTATTACTAAGACTTCGCTGTCCGTCCGTCCGTCTGTCTGTCTGTCCGTCCGTCTGTCTGTCTGTCCGTCCGTTACCAGGCTGTATGTCATGAACCGTGATAGCTAGACAGTTGAAATTTTTACAGATGATGTATTTCTGTTGCCGCTATAAAAACAAATACTAAAAATTTGAAAAAGTGAAAAAAAATAAAATAAAGGGGGTCTCATACAAAAAAAGTGTTTTTTAAACAGTAAAAAAACTAGCGCCATCTAGTGTGATGATACGAAACACTTGGCCCGTCCTTTTTTACTATGTTTTATTATTATTTACGAGGATATCACAATAATACATATAAATAATAATAATAATAATACATGATAATAAATAAGCATAATAATACATGTTCTGTAAAAAAATTCAACCGGTTACACAGACAGACACACACACAGACGGATGGCGTAGGCTTAGTAACATGATACCGCTGGCATCCTTTGGGAACTGAACTCTACAACGCACTAACGAACTAACTATACTGTTTATCATTTTCAGGTGTGCAATCTTCTCAGAAGTACAATACACGGAGAGTTAAAGAACACAGCTTTACCCATATCAGTCGCAGCCAACACCTCGCACTGGGGTCTTAGACCTCTAATGGGCGCGCAAGCTTCAACACGAGGTGAAAACGAATCGCAAAAGGACATGCATAGAATAAGAAAGGTAACACTTTCTGAAATAATAGACAATTTAGCACAGATTTCTGGTGTAACAGATTGTGTGCTCTGCGGGTTGCCCTTGCAAAACGCAGTATTGGTTGGGGACGGAGGCATCTGGGCGCACAGGTGTGGCCACGTGTTCCACGGGTCGTGTCTGAATGTTCACAAATTGAAGTTATGCCCGTCATGTTCTGTGCAAAGAGAATGACGAATCTATCGTTAGTAGAGCTCGCGTCACGTAAAACGAGCGCTGGGCAAGGTGGTACATTAGGGCTAAAATTGATTGCTCGCGCGACCAACAGCCAGCTCACTCTACGCGACGCGAGGTCTAGCTAAGGTTAACATGTATGATATATGTATGTAGGTAGATTGACAAGTAGTTGGTAGGTTAACCTTGAATTGTATAAAAGTCAATGTTAAGTTAATTATTATTATATTCGGATATGAGATAGTAAATCCGTTTTATTTTCACTTGGTTGAGTATATCATGGATATTAAATTAAAAGCATTGTAATTTCTAATGACAAGCGTTCTTTTAATTTCAATATTTTATCACACAAATAGGTATATTCGTGTACATATTGTGAATATAAATGAGCTAGAAAAACAATAATTTATATACTGTCAAATGAACAATGTTTGTATACTTTGTAATCACGTTTTCGAAAACGACTAACGATTTCGAATTTATTTGCAATACTGGGGTAAACGGTGCAAAAAAATTGATCTAGCCAGGTCTCCTGGGAAAATTAGTTTTCTCAACGAGTCTAGCCCAAAATCCGATTCAGACCCGCTTTCACACCTCAGTAAATGCGTGTTTTTTTTATTCTTTTACTCATTTACGGGTTCAACTTATTTATTTATTCTGAAAATCCGTATTACACACAAAAAAAAATATTTCACATGAGACTCTAGAGTACCGCTCGGGGCCCAGGTACATACTTTGAAATTGCACACCTGCCAATTCAGCAATGTACATTTTCACTCCTAATTAGTTTTTAAAAAAAATTTTCATCATAATTTACACATTTATAATTGGCATTGTAAAAAAATAAGGTATTTTTATGAAAAATATACTAATAAGAAACTATTTTTTATTTTCATTCATTTGTTATTTTTTTTTAGTTTTTCAAATGTTAAATGTTCAAATGTTTGGGATGACGTCACAGGCCCTAATACTATGAAAAAAAAGGCCCGTGGTAATTCCAGTGGCGCGGCGTAGGCTTTCGCCGCCTGGGGCCGACCGGAAAATTGCCGACCACTATATATTATTTATTTGTCAAGAAAATTAGTAAAAAACAAATAAAACATCTTTAATTTTTTTTATTAATTAAAAATGTACTTTCCGTGTTTTTTCATAGCAAAATATTTTATTCAATTGTCAATATCAGTATGTATGTCATGTTCAGTTATCAATAGCTACATTTGATATCGATCTTAAATAATTTAATTTGAGATTTAATTTTTGATTAACTTTAGATGAGCTCGGCTCGCGTCAGTGCGGCGCGATTTGGAGTTTGAAAGAGGATTTTTTTTCGCCCCTTCTCGTGTGTCGCCCGGGGCTATTCCCCCCTGCCCACTCCCCTGCTCTGGCCCCACCACGCTACGCCACTGACTAATTTCAATTGATAACTATAAATAAAATTTAGTTATTTAGTATGTGTTTACAGTATAAAATCGGTATATTACATCTAAATGGTAATTTTATTAACGTGCCTTGTAAAAAATATGAACAATGCCAATTGTGTAATGCCGGGGCGGTGACGTCATCGTTATCGTCATCGTCAACAAGGGCAAATCTCATTTTTTATAAAATATACCAAATCACTTGAAAATTCTGAAATCTAATAAGTGGATAATTATCGCAGAAGCTATTCCAAATTAAGTGGGGTTCAAAAAACTAAACAATGCATATTGCCCTACGCCTCGCTATACTTTGGCTACAAGTGGCATATTACAGATACAAATTTAGATCTAAGATTGAATCTGTTACTGCAAAAGCTCGAACTTAGGTAAAACCCGTTTTTATTTATTTACTAGCATCGCTCTCGTGAGCATCGTTTTTACGTCTTTGAGGGTGAAAGGGTGCGGCTCGCGAGCGTAGGCAGGAGTTTATTCCAGATCCCTCGGTAACTATATCGGGCTATTCTGATTAGCAGTCTATGTCACTTCGCACCACCTCAACTATTTTTATGCAAAACGTCACGTCAATCCCTTAAACATCTTTGTGCAAAAAAACACAACAATCACTTGCTCCATTGCAATTTTAAAGAAATCAACCAAAAAGTGTCTTTTTTTTCATTTCCATTAGGAACTGAATTGGATTATTTTATTTTCGCGGGATGAAACATAGGCTACCTGCATACTAAATTTCTTCAAGATTGGTTGAGGTGTTGAAGCGTGAAGAGGTCGCGTCGCGTCGTGCCGAACCACTCCCCCCTTCCGACGAATCCATGTCAAGTGTCAATTCGCTTTACACTCTATGTAAGTACTCGTGTAACAGGAGTTGGGGTAAAACCCCGAATTTCTCTTTGATCATCCGTAATACCAAGTTTATTGTACAGCAGTTCTGACGATAAACTGATTGAACTATCAAGCATAATATACATAAATCTAGATGTGTACAATAAAAATCAAATGCTGTACCAATTAACGACCGTTATATCTCCAAATAATTTTTTAGGGTTCCGTAGTCCACAAGGAACCCTTATTCACAATTATCTCTACTCAGAGAATACGAGTACTAGAAAGGTGCAATTTACATATTAACATGCCGACAAAGGGGTAAAATAAAATCTTGAAAACAATTTTTTTAGGGTACCATGTATCGTGTGGAGTATCGTTGAATAGGTCTTTCCAAACTTCTGAGGCTTTTCTGAAACCATTTTTCAATTCAGGGTTCATCATTACAGCTCATATACGTCCCCACCGAGGGGCTCGAGCCTACCCTGAATCAGGGCGATTAGGCCTTAGTCGACCACGCGGGCCCAGTGCGGGTTGGTCGACTTCACACACAATCTGCGAGTTTCTCCGCAGGCGTGTGCAGGTTTCCTCACGATGTTTTCCTTCACCGTTAAAGCAATCGGTAAGTATGTACGTAAGTTTTTGAAAAACTCATTGGTACATTGGCCGTCCAGATTTGAACCCGTGAAATCAGGGTTCCGTTAGAAAAATATTAAGCTTTAAAGTGCTAATTTTTGTTAGAGTCAAACCGCTATTTCAGGTCATCCGAAAATAATTGTAGGACATATCATCAATTTAAAAACAAAACTATCACGGCTAAAAGTACGGTCTCCAATGGACATTGAGTTCACTTCCGTGGGACTCAGCCCCGCCATACGGACTACTGGTATGTACTTATTCGTCATGTTTTCCTAACTATAAAAATTGCGGTAGTGACTTCCTAGGGGTATGGGGGGGGGGGGGGCTATGACGTAGTAAAGATGGCGGCCGTGCCTTAGCTATTGAGCGGTATTTCTAGATAACTACTGGACCGATGTACTTAAATAAGGTGTCAAATGAAAGAAAGTATAATTTTATTTTATATTTCATTTCTCACATTTGTCGCGCTTCTCACTAAGGTCGGGTGTAATGACTCACGTCGCGTATTGAAATGAAAGTTCAGAACTTCAGGTGAAACTGATAACTGTATAATATCAGAAAACACAAAATATAACACGGGAAATACAAGTAGGTACAGAAATTCGGTATGCTAAGTTAGTCCATAGGAGAACGTCCGATCTATATCGTGGCTGAGAGTTGACTCCTCTGGTGTGTTTCGTTACATTGAATAACGACTTGTTACCGGAGATCGGGGTGTTCTCCTACCGGTACTAAGATACAAAAGAAATATTAACAGACATTCGTGGGAAAACAGAGGTACGGTACAGTAATAACAAACAGGGATACAATACATAATAAAACTATAAAATTTAGCTAGGAAGAAACTAATAAATGTCGGCGTATCGTTTGCACAGAATTACATTTCGGCGTCTGGTACAGACCGTAATAACAGTTAAAGCCGAAAGCGATTAGAAATCCTCTATAGTGTGCAACACCGCCAAAACGTAACCGGGATGTACCTCAATAAAACTTTAGTTACACAAAAATATAAAATGTCCGTGTTTATGGCTTCAAAATCCCAGAACTGTTGTAAGTTGTGTCTCAACAAAAATAAAACTTTTTAGGGTTCCGTGGGACCAGGAAATGTGGTCACCACAGGTACTCCCCTGCCAGTGGTTTAGACCAAACAAAAAATACAAGATAATAAAGACAATAACATACAGAATGGTCTAAATCACGAAACAATAATAACACAAACAAAGACACAGAAATAATATACATACTGAACCAAATTAAGAAACACGGAACAACATTAATTACACAGTGATAAACAACAATACAAGAACATTTACAAACAGCATTATTATATTATATCAGCTCATATACGTCCCCACCGAGGGGCTCGAGCCTACCCTGAATCAGGGCGATTAGGCCATAGTCGACCACGCGGGCCCAGTGCGGGTTGGTCGACTTCACACACAACCTTCGAGTTTCTTCGCAGGCCTGTGCAGGTTTCCTCACGATGTTTTCCTTCACCGTTAAAGCAATCGGTAATGATATGTACGTAAGTTTTTGAAAAACTCATTGGTACATTGGCCGTCCAGATTTGAACCCGGTACCTCTGGTTAGATGGACCGAGTCGTTACCGGTTGAGCCACCGACGCAAACAGCATTAGTACACAATAAAAATATCAGTTGCGAAACAATAAAAGATACACACAACGATATAACTTAATAATGCTAAAAAAAAATTATACAGACATATTGCACATAGGAACATATTAACATGATTACATACATTTTAAACACACAGACAACAAAACGAACAAATAAAAACATAATTTACCACAGGAAATGACACAATTTACACAAGAAAATACTTTACACATACAGTCATACGCCTTGTGAATAATTACATATTATTATTTATTACATACTAATTATATAAACAACCTTATTCTACGAAAATCCAGCCTGATAGAACGCTGGAAAACGTACCGATCTCCCCGAGCGCCTCGGCGCATGTTGCGGTCTTAAAATTCCTACGCGTGTACCGCCGATGGGGCTCGGTGTTGTGCAAACTGCCTGAGATGTGTTGCCGGCGTCGCTCAAATTAGGGTTAGGAATACAATCAGTACGGCTGTTATAGCGGACTACGATGTCCTCAAAATCGTCTGCGCATTCACGCGTTTGGTGAGCGGATTCGCCTAGTATATAAGCTGGCTTAAGTCGATCGATCGAAATGGTTGTTTTGCGGCCGCGTATGTTTATGACAAAGGTTTTGTCCTTCCTGTCAATTACCTCAAATGGCCCAATGAACGGTCTTTGAAGAGGTCTTTTAACGGTGTCATCTCTGACGAAGACATGACTTGCCGTTGCTAACTCTTTGTATATAAATGTATTTTTACTGCCATGGCGCGTCCCGGGGACTGGCCGGAGCTTATCAAAATGATTCCGAAGCTCATTGGCAAATTCGCTATGCAGCGGCTGAGATTCCGTGTCTACTTCTAGGAACTGACCCGGGAGGCGTAAACTCTGGCCGTATATTAACTCAGCGGAAGTTGCTTTTATATCATCCTTCCACGCTGACCTAATTCCTAGCAACACGGTTGGCAAAATACGTGTCCAGCTGGTACTTTCTGACCCATGACACATAATGGCAGCTTTTAATTGTCTATGAAATCTCTCGACCATTCCATTTGCTGCCGGATGATAAGCGGTTGTCTTAAAATGGGTCGTACCTAGCAGGGCGTTGAGCTCTGTGAATAGGTGCGACTCAAACTGACGACCTCGGTCTGTCGTGACGTTGCTCGGTACTCCGAAACGAGCAATCCAATTATCATGAAACGCACGCGCGACGGTTTCTGCCTCTTGATTTTGTATAGGGATGGCTTCCGGCCACCGTGAAAACCTGTCTACGCACGTTAAACAGTATCTACATCCCTCGCTAACTGGCATTATTATTATATCCAAGTGCACGTGTTGGAACCTAGTTGATACGGGTGCGAAATTACCAGGCGCTGTTACTACGTGCCTATTCGTCTTCGACTGTTGGCATTCTAAACACGCCTTAACCCACTTTCTGCAGTCTTTATTCATTGACGGCCAGACAAAACGTTCCGAGACCAGCCTGCTTGTGGCTCGCGCACCCGGATGGGAGTTGCGGTGCAAAATATCGAATGAAGCTTTTCTAAATGACTCGGTCAAGTACGGTCTAGCGATTCGCGTAGATAGGTCGCAAAATATTGGCTGGCTGCTACCTGGCATGTATGCTAGTTTTAATTGCAACGAGGTGTTATTATTTTTAATCATGGCATTTAATTCTGTATCGGTTTTTTGAGCGGCGGCAAGTTCGTCCCAGTCGATGCCTTTCGCTACCGATTCAACGCGTGATAACGTGTCGGCTGGGATATTTTGCTCGCCTTTGACAAATCGAATATCAGTACTGAACTGTCCTATAAAATCCAGATACCTAAATTGTCTAGGGGAACATTGTTGCTCTTTCTTACTGAAAGCGTACGTGATAGGCTTATGATCTGTGAAAATAATAAACTGCCGCGCCTCTAAGTAATGCCTGAAATATTTTATGGCGGCATAAATAGCTAACAGTTCGCGATCATAAGTGGAGTATTTTTGTTCGGCTTGTGTTAATTTTTTTTTGAAAAGAAACCTAGCGGTTGCCAATCGCCATTGTCCCATTGTTGTAAGGCGGCACCTATTGTGTTATCAGAGGCATCGCAAAACAGTGCTATCTCCGAATTTACACCTGGGTGAATCAACAGTGTCGCTTTTGTTAAACTATCTTTACATAATTGAAAGTCCCTCTTTGTTGTGTCTGACCAAGCAATTAGCGTTTTTCCTTTCTTCGCGCCGAGAAGCTCATTAAGGCTAGCCTGGCTGGCAGCGGCTTTAGGTATGAATCTCCTATAAAAATTTAACATGCCTAGAAAACGTCTTAAGCCTTTAGCTGTTTCAGGCAACGGGTATTGACGCAACGCTTCGATACGGTCGGGCAGAGGTTTCGTTCCCTCGGCAGACACTAAATAACCGAGAAATTCGATCTCGGATTGGCCGAATATGCACTTCGCGGGGTTTATGACCACGCCATATTGTCTTAACCTATTAAAAACTATTTCTAAGTGTTTTAAGTGTTCATTTTCATCACTGGACGCAATTAACACATCGTCAATAAAACAGTATACAAAGTCTAATTCACTTAACACTTGATCCATAAATCTTTGGAATGTTTGTGCTGCATTGCGCAAGCCAAAAGTCATATACTTAAACTCAAATAGCCCGAATGGCGTCACTATTGCAGTCTTTGGAATGTCTTCAGGGGCAGTAGGTATTTGATTAAAAGCACTTATAAGATCAACCTTAGAAAACACTTTCTTCCCTTTTAGGCATTGTGAAAAATCCTGGATATTCCTTACGGGATACTTGTCAGGAATCGTTCGGTTATTCAAGCCACGGTAATCTCCGCACGGCCGGTGCCTCACTACAGGTTCACGGCTGCTGGCGGGCTTCTCGACCATCACTAGTGGCGCCGCCCAGGGGCTGTTTGAAGGCCGCGCGATTCCCAACTTTACCATAGTGTCAAACTCACGCTTGGCCGCGATGAGTTTATCTGGGGCGAGACGTCGCGGTTTATAGGCAACAGGTGGTCCGGGCGTAGTCAAAATGTGATGCTGAGTATTGTGTTTTACCTCACGTAATACTCCGTCGGGGCGCGTGATGTCAATATACTTCGCCAGGAGATCGTGGTACGGTGATGTACCGGACACGGTTTTAACCGTGGGCTGGTCACACCACGTAGTCTGTCCGCTAGAGGTAAGGTTGGTCGTTGCATCAATCAAAACTTTATTTCGCGCATCCACCATCAAATTAAAATGCGCTAAAAAATCCATTCCTATTATGGGCTTCGATACGTCCGCTACCACGAATATCCAAGAAAAATCGCGTCTCAAACCTAAATTCAAGGTAAGCGCGATTGTGCCGTAGGTGCGTACAGGCGTCCCGTTAGCTGCCACTAATTCATAGGCAGACGTAGTGCGAGCCGTATGGATTAGTGACTTAGGGTACACACATAAATCTGCGCCCGTATCAATTAAAAACCTCACCTTGGTCTGGATATCAGTCACGAAAATGCGGCGCGATGCTGTGGGCTGGGAGTTCATCTCGTCCGCGGCTAATGACTCCCGGCGGCATTTCCCGGCATCTGTCGCGTTTGATACGCGCACGGCTGCACGCAGGTACTGGCCTTCGGTCCAAACTTCCAATGGTACCAGCACTGCCAGTCCGCGGGTCGCGTCCGCGATGTAGAGCGCCTCCTCGCGTGACCTCGCGAGAGAGATCGCTGCCTCGGCCCGGTGTTTCTCGGTGCGTCCGGAGCTCGTACGCGGTCGGCTATGTCTCGCAGCAACTCCTTAACTTCAGCCAATTCGCCTTCTAATTGCGCAATACGCTGGCGCGCGGGGTCGGCGGGTGTAACGGCTGCAAGAGCGGGCGTCGTCCTTGTGCACCGGAGCCTAATGTTTTCAGCCACCAGGTCTGCGATGTCGGCAAGGGTGTTTAGTGGCGTGTCCCGCTTCGCTACTACCGCGGCCTGCATGTCGGTAGGTAGGCCCTTGGTCCATATGACCCGTATAACCTCGTCCGACATGTCACTGCCTGCTAACGACCTTAAGTGTCGCAGGAATTGCGATGGAGTGCGGTCACCAATCTCCTCTCCTTCTAACAATCGTTGAGTCTTAATAGTCTGGGACTCACCAAACCTCTTAATTATTTGACTTTTGAGTTCCTCATACCGCTGTTCTGATACTATTGATAAATCGGCAATCAAATCACTTATCTCTTTAAGTGCCACTGAGTCCATTTTGCTAACTATGTACAAACACTTCTCCGTAGGGTCATTTATTTGTGACATTCGAAGAAAACTCTCCGCGCATATCAGCCAGGTGGCCGGATCTGCCCTATTGAAATCAGCCATACGCGGCCACGTGTGCCGGGCCAGACCACTTGCGTCTTCCACGGAGTTCGGCATTGTGTAAAAGTACTTACTCAGTTGAGCCACACACACACACACAAAAAAATATACGGAGAGAAAAGTCTAAAAGTTATCAATAACTATCACAACAAAAAAAAAGGTTTCACACGAATATAACGATACTAAAAGTTTTAAAAAAGTCACTGTCTTACTTGCGTGTTACTACACTCGCGACGTTATAAAGTTTATACTACACACTTGAGCGCGATGAAAGATATTAAATCACGTCGGGGTCACCAATTTAGGAACGGTGCGTTCCTACTCGACGAGAGCAAAGGGAGATATCTCCGCCAGGCGAGGTGATATGCCTGGGGTCCGGCCGTGGACCAATCGTTGATGATCGGTATTTGTATATATACTCAGCGCTGAAGAAATTCTAATAGCGCGTTCTAGGTGTCGTATTTCTTTTTGTTCTCTCGTCGCTTGTGTTAATGTTCAGTGGCGGGTTACTGCAGTTGCCGCCACATGACTCCCCTCCGAGACCGGAGGTAGATCCAATGAGAGCTGGCAGTCTAAGATCGCGGATGCTGTCGACCTCGTTAAGCCGGGTCGATGTGCAGTGTGCCAAGTCGATGTCCACGGTGAGTCGGGATGAAGGCTGGCGTCAGGCGTCATGGCAAGGGAAGCAGGTGATGCGCGCAGAGTTAGCGTGTGGCTGCCGACAACATGCTGGTGCCCGAAGGTTGAAGTAACAGGCCAGGAAACTCGACGTCTCGGGTTGCGGTGGTCCTGATTTAACTTCAGTGCGATGTGACTGCTGGTGCTGCTGAGGCTTGCTTTACCGGCTGGAGGCTTGATGATGGAGTATCACGTCGGGGTCACCAATTGTCGCGCTTCTCACTAAGGTCGGGTGTAATGACTCACGTCGCGTATTGAAATGAAAGTTCAGAACTTCAGGTGAAACTGATAACTGTATAATATCAGAAAACACAAAATATAACACGGGAAATACAAGTAGGTACAGAAATTCGGTATGCTAAGTTAGTCCATAGGAGAACGTCCGATCTATATCGTGGCTGAGAGTTGACTCCTCTGGTGTGTTTCGTAACATTGAATAACGACTTGTTACCGGAGATCGGGGTGTTCTCCTACCGGTACTAAGATACAAAAGAAATATTAACAGACATTCGTGGGAAAACAGAGGTACGGTACAGTAATAACAAACAGGGATACAATACATAATAAAACTATAAAATTTAGCTAGGAAGAAACTAATAAATGTCGGCGTATCGTTTGCACAGAATTACATTTCGGCGTCTGGTACAGACCGTAATAACAGTTAAAGCCGAAAGCGATTAGAAATCCTCTATAGTGTGCAACACCGCCAAAACGTAACCGGGATGTACCTCAATAAAACTTTAGTTACACAAAAATATAAAATGTCCGTGTTTAAGGCTTCAAAATCCCAGAACTGTTGTAAGTTGTGTCTCAACAAAAATAAAACTTTTTAGGGTTCCGTGGGACCAGGAAATGTGGTCACCACACATTCATTAATGTAAAGCTAATACATAAACATGAAAATCAGGAAAATAAACAGGGCCAAAATATGCATACAATAAGAAAAAAATAAAAAGTCATATTTTAAAATGTTTTATTTTATTTTAATAAGCTCTTTTCTAGCGATTCAACGATAACAATCGTATTTGCGAAAATATCTATTACAAAATATAACTACTTAGGTAACAATGAAATTTACAATTGACCTTAAAAAATATGTACGATTAAGTACTGTTCTAAATGTTCTGTAGAAAAATTGGGTCCACGATCGCTTAATAATTTTTTACGGGTCTACGACTGCTTAGTAATTTTTTACGGGTCTACGATCGCTTTGTAATTTTTTGTAAGCAGAAAAAGACCGGTTTACGTCTACTGAGGTGACTGGGTAGAATTTAAATTTGGCTGCAATGTTTAGAATTATTGTGCCGGGAAAAATTTCACCCAGCCCGTTGATGAAGCTAATAATTTGGCACATGGGTTCAAACCCTTGGTTGTTGTTCAACATGTTTTGAAACTTTGAGAGACATCTGAACGATGAGCGAGATCGAGTGTAAATATGCCTAATTATTAATTTCTAAAACATGGAACTACCGCTGAAAAGGATATGGATTTGCATATAATCCGCTCTTTATAAATAAGATACAATTTACAGTTGTGTGATTTTCTCAGGGACATACTTACACTACACATAGTTTCTAAATCAATGTTTATTTTTTTTCTTGCATTGTATTACCTGTTTTTTTTGCTTGTGTGGGCTCTGAACAAAAGCTTATCCTAAAAAGGAAATAAACACAAAGGGTTTTGGTTCACATAAATATATACTTGTTGCTATGTGACTTGAGTAAGTTTTAGTGGCCTAGTGTCGGCGACCGACGACAAATTATTTGTACTATGACAAAGTTCTTAGTGCGGGTTTTCCCCGGAACGAACTAATAAATCATTCTTGGTGTTACCAATATAAATATTACACACTTCTTACTACTAGTTAAATTTTTAATAACTAAAATCATACATGCGTGTTTATAATACTTACTCAGTTTATTGTCATTCAATAGAAAAACCGTCCAGTTACAGTCGATTCAAAATTATTCGTTCCAAGGATTCAGCTGCCGACGTCATCGGCGCTACCGATGCTCAGTTAAACGACCGTAGCTCCGTCATTTATGAATCGATTCTTATGATTTTAAGTTCATTAAAAAGCTGATAAAAATGATAATACGTTTTATAATAAGCTAAATTACCATAATCCAGATGGTTACCGAGATATTTACATAGTAAAATGAGCTTTATTTTTTAAAATGTTATTTTTTGTAAATATCTCATTTGTCATTAGCTTTACATCAATGAATATGAGAAATCAAATAATGTGCATTTTATGTTCTTTCATTTGACACCTTATTTAAGTAAATCGGTCCAGTAGTTATCTAGAAATATCGCTCAATAGCAAAAGCCCGGCCGCCATCTTCACTACGTCATAGCCACCCCCCCATAAAACATGCCGAATGAGTGCATACCAGTAGTCCGTATGGCGAGGCTGAGTCCCACAAAAAATCGTTATTTGAAGACTTTTTAACAAATGGATCTCGTACTATAAGTAGATTTTTTAGTTTAGGAGTAATAGTCGAACAACTTAAGACGTGCAGTTGGATTTGTACAAAATATACTATTCCCAAATACAAAAACAATTTTGTTGTTTAAAATATACATTTATTTATTAAAAAGGCTATGGAACCTTACTTTGCGCGACTCAAACTCGCACTTGGCCGGTTATTTTTTTCACGCCTCATAAAATCTGAACAATGGCAATAGTACATAAATGTTTCGTGAAAAAATGTTCAGTTTCTTGAGTAGGTTCTGAGTTGAAATATGCCTTTACACTGAATATGAAGCGGTCGTGCTCAGTGCAACTTGCGTGGTTGGGTCGATCACGCAGGTTAACTGGTCTGAAGCACGGTTATTACCTGGATGACTTTGACCGTTGGTGACATTTTTCTCGACCGTTTCCGTATTTCGCAAGGCACGTTAAGCCGTTGGTACCGGCATCACTAGATGACAGTTAAGCCGTGACAGATGCCTTATAGGCGGCTTGAAAAACCTCTGATAGTGGGGTTCGCCACCAGCCCTTAAAGCTTCCCCACCCGGTCTCGCCCCCCGTGTGTGGAGTATGGCCTAAACTTCCCTAGTTTAGAGGAGATCCGAGCGGCGTGCGGCGCGGGCGTGCCCCAGCAGTGGGAACGGTTATGGGTTGTTAACAAATGAATCGTTTCTAGTCTATATATGTTAACATCTCGTGTCACGGTGTTTGTGTTCGTACTCCTCCGAAACGGCTCGACCGATTTCCATGATATTTTTTTGTGTATTTGGTAGGTATGGGAATTGGTCGTAAAGTATATTATGCCAAAACAACGTATGCGGGGTCAGTTACCTCAGCTAGTGCAATATTGTAAATGTGAAAATGTGTTTGTTTGTTTGTTACCTTTTAACGCTTGAACACCTCGACCGATCTTGATGAAATTTGGCATGCAGTTAGTCCGTGTCACTAGGAAGGACATAGGCTACTTTTTATCCCGTGAAATAAGCATAATCCAAAGGAACTAAGGAACTGAAAAAATACTCTTTTTGGTAAATTTCTTTAACATCGCAACGGAACAATGGATTGTTATGATTTATTGCACAGAGACGGTTGAGGGGGTGCGAAATGACATAATAGCTTATCCTTTATAATTAGCGTATCCTGACATAGTTCCCGAGGGATCTGGGGAAAACTCATTTCCACGCTTGCGCACGTCGGCGTCGCAACGGATTGAAGAGATTTTTTGTATTGAATAGGTTCAGAGAGTGGTAAGCGACATAGAGTGCTTATCAGAATAGCCTGATAGAGTTCCTGAGGGATCGGGGGGAAACACATGTCCACGCTCGTGCACCACTCACCCTCAAAGACAGTCATAAAAACGATGTCCACGCGGGCGAAGACGCAGGCAAAAGCTAGTGTAAATTATAATTAAAAATCAATCATGTTACTTTACAAACTACACAATCTTCCGTAATGATATTTGTGGATATCTGCGAAGGCTAAAACTAAGAGGTTTAGCGTAGTTGCCTAGTTTTCCTCCTATACTACCTACCCTCAGGGTGTGACGATGACCGAGGCAAAACGGATCTTTGCCGTGGCCATCGTGGTCAGGACTCGGGAGAGTCCGTTACAAGTTCTACAAAGTTTCTAAATGTTAATTGTTCTAACACCCCCTCTAACACTCTCCCTGCCATGGGATCCGCCGGCGGCCTCAGTTTGAATTGTGCAGCACGCCAAGCTAATATTCGACGTTTTCTATCACGAGGCCATGGGATCCGCCCGCTGCCCCCCAAAAGGTTTTCTTCAGCACAGCGGATCCCGTGGCCTGCTAGACGCATTTCCGTACCGGCCGCCGGCGGATCCCGTGGCCTGCTGTAATAGTTTCGTATATTTCAACTTGGCGTGACATTACAGAAAACTTGGGACACGCCAGCGGACCCCTTGGCCTGCTGAAGTAGAACCGCTTAATATACGGCTGGCAGGGAGAGTGCTTAGGGAGGTTGTGCTGCCCCCGTGCCGGCCAACAGCCACACATGGGCACTTTGTCGCTGGTTGCGATGAGGAGTGCCAGGAATATTTGATTAGTTCCATTGTCAAGGCGAGCCATTGGTTGGAACAGTTGTCTCTCCTTGTTTTCTTTACGTGTAAAGAGTAAAGAAATTAACCAACTTTTGCACTTTCCATGCTTTTCAATGCTTTTTCGTTTAAATAAAAATTTAACAATTATTTTTACAAAATCCAACAAGCATATTGATGTGTGTGTTTAGAATCATCGACTAAGAAAATTTTGAGGTTTAAATTTATCTGGTTTGCCTGTAGAATGCAAATGTAGGTTTAAAAAGAGGTTTCTTTAAGATATTTTTTCTGTTATAAAAGTTAACGAATCGTGTTCCTGCAACTGACAAAACGAAGTCATTAAAATAAAGAATCAGGTTAGAAAATATCACCCTCATATTATGTTTTGTAATTTTCCAATGCGTCGCCTTAACAAGTAGGTGGGTAGCTATTGATATTGCCAAACTGTAATCAGCTGATACTCCGAAGCTAGCGTCCAATTTTAGTTTCTTTTAATTTTCCTTTAAATGTGAAGGAGTACTATGGAATGACTCACATGGACTCCACTTCAGCCTGTCACGAGCTGTCGTCTTTGTCTCCTGGTACGTATGACTACGGCATCATTCATTTACTTGGGTTATACATTGTTTCCTGGGGCGCCCTCTTCCTCTCGTTCCTTAGATCTTGCCCTCCAGTACGGCTATGTTTAACTCTTCGTGTCTGAGGATGTGGCCCAAGCATCTAGCCCTTCTGTTCTCAATGGCGGACAATATCTGTCTTTTCTCCTTCGCTCTTCCTAGCACTTCAACATTAGAGCGCCTTTCCGTCCAATTGGAAAAATGTTACATACAATTCTGCATTTGCAAGTATCAACTTACCCAATCAGGTAAATCCAAGCTTCTTCGCCATTTTAAATTCCTTGACTGATCTTCATATTTTTTTTAGTCTCGCCTTTTTCTATACTTAGTGAGGAATAATGGATTAGCATAAAGCAACAGGGTTTTTTTATCCACAATTGGTAAGCCCTTGGCATTATCTCACCTGATGGTAAGTGACGATGATGCGGTAGATGGAACTGCCTATCTTATCTTGAAGCCGGAACACATCAATGCTGTTGACATTGATGTTTGGCGGCGGTGTAGCTAGCCAGGCGGGCTAAGAAAATGCCTTTCCACCAAATAAACCGGGTCTTACTTTGAAGACGCCGCCGGGAATCGAACCCGCGACCTCCTGATGTAAAGCTAATGGACGTCACCTTTACGCCACGGAGGCGGTTAAAAGAAAGTAAGTTCGGACATTTCAGCTGAGGGGATGGAGGATGCCTTAGGGTCAAAATTATACATATTTCAGATTTACACTGAACTCAAACAGGGTATAAAAACGCGTTTGTAGTATAATATAGAGATCTTTGTCTTATTTTTTGTTTAAATTTTTACAATTACTTCTAAACAAAGAAAAATCTGTTCCAAAAATTCTCAAAAGAAAATTTATACCCTGTGAGAACGTTTCTTCAAACGACGAAATAAAATAGAGGGAAGTTTGTTTTGATTACTTTTTAATTATAGTTTTGGGTTTTGGCACAATTGTTTAAATAATGTGTCCTGTTGTTCACTAGGTATTGAAACCTATATTCTAACTACGTATGTTTACATAATTTCAAATGTGTTTTCAATGCTAAAACAATATTTTATTCATCTAAGATTAACTTATTTTTCAATACGAAAATACAATAAGTACAATATAGGTATTTGTGAAATAAACTCAAGTTGTGCATGGCGTAATGGCGTATTGAAGAATGTGATATATTAAAATAAAGCCGAGATCTATGTACGATGCATCCTTATAAGTATATATTGGGAAGGCTAGAATTAAGTATCAACCATTAAAATATCCACACTAACTAACGTACATCAAAATGTCACGTATTTACAGGAATCCAACATAAAATAAATAATTTAACGGCAATGTCTAATCTCTTACACATTTACTAAGTGTTACCCACTAGGCCACTACCTACCTACACATCGCCACATTAGGCCACTACCTACCTACACATCGCCACGTACACAATATTTACGCTTAAGCTATAATATCTAACTCAAGTCGAAATTACTGGCATACAGTATTGTTACAACATACAATAAGGCAGAAAGAAGAAAACAAAACAAGTTATGTAATTATTAGAAAAATAAATAACAAAACTAAAAAAAGATAATCAACAACTTAGTGTTTTCAAATATACTGTAACTGTACAATGTATACTACCATAATATTTATCTCTACGATTTATTATGAAGATTATTATGATTGTACCAAGATCCTACTTCCTATCGTCGCGTCGTAACATTACTTCACCTACTAATAAAATTGCACAATTCTATGAAGCTAGTTTGTCGATTTTCTTGTTTACTGAAAATCTAACTGATTGTTTGGACATAACATTGCAAATGAAAACTTTAAATTGACAATAGTAAATTGACTATTTTTACTGTATGGAATAACATTTTTTGAACAGGATTCTTGAATTCTTGATATAGGTCAACTAAGTAATGATTTTCTAGTTATACATATTATAATGCATTAAGTCGTGTCTCATAACTTCAACGTAACACCACTATTTTTGTTAAACATTAACTATCTGATTATAACCAGCTAATTTAATACAATGGGTTTCTAAATTATTACAAGACTACTAAGTTTATGAGTATTTAAGTTTTTTAATATTAAATTCTATACTCTAATAGTTCTCACTGGATTCAAAGAACAGTTCTTGTGTTCAAAACACAGAAATTTTCAAGCATTTCGCTTCAAATTTTTGGTTCCATATTTATATTTGCTTATGTTTCTACGAGCTTACCATATCCCACATGTACACCTACGCGATGGCCACTCAATAACCTACATTCAACGTTTAAATACCTACATATAATAAATTAATTATTCTTATTGTTTTTAGGGGGTTGTACTGAGACGTATGTACAGGGGATACTGGTTCTAACCAGGACGTTTATTGAATTTGAAACAGGTATTGATATTTAAACCGACTTTATATACATTTTTTTCTAATTAACTAATGACGTATTGGTTTAATAACTTTAGGCAATACAAACTGCTGCCAAATTCACATTTATGAGAGTGTAGCAAGAGTATCTACATATTTCTGTAAAGTAGATTACATTTCAATAGTTCCATCTCTAGAAGAAAGTCTTAACTCACTAATGGAATAATTGCATATAGTATCTAAATGATACAACAATAATCTAATTAGAGAGATCCGATTAGGGGCACTGGCATACAAAAGGACAGAAATAAGATTACCTACATCTTTATGTATAAATGTCAACGTTAAGGTGCGAAATTTGTTAATATGTGTAAGTACTAACTACAGGTCTAGCGCTTAACTGAGTGGGTTCCTGCGGCGGGGGGCGGGCTGACATTTTACGTAACAGCACTGCCCGACTGAAGCCTGGCGTCAACTTAGATAAACTATACTCCAAATCCTGTATTTTGTCATGTCACCACAAATACAAAGGATGGCATTATACGGCTCACTTTAAGATAGAACAGGACAAAACCATGTTCATTGTTTGGCTGAAAAATATTTACAAACAATCACGGTTGAGCAGTACCTACGCATCATCATATCAGCCGAAAGACGTCCACTGCTGGAAAAAGATTTCCACGACGACCGGTCCTGCGCTGCTCGCATCCAGCGGCTTCCCGCGACTTTCACCAAATCGTCGATCTACCTACGCATAGAGTTCAATAAACAACCGACGGTACATGGATTTTGTATGAAACTATTGCTATCTGAAAGGTCTATTGTGATTAAAGTGTTACGGGTGCGTGCGATCTTGAGTGTAATTTATGTAAGCGCGTCAATCACGTGACGTCACCTGCCCCGCCCCCACCGCACCGCACCGCTCCGTCCGCAGGAACCTACTGAGTCCGACCTGCTGCTGCTGTCGATGTGCGAGTGACCAGATCGGTCTGTACGGTCCTGTTAACGGACTAAATCAGAAAATTACTAAACTAGAGTAACGGATTTCGCACATTCGCGGCAACAAACATATTTTATGACACATTTATGATAACATGTGACAAACAAATGTCAACCACGCATGAGATTCTGTACAGGTCATCCATAATTGAAGAGTAAGATCACTCTCTATGCGAATGTAGTCTTCGAATTGACTGTTTTCAGGAATTCTAGATGCTTCTAGAATTTACCAGGGGTGGTGGGAAGGAGGCATGGAGAGGGGCGCGGCGTGCGGGTACGGCCAGCCGCGCGCCGACCCTCAATCTTCCTCTCTCGGCGACAGGGGGGGCGAAAACGATGGGTTCATGTAGCTTCCCCCATTGGGCGGCGGGGAGGAGTTAGATGGTCCGGGCGAGGACATGTTGGGCAGGAAGCCGAGCTCGCTGCCGCCGTCCCGACACCACAGCTGCCTCATCTCCTGGCGGCGCGTGCGCATCAGGTTCTTGTATTCCGATATCCGCATCTTCTTGCCGTCCACTATGCATGTTCTTTTTGGTCTCGGTCGGTATCTGGAAAGTCCAAAATGCAATTTTATATTCTGCGAATTATTATGCATTCAGAGAAGTTATCCAATTTAGACACTGAAATAAGAAAATCCGTTGGTGAAACAAAGTAACCGACATACATAGCTCCCAGAATCGGTAAACTCAAGTAGACCATCTTGATTATTTAGGGTTGCCACCATAGTAAAAAAAATTACTATTTATTTTTCTCAAAAATAGCTCTACGAATTTAATGAAACATTGTGCATAACTTGGAAATTATAAGATCTACTACACTGAAAAACATCGTGAGGAAACCTGCACACGCCTTCGAAGAAGGCTGCGTGTGAAGTTGACCAACCTGCACTGGGCCTGCGCCGGCCTGGTCGACTAAGGCCCGATCGCCCTAATTCAGAGAGCCCCTCGGTAGGGACGTATATATGAGCTGATGTGATGACTACACTGGGGCGCGGGAAACCGCTAGATGCGGACAGCGCAAGACCGGATGTCGTGGAAATCCTTGGAAGAGGGGGCAGTGCAGTACTCCAGGAAAAATCTGAATAAGGTACCTCCCATACAAATCCAATTTATTTGTAAATATTTCATCAAGTTTGGTAAACCTTTACTCTTTGCTACTAAGTAAGCGTAATGTGTATTGTGGAATTGCGTGCGCTAAGTACGCTAGACGATGAAGGCCTGCGAGAAAGTATGCACAGCGTGGCTGCACATATTTTTTTATTTAGACTGAGTTTAAGTGTGATCAAAAATTTACTGTTTTGTGAATATGGCGTTCTAAAAACTGGCCAGGTGCGTGTCCGACTATCGTATTTTTAAGTTATATCTTTTACTCTTTGCTATCATCGTACAAGATTTAACGCTGTACTTTTTAAATAGGTACATTTCACGTTTTGAAAAAATCGTTTCTTTTATGGGGTACATTTATTAATTTTTAAATTTTATTGTACTTTTATTTTTTACTATAACGGCAATAGAAATACACACTCTTTGAAAATTGTAACTGTCTACCTATTGCGGTTGATGAAGTACAGCCCGCACTCCGCACACAGACGCTCTGCGGAGGCTTAGCTTGGTCTCGTTGGCACTTTTTTGGGTACGAAACCCTAGAAATGGACACTAAATGTCGCTAATAACTTGAATCTCGCATGGTAGGGTACGTTTAGTTTGGTTGTAAATGGTTTTTGATTAAACTCACCTGTAATCGGGGTGCTTTTCCATATGAAGCTTCGAGAGCCTGGATTGCTCCTCGTAATAGGGTTGTTTCTCGGCGTTGGACATCCCTTTCCACCTCGCGCCTAGGATTTTGGAGATGTTAGAGTTGTGCATGTCCGGGCAGGCCTTCAGGATCTTGCGGCGCTCGTCCTTCGCCCACACCATGAACGCGTTCATCGGCCTCTTGATGTGCGGCTTGCCGGCCTCGTCGCGCTTCGGCTGGCGCACCAGCTTCGCTTTCTCTACGTCTTCCGACGGTGACTGACCCCATGCTGATGCTGGAATTAAAACAAAATAATTTGATTAGATCATTAGTGTTCTATTGAAAGCATCAGTTTGCTCTAAGACTAAGAGGCTACATGCATAATAACTTATAAGATTGTACCTATATAGGTAACTACTTGTATGATTATATCAGCTCATATACGTCCCCACCGAGTGGCTAAAGCCTACCCTGAATTAGGGTAATCAGGCCTTAGTCGACCACGCGGACCAAGTGCGGGTTGGTCGACTTTACACACAACCGTCGAGTGTCTTCGCAGGCGTGTGCAGGTTTTCTTACAATGTTTTCCTTCACCGTAAGAGCGTCGGACAAACTACATAATATGAAATCGAAATTCGAAAACACAGTGGCAGGATTCGAACCACGACCTCCCGGACAGGAGGTAGCGGCCCTAGCCGTTACGCCATCGACGCTCTTTTAAAGACATGTAAATTAAGTTAATTCGTGCTAGATGTAAAAAAATAATTTAAGACCCACATTAAAGTAGGAATACCATGTGGCTTGGGAAGTGTAATCTCTTATTTAAATTGTTAACAGCTAGAACTCGATGGGAAGCCGCGGCAAGCCGAGCCGTAAATTATAGCTTGTAGTGAGTGTTTGCCGTAAATTTAAGACAATATTTAAACGGTCGTTAAATTTGGGAATAGACGTTATGCATCTATGTAGGTGAGCCGGTGGCCATAAAAAATATCGACTACCATTTGTAACTAACAAATAATTGTATTAAAGTCATTTAGTTACGAATAATTGTAATTAAGTCACACGTGTTTGCTCTCAGTTCCGTATGTCATCAGTTTCGTATCGAATCAGATACGAAGAGATCCGCAGGAGAACCAAAGTAACCGACATAGCTCTCAGAATTGCTAAACTTAAGTGGCAGTGGGCGGGGCACGTAGCTCGTAGAACAGATGGCCGTTGGGCAGTGAAGTTTCCGAGTGGCGACCGCGCACCGGAAAACGTGACATAGGCAGGCTTTCCACTCGGTGAACCGATGATCTGGTGAAGGTCGCGGGAAGCCGCTGGATGCGGGTAGCGCAGAACCGGTCGTAGTCTTGGAAATCCTTTAGGGAGGCCTGTCCAGCAGTGGACGTCCTTCGGCTGATGTGATGATGATGTTGATGTGTTTACTCATTTCTCTGGATTTAATTTAACAAAACGTAAGTTCACAAACTGACCCGACTACTGAAAAATCACGCTCCAAAAAGTATGAAACAAGAAAATGTCCTCATCGTAAATTGTTATTTATGTACAAACTATTCCAATATTTATCGTCTATTAAATAAACAACGTACACGTAATATGTTTTTCAATACAGTTTCTCGAAAAGTGGTACTTTATATGCTAGTTTACTGTGCGCAAAACTGGTTTTACCGCACATGTGCTTTTACTTTGCCACTTTTTTTATTTGTAGCTCTTAGATTATTTTTTTTTGTTTCTTCTCTCCGGCCTTCAAAAGCGCGGAGAAGGCAAAGGTGACTAAGACCATACAGCCAGGTCTGACGTATTTTAAGTTTCTTTTTGTTTTTTGATTTGTAATGCTGGTGCCGGTGCATTACAAATCTTCTCTGAAGTTCTTGACAGCATTTGCAGCAGCTACATTCTGAGGTGGAACACCCAGTTGCTGTAGGGCGTCTATAAAACTGCACCCAGAACAAGTTGGGTTCTCACGTCCTCCCTCGTTTTATTTTCTTGTTCTCCACATTGCTCACGTGCACTAGACGATTTTCTCCAAAATGCACCACTTCTTGAACAAAATCCCAGCAGAAAACAATGAAAAAACAACAAAATAAAACTACGAATGCGTCTACCACAAATCCCGCCAAAAAACTCTGTAGCTCTTAGAAATAAGACGTTTCTAGCAAATAAAAAAATATAATAACAAAAGATACAGAATCTTCTTTAAGACTACCGAAGGAGAATTTTATAAAAGGTAGGTTGTTCCTCCGTTAGCTGATTAGATTCTCTTTGTGAAGAAAGGAGAATAAATATGAATGAAGCGCATATGTTACACCAAGGAATGGGTCATCTTTTCCAATGAGGTTTTAATGCTAACAATAATTTTATCCCAAGCCTCATTGTAGTAATCAATTTATGGTATATATTAAAAAAAACTTACGCGTGCATATACGTGTGCCTGTCTAAATTAAATATAGTGCAATCTTCGTAAAGCTGAATTGAGTTGTTTTAGTTGTGAATACGAATAAAATTATGAGTATAATATAATAAATGTGTAATAAAAAAATATACTTAAGTGTATGTATAGGAAAAAACGAAGTGAGATTACTCCCCTGACACTTTTTTTTTAACTTCATTTTGATTTTTGGTCACAGTCGTTTTTTATTTTACCTGTTTTTCACAACTATATTGTAAAATGTCGTATGATACATGGGTATAAAAGGAAATGACAAACTCGTGACGATGGTAAACCCTCGCCTGCGGCTCGGGCTCACAAATGTCACTCGTTTGTTATTTACCTTTTTACCACCCTTGTATCATAAATAATTGTTAGTGATGTTCAGAGGATAGCCGTGGTCAAATGCCACCTACCAAAATCATAACCCTACTTTTTGCTTCGCCTTAGTCGGGTAAATGTATTCTATCTATGACAAGCCGGATTGAATCCATTGTAACCTAATAGGTAGAGGCTCAGCCAAAGAAACAGACATACATACATACTACATTCGTACATACAAATGATATCCAAAAAGATTAACCTCCTTTTTGGGCTTTAAGTTTAAATCTTTGGATTTTTTGTTGGTATGTATTCCTATAGCCTACAATGGGCGACATGACGCTCCGCTCAGCCAAACAAACAGACATACCTCCTTATAAATACTTTACTTGCATGCAGCCGAACAGAATGTATAGGTACTCAAAGATGCCGAAGATGAAGGCGGGCTTACCAAGATTCCCCAACGCAATGTAGAACTGGCTATCTTACTTATCTTCAAGCCAGAACACATCTATGCTGTAAACTTAGATGTTTGGCGGCAAGACTTAGATAAGATGGTGGTAGCTAGCCAGGCGGGCTTAGAAAATGCCCTTCCACCAACCAAACCGAGTCTTACATAGACTCCGCTGGCAATCGAACCCGCAACCACCTGATGTTGAGCTAATGGACTGAACCGTTACGCCATGGAGGCGGTTACTCTACGATATCTTCTAAACGGTTTGATGGATTTTAAAGTGCTACATATCGTTAGATTCGTCTTGATCCCGTGAGTGACATACGAAACATTTTACCCGACTTCCCAAAAAAGAAGGATTATAATAATCACTTTAAATTAAAAGTGTAACAAAAAGTTATTATCATCGACAACTGGCAGCAAGTCGATGGCGGGATAGCGGCGGCGGTGGCTTGAACCAAATGTTTGGTACGGCCGGCCGGCTGCGCGCGCGCCGCCTCGCAATGCCTCGCTCTGCCTAAACGACGTGACACAAGGAATTTTTATGGCGTTGAATTCATTAGAAATCATTATAATTAAGGGCACACATCCGATTCCGAATTTCCACATCTGGTTTTATTGGTTGCGTAAGCTCGTTGTTTCTTCTCGTTGGAGATGATCAGATGACGGGCGGATGATCTTTTAATATGTGACCGTTAGTTACGCACCGAATCGATCATGGGAAGTTAGTGGTACCGAAGGAGTTTGTTGTTATCCTTTTTTTACAATATGAATGGGGACAAATCGCCCTAAATCAGGGCACGGTTGAGCCCGTCGGTGGGGACGTAAACGAGCTGATATGATGCTGAAACTAGGTATGGGAACTAGAGACTGATATACATACATCACACTAATATTATAATAAACGCGAAAGTTATTGCGTGTTCTTTACGTTTAAACGTCTGAACGGATTTGGATAAAATTTGGTAAGTAGACAGATTAGGACTTGGATTATCATGTAGGCTACTTTTTTTCCTTTTTAACGCGAAACAAACTGTTCGTCTCACGAATGTTTGCCCTGAGCGGGGATCGAACCCACGGCCCTCGTCCCAGTAGGCACGAGCGCTGCCGCTGGACCAACGGTTTTGTTTCTTGTCTTCAGAAGACAATTAAGCTTGTAAAAGACCAGATAAGTATTTCCCTTTAACATGGTGCGATTGTCTCCAATCATACGTAACTTCTAAAATTTTATTTTTTTTTCTCTGCTTTGCTCATCATTAGCCAGCCTAACCCCCCAACAGGTCCCGCGACCCGCACTGCATGCAACGTGTCCAAGTGGGTCATTCTCCGACGCTACGTTGACGGATCCAGCGGCAACTGTCCGCACAATTAATAAGACGTTGCGGAAACATCCACAAGTAGCGGGCATTCCTCGAATTAATTTGACACGCTCTTAGATAATTTATAACATCCTATGAGTACGTGGGTGATTCGCGAGCGATATTAAGTAAAGCTCGGCAGTAACTAAACGCATCGCAAACTGTCGAGTGGAAAGGAACAAGGACATTAATTATGAAACTTTTAACGAGGTAGTTTTATCTATCGAAACAATGTAGTTAATGCAAGTGGTAGTAGCGTAGATAATGGACGTAAAATGTCTTGTGATGGTTTCATAGCCACATAGACATTAAAAAAAACTGTTTTTACATGAAGCTATGATATTATATGTATAAATATTATGATTTTGGATACGTTCAGTGTGGAACATATTGCCGCTGCAAGTGACCTTTTCTTAGGCTCGTTATCCACCAAAGCGGAGAAAAACAGAGATGTGTATTTTTTCATACATTGGATCGTAGCGAATTGGAGATAGCATGCGAGTCTAACGTATGAAAATACTTTTAACACATCTCCGCTCCTCTGCGCTTCGGTAGACAAGTACCGGGTCTTGGGACACGCTTCCAGCGGATTCCTGAAAACTTCACCAAATAATCCAGTACAATCTGGTTGGGGGGCTGGCTGTTTCGTCTTCTGGCCTTTCGGCCCACGGTCGCAAATTGATTTCTTCCCATTCCCAACGATTATACTTATACTTATGTACATAGTTTGTAGGTATAATCGTATATGTAGGGCTGCCAACTCTGATGACGAGCAAACCGGGGGGGGGGGGGGGGAGTACAGAACGTCTTTATCTACATTCGACAGCTTCTACAGCATTTTCGTAACTTGCTGCGCTTGTAAGGTCGAATTTCCAGATGATTTTGAACACTGAGTTCTCGAAATCATAATATTTGTGTACCTAGCTAGATACTGAAGTGTTCTTCGGTATGCTTCATTTTTTAACAGAGCGTAACTTTCCGTAACGGACAGCTGTCGCTGCTCAGCGCGGTCAGACCTGGAGATATGAATGCTTAACTCGGAGGTGCACTACCAAAACCCTGTTGTTGTTGGCAGCCCTACCTACATGTAACGTTCTTTTCTTCGGATCTCACAAACTGCTTTCTATTGTATTTGAACTGTGAATTATTTAACACTTGTGTAGGCGAGTGTACATCGCGAGTAAGCCGGAAGTGTGCGTCCCGAGCGCCATCTATTTCGCTATTCACGCGATCCTCTTGTTTTAAAGGAAATGAAACGACAACCGCGATTTTGTAACCATCTCAGTTTGGTCCAGCGCCAACTATCTGAAGTGGCACTTATCCATGATATTGGAATGAAAATTATAGTAGTTATACATCGGCGATTCTTATTTGGCTCAATCAAAACTTTTGTTTCGATAATTCGCGCGGAACCCTTTTGTTAGATTAGGTTTAGTGTGGGCGGGTTGTGCGCTAGCGGTCGGAGTTACTACAGCTTTGAATCAACTTTACTGCAGTCTGAGATACGTGAAAACGTGAGGTGCGCTCAGAATAAAAAAAAGTTCAGATAGAACTCCACGTAAATTCGATGTGAAGCCAATCAAACCACACCAAACCTGTACCTACGTACCCTGTACACACACTCACACACACACACACACAACACACTGATACCATGATGATTTAAAAAATGGCTTCAACTTGACAGTTCTATCTGAACTTTTTTTTACCTGATGTGCGGTGAGGCATCAGAATACGAATATGGATATGTGGACTTCCATCCCAGAGCGCGTGTAAGCGCGCACTCAAATCTGTTTGTTTTTTTTTTCAAAAAATATACAGATATGTTAACTGTTTTCAAACAACGATGTACCGTTTGAAAACTTTACCAGCAGGATTCCGTTGGATTAAGAGTTGCAGGGCGTTCCGTTGCGTGAATCAGCTGCGGGCTGCGGGGATTTTATAGGGGTTGTGTACATGGTTCAACTCATGGTTGCCGCAGCTAATCTACGCCAAGTTAAACTGCGTATAAAAAGTACTGGATCTGAATAACTATGACACTAAAAAGCTGAAGTTTCAGTCTTTTCAACGGTTTCTCATAGTTGGACAACACTTAGTATTAAAATAATTATATGCGCGCTTACACGTGAGTCAATTTGGTTTGGTTCTGTGTAGCTTTCCGCAAGCACAAGCCACCACCTGGACATGGAACTCGGAAAGTAAAACCTCGGAATGACTTACACTTAATTATAGGGTTCCGTGCGTGCACACACGGTACAAGGTGCCAACGTGACCCTCTTAGGTACAAAGCCTACGCCTTCTGTTCGTCTCTGTGTCAGTCTGTCTGTTACACGGGACTTTATCTTTTTAATAGTAATTGATCTCCAGTTGAAATTCAAGTCATTTTGACTTTAAAAATATAGTCGAAAATATGGCATGTTTTTAACGTTTTGTTTCTGGTCCACTTACCTACTTACTGTACTTGTGCCCACCCAGTTCATAGATACATACTAAACCGATAATTGGCTTTGTAGCTAAGAGGGTCACGTTGGCACCGCGCGGGCACTACAGTACAAGTTATGTTTTTAGAATTACCACTTGTATAATCAGGGAGGTCGTTTACCAAAACTCAATGTAATAAAAAATCGATCCTAAGTCCGTTGCCCTCGCTTTGTTCGATAACCGAATAAAAGAGTGGGAAAAGCCTCCGACAATGGAGCGAGATGTTAGGAATGTCATCAGCTCGCTTCCCGGCCCCTGGCCCCGCGCCCCTCGCCGCTCGGTGCAATAAAAGCCAAGAGGCCAAGACACAAACAAATAATCGTCGTAAACTCACTAACGCAATAAAAGTAAAGCCGAAAACTGGTCTAGAGGCCTCCGAGAGGCCTTATGTACGGGTACGATGTTATCTGGAGTAATTAATTCTTATGGCTTTTATGTATGGCTCAATTTGGTGCGACGGATTTTTAGTTATTTTATTTATCCGATTTGAGACGCACGCACTTGGATAGTTCTAGTGTATTTCCGCGGCATCCACGCTTTATTGTTTACTTCGTTACGATTCGGTGAGCTTGACTATTAACCAGACTTCCAAAAAAAGGAGGTTATAAATGTTTGTAAGGTACGCGATTTCTTCCCTGATTGTAAGTAAACCGATTTTAATGATGGAGACCTTTTAGAAGCCTTCGGGTGGATACATATCGACTTACACTTTTTGGCATTTTTGACATTGTTTATTTTTATTTTTAACCCTTCGCATACAAGGTGACAAAAAGTCACGCGCCATACAAGGTGGGGTCTAAATGACCCGAACATAAGTGACTCCTGTAAACATACTTTTAAAAGTACATTCAAAAATGCGTTTTTATCAATTTAGAGGATAGTTAGAACGACGATGAAAAGCAAATTTTTACTTGCAATCAATGGTTTGTTTTAATTTTGCAGTGAAATATGAGGCTCATGAGACTCATACAAACTGAAAAACTAAGCGTAGACAAATCAGCCTTAAAACCCTGTGTTAGAAAAAACAGAAAATAATATAAAGTCTTAAAATAATAACTAGTGTTGGGAACTTCCAGATATATATTTTTTTCATTTTTGAGACAATCTTTACAAAACAAATATGCGTCTCACTGACTCTATACACGTCTACCACAGTCAAGCGCCCGCGCCCGCGCAGCACTGAATTAACCCCACAGGTTGACGTGGCAACGCCGCAAACCCAGCTACTCAAAATTACAGTCCTCGCCGTTACGTATTTTTTTAAAGTATTCGATTTTAAAACCGTTGGGGTCTAACAGATCTCGTTAAGTAATTGTTTTAATTTGAATTTTATTTTGACTATTTTTATTTTTTATTATATAGGTACTTTTTTATTTATTCGATAGGTCTCATATAAATTTTATCAAAATCAGTTCAATGATACTTTTTTGGATAACCAGTATCATCAAAATGATACTTTTATTTTAATGATACTTTTTTTTATTTATTCGGTAGGTCTCCCGGTTCGTCCCTCATACCCAAATTTTATCAAAATCGGTAAGTAAATTAGTAAGTGAATGTTTAGATTAGTAATTTTTTAATCGATTTTAGACGTATTTAGATAATACCTAAATATTTTATCGGCATCCAGACTTTCGGTGAGCTTGTTTATTTTAGTTTCCAGGTAGGTAGTTATAGATACTGTTATATTGTGAGTTATGGCGTTGTCTGTACGGAACCCGTCAGAAATAACAACCTATCCGAAACCTGGACACATCTCACCGTGGCCCACATAGTTTCCGATATTCCCGACACTAACTGCTTTGGCTCCACAACGCACTAGATGAATTAATTATATTTTGCAATTAGATGAGAAACATCAAAATGTTTGGCGGCGATACGGGACATTGCTTCGTTTCAACGTTCATGTTGGCATTACTGTCTCAATGCCTTGTTCATTTTGTTATAAAGTTTCGAAATATCTACGTATTGCGGTAGGTGAGTAGATAAATCCACTTGACCCATATATTATGCGTGCGTCTGCAAAAAATAAAAAGCTTACCTTATCACATCACACCCTGTATTAGGGCGATCGGGCCTTGATCAATCACGCGGGCCCAGTGTGGGTTAGTCACTTGGTTAGTAACTTCACACGCACCCTTCGAGCTTCTTCGTAGGCGTGTGCAGGTTCCTCACATACTTTCCTTCACCGTAAGGGCGTCGGATAAACGTAGGTACATAAAATGATGATATGAAATTTTGAAAACACATTGGTAGGTACGTGGCAGGGTTCGAACTACGACCTCCCGGACAGGAGGTAGCGGCCCCAGCCGCTACGCCACCGACGCTCAATACCTCATGCATGATATACCTACCTACTTATATAGTTAGTCACAGAGTGTAAGGATCCAATCCATGCAGTGGACCCAACACCTATGAGTTTTAAAATAAATAAATAAGTAACTTTTTATTATCAGATTAAAATCCATAGTTAGGTTAGTAAAGCACATAAGAATACAATTAATTTATTTAAATAACAAAATGGATCGTTCCACGCAGGATGGGACAATCCATTCGGTTTGCAATCATCTTTAGGATGCCGTTGTCACTGCCGCGAAGCCTGAGTAGCATGGAGGCACTTTTTTCCGCATGATAGCATAAAAGTCATCTGCACGTGCCTCCGCGAACACACCAGATGCACTACAGAAACGTGGTAGTCTCAACAGCATCCTAAAGGCGTTATTATTTTGCGTCAAAGCCGACATCACTAGAAAATACTGCTCATGGGCTCCGCCGCGGCCGCCTAAATGTATGAAGTGTCCCGAGATTTGACTGTGAAACCTGGGGCTTGACCTCCCCATCTCGCCCCCCTCCCTCCCCATCTCCTCCGCGAATGCCTGTCGAGACGTCTTTGTTGGACGACTGTATGGATACTTGAGACTATGGTCTAGGGTTAACGTAAGTTTGTACAATCACTAGATATACTTACTATTACAAGCTGTATTGTAATCTTCTTCCTTCTGCATGCTAAACTGGCTCTCGTCCATGGGAGGGTAGGGCATGAACCGCGGCAGCATCATGGACGCCTGCGCGGGGGAAGGGGACCGCTGCTTGCTCAGGTTGAGGGGGGCGTCAGGGTCCGCGGGAGGCGGGCTCCGCGCGCTCGCAGTCAGTTGCGCGAGCTGCGCAGTCGCCGGCCACGGTGACGAGGGCACCACCTGAAATACCAGCATACTCATCATCACTAGCTCATGGCGGCTGGGGCAGGGGTCTCTTCTATAAGGTGTAACAAAATTAGGAGTAGGTATCTACGGTCAGCAGCCTCGTACCAGATTCCGTTACTGGCTTAAAATCTTCCACCTCAGTGTGGAGTACCTACAACCTGACCGGTGACCATCCCACAATAGACGGGGTGTTCCAAAATTGGTGAAGGAACCGTTAACAGGGGCTTCTACAAGTATACTGAACAACTTTCCCCAAGGAACCAGTATTCAATTAAAAAATAAATAAATTAACAAACGCATTCTATCTATCTTCGTGGCGTAATGGTTAAGGTCATTAGTTACACATCAGGAGGTCGCGGGTTCGATTTCTGGCGGAGTCTAACTTTGTAAGATTCGTTTTGGTTGGGGAAGGGCATTTCTAAGCCCGCCTGGTTAGTTACCACCATTATATCTAAGTCTTGCCGCCAAACATCAATACTAACAACATTGATGTGTTCTATTGAGTTGGGGAATCTTGGTAAGCCCGCTTTCATCTAAGGCATCATCGTCATTTACCTGATCAGGTAGAATGATGCCAAGGGCTTATGTACCAATTGTGAATATTAAAACGCTAAACACGTTAAAAAACCGACTTCCATCGCAACAACTTAGTACATTTTTGCATTATTATTTTTGGATTATGTTAATTTTCTTATAAAGTACTACACCGATTTCGATAAAATTTATATGGGACCACACGAGAAGCACTAGCTTTACAAATAAAAAAAGAATCATCAAAACAGGTTCACCCGTCAAAAGTTAGGTAACACACATAAAAAAACATACAGTCGAATTGCAAACCTCCTCATTTTTGAAAGTCGGTTAAAAATAAAACAAACAGTAAATAATCAAAGGACATTCCACACAACAATTTACATAATTGGCCAATCGGGTTATTGATTTGTTTGAAGTTCAATTTTTTTCTAGAATTGACGGTCTCTGGTTAAAAGTATATTTAGTACGATGAGCAGCCCATTCAACGGCTCTTACAGCAAATTTTTTACACCCATTGGTTAGGCCATACTCAACACATGCTCCACACGTTTTTACACCCATATATTGGTTAGGCCATACTCAACACATGCTCCTCATGTTTTTACATCACCCCTATATTGGTTAGGCCATACTCAACACATGCTCCACATGTTTAGCACCCATATATTGGTTAGGCCATACTCAATAAATGCTCCAAATGTTTTCAAGCCATTTACGAGGTTTCTTACAGTCAAACCAATCTACCTTCGAGGTGCGTTTGGAGCGGGGGGTTTGGGGGGGGGGAGGGTCATTACATTATCAACAGTAACATGAGGTCATACTCGTATAAGCAGATGTTCGTAAATTGTCTTGACGTGTTTCATTTTCACGACCCCTATGACCCTAGGACAGACGGTGAAGGCTTCGGGAGAAAATACTTACGCACAGCATGACTGTACAATTTATTCGATACCTACCTAGCTATATTACCACCACAGTTGTGGTGGCGTTTATCTATCTCTGTTTTTGGATTGAAACGAAAGTTATCTATGTTTGTATGGTAACTAGAGCTCAATAGGGCGACACGACACTACGAAAACATGGGCCCAAAAAACACGTTTACTACGTACTGCTTACGATGAAGGTACTAATGAATACCTGTGAGACGAACAATACTAATTTTAAAATCAAAACAACGGAATCCTCGTAACGATGCAAAACAAGCCAGGTAAGTTAGGTAGCTACCTACCTAAAATGTAGAGTTATTTATCAAGGTTCCCCAGGAGGCTCGAGTCTCCATACAAACGTAGTTCCGCTTTGATACAAAAACTACAAGCCGGATTCAATCCAAACTTTGGGAATATTTTGAGAAGATACATGCCGATGTTTGTAATTAGTTTTCATCGTAGTAAATTGAAACATAACTAAACGAAGGCCTACATTAGTTTTGTACTGAAAGCTTGAAACTGCTCTTTTTTCCGTTTTATATCGCTAGGGCCGCCGCCTCCTGTCCGGGAGGTCGCGGTTCGAATCCTGCCACGTACCAATGTGATTTCAAATTTAGATTTCATATGTACGTTTATCCGACGATCTTACGGTGAAGGAAAACATCGTAAGGAAACCTGCACACGCCTGCGGAGAAACTCGCAGGTTGTGTGTGAAGTCGACCAACCCGCACTGGGCCCGCGTGGTCGACTAAGGCCCGATCGCCCCAATTCAGGGTAGGCTCGAGCCCCTCGGTGGGGACGTATATGAGCTGATAGGAAAATTAGTACATCGAAAACTAATTACAAACATCGATTACTTTTTCACGCTTCAACACCTCAACCAATCTTGACGAAATTTAGCATGGAGGTAGCCTGTGTCACGGGGAAGGACATGGGCTTATTTTTATGTCATAAAAATAAAATAATCGGATGCAGTTTCTGAGGAAACTAAAAAAAGCCTTTTTTTAAAACAAATGGTTGAGGGGGTGGACAATGACATAGACAAGTAATTAGCATAACCTGAGACGGTTCCTGAGGGATTCAGGGAAAATTAATTTCCAGGCTCCGTCGGGTCGCACGCAACAGAACAACGGATCGACGTGATATTTTTTGCACAGAAATAGTTGAGGGGGTTGAAATTGTCAGAGATTGCTAATAAAAATAACCAGGTATAGTTCTCGGGGGATCTGGCGTGAACTCCCGCTTACCATTCACCCTCAAAGATAAAACGATGTTCACGCTAGCGAAGCCGTGGGTAAAAGCTAGTTGCCGATAACTCAACAGCTTTTACCTGTAATGACACACACACACACACACACACACACACACACACACACACACACACACACACACACACACACACACACACAGAGAGAGAGAGAGAGTAAGGTCAAACAAAATTAGCCGAAACTATTTTAAATGGTGCTTCTACCCATGAAACTGAACAACTTTCCCCATGAAACCCATAGTCAAATCTCAAAAAAAAAACCTAAATTAAAATAGTTTCAGCTAATTTTATTTTGTTACACCTTATATATGCGAGTAATATGGGGTATTTGTTACCCGATTTATAATTTATTCAACGATTACAAAATTAAGTTAACTACCCATATTTCTTTGCAAAGTGGCCGTGACGTAACAAGCTTTAGAAACAAGCGGATATTACAACAACATCGACTCATCCACACAATAAAACCAACTGGATGACGGATGATAAGAACAACAACTAATTATCATTCTTATGTAACGCCCGGTCGTAATTAGAAGAACAACTTTCGTTTTGAACATAGTCCTTAGAGTTTACGGCGTTTTATGGTTCTATTGCGGCAACTGGCTCCAGTGACTAGAAGAAAGTAGGCAGAATCTTGCGGTACACGGGATAAACGGTACCAATTATAGCTGACACAGGAAGTTACCCAATACCACAGTGTGTAATATCACAGATGAGATACTAGTTACTACTTCGTAAGTAATATGCCGATACTGAGCGAATAAACGGGCGATGCTAAGCTTCAGCAATATCATTTGCTTAGTTGCTAGTAACTTCATGGCTTTAAAAATGTAAGGTTTGTAACCTTTCAAATTAATTTCAATTTAAACTAGTTTAGGTAACATAAGAAATTAATAATTTTCAAAAAACGTAAAAGCTTTTAGGTAACTAGCTTTTATTTGAAAAGAGTTAATGCCAAATGCTTTTTTAAGCGACTTCCAAAAAGGAGGAGGTTCTCAATTCGTCTGTATTTTTTTTTATTTTTTTATGTTTGTTACCTCAGAACTTTTGACTGGGTGAACCGATTTTTATGATTCTTTTTTTATTTGAAAGCTAGTGCTTGTCGTGTGGTCCCATATAAATTTTATCAAAATCGGTGTAGTACTTTAGTAGAAAATTAACAAAAACCAAAAATAATAATGCAAAAATGTACTAATTTGTTGCGATGGAAGTCGGTTTTTTAACGTGTTTAGCGTTTTCAATTATTTTATTTTATTTTTTTATTCACTATGTGTAAGCCCTTGGCATCATCTCACCTGATGGTAAGTGACGATGATGCCGAAGATGGAAGCGGCCTTACCAAGATTCCCCAATGCAATGGAGAACTGGCTATCTTATCTTCAAGCCGGAACACATCAATGTTGTTAACACTGATGTTTGGCGGCAAGACTTAGATAAGATGGTGGTAGCTAGCCAGGCGGGCTTAAAAAATGCCCTACCACCAACCAAACCGAGTCCTACAAGTTGACCCCGCCGGAATCGAACCCGCGACCTCCTGGTGTGAAGCGAATGGACTAACCATTACGCCACGGAGGCGGTTAAATCCTTAAATTGGGCTTAAATTGTATATCCTACGATTATTCTATGAGACCTTGACTTTACCTCTAAAGTTCATCATCAGATCAACTTCAGAATAACAAAAGGATCCGGAATTGCGGCGTCATTCCAAATTTCAGCTTAAACGGACGCTTTAAATACGATCGCAAGATTTGAACTAAACAAGAATACATACACACAAACTTTGCAAGTTAAATAAAAGCTTTTAAAAAGCAGTAGGACCTTTTATAGATTTTGGATTAGGCACCTAGGTATATAGTTGTGTATCCTTAAATTACTTAATATTTAGTAAACAAAACAACTCCGATTTTTTACACTCTATCTCCTTTGCCTTAATTTCTAGTGTCATTAGTAAATTAATTCAATATCTACAAATGAATCAATTAACTTTCGTTCCACATTTATAAAATAAAACTTTAATTTCTTAGTCATGTACTCGTATAGTAATTTTATTTTTGTGCCATACATTTTAATACGATTGGAAAATCAAACTTAGTATTTAAAAAAAACGCTAAACAAGTTAAAAAACCGACTTCCATCGCAACAACTTCATACAATTTTGCAATATTATTTTTGGTTTTTGTTAATTTTCTATTTTCGACTTTGATAAAATTTATATGGGACCACACGGAAAGTACTAGTTTTCAAATAAAAAAAATAGTCATCAAAATCGGTTCACCCAGTCAAAAGTTCTGAGGTAACACACATAAAAAAAACATACAGTCGAATTGAGAACCTCCTCCTTTTTGGAAGTCGCTTGAAAATTTAAGAAATCTGTTTCCGCCTATGCTGGGGGCACAAAGCGTATATCTAGATTATGTGCGTGGTTGGAAGATACGAGATACTTCCATGGTGACATATCTTAGTAAGTATTTTATGATTTAGGATATCTTGATTAAACGAAGAACATTACATGAGGCATGAACTCACATTCTGAGGTGCCTGAGGCGGCTGCGGTCGCATCTGCTCCAGGAGTGGTAGCAGTGACAGTGGAGGACCAGGGTAGAGGCCCTGCCGCCGGACCAACTCCTGCCGCCTCAGTTGTTCCTGCTGCAACCGTTGCAGTTCTAGCTCTGCTTGTACGTTGCCTATATTCTGTAACAAGAGAGATAATATTATGTAAATGAAGTAAACAATGTTGATTTTAAAGAAATTCTGCATTTATCCCTTTCAAAAAAAGATGGTACATAGCCTTTAGGAATATACCTAGGCGTCCATTTACTCCTAAGAACTATACGTCCATAAGATAGCGTAGCAGTAAAATTCGTCCGTCACAATAAATTGCCCATTTAAACTCCATCCACGACAAAGAATAAACTAAATCGTCCTCACAAATCAACAGGGAGGGACGTCCAGTAAATCTTAACGGTCATAAAACAAATACCAAAAAATGCGCCGATTAATTGCCAAGGAGCCGTGACTAATTCCACAATATACATTTTATCGGCTCCTCATTTATACCGTATTGAATTGTTAATGGTTGTAAGAATAAGACGTTATAAGGTGGTGAAAACGAAATAACTCACCCGTGCATATTTCCGCACGAATGTGACAGTTTTGTGCAGAATATGAAGACATATTTGAATTTTTAATGTACTTTGCAGATGTGCATAAGTGTGCTTCTGGCAGCGAGATACATTTAAAGTGAAAAATGTGGATTGAAGATAAAAGAGAAGCGCTAATGGAAGACAAAAGCGAATGCATAAATAAACGTGACATAATCGCACGAATAAAAAGTGTGAGTTTGTAGGTAATAGGTCCTGCCGGCGCCGATACGCCGATACGCGACGCCACCGGTAATCGTCCAAGTTTTTCCATTGCCCTGACAAATTGCCGTCATAACTGAACGGATTAAACTTTTTATTAAAAACAACAAACTGAGCATAATGTATGGGCGTAATCGGCAAGGGACAGATGCTCCCGAATAACGCGCGCGATTTATCTAATGTAAAAAGACTTTTATTTAATAGCTCTGCGGATGTGTCCTAGCGATTGGCCCTTATATTTTACAACCGTGCCGTCGTTTTAGCGCTTCTACTGCGTTTTGATGGCGCGGCCGGCGTTATTTATCAAAAAGTGATGACATAAAAATTTGATTTTCGATAGCCATGCCGGGGGCCACCAGCTGAGTATGATACACTTAGATCCTCTTTGCAGTTGTTCTTGCGCAAGTGGAATGTTGTTATTCTTTCTACATTTTATAATTTGATGGTTTTACCATTTGCACTGAACTTATTAAAACAATGAAACGTGCTAATAGGTTTGGTGCCAATGGCAATAGTTGGGCGTGATTTGGTCACGTCACTAAAAGTCGAGACGCACGCGCCGATGCCTGATCAATAAAGATGGCCGCGGATATAAATAAACGATGAAAATATGCGCCATCTGTCACCCGTCCTTGGCGTTCGCGTTAAATAGTTAATCACCACATAATACCTCACTACATAAAAATTCGAATCTCTTAGATTTTAAAATTTCTTGTGAAAATTCGAATCTCGTAGATTATCTAGTATTTCTTGTGAAAAATCCGACTAAACCATTGTCAACGTCACAGAAACAAATAAGTTTATTTGATCAGATGAACTTGTGGATTAGTACCGAGATGAAATGTAAAACAATATATATTCAGATATCTGAACATGAAAAAAGAGCAGTAGAAACTGACAAACAGATCAGGGATGACGACCGACCGGACATTCCGTGACATAAATTTATAAAGTCCGAGTTGAATCAAAATAGTATAATCCCGCTTCTAAGAAATCAATGAATTATAATCCCTCAATGTACGCGTTAAGATTGAATTGCTAGAGAGTTGACATAAGGTGAAAATACCGAAAGCTGTTTAATGAAACAGACGTCATATTGACGTCAGAGATGAAAATCTTGGATGAATTCGTTATAATAAAGTCACTGAAGAGGATGCATAGTTGTAGTTTCATATTATTTAACTAGAAGACAAGGTATAGATATTTGATTACATTATAAGAGAGATAACAGATATTAAAATACTTTTAAATTGCTGCTACGATACATGCCTGCCTGCAAATTCATGATCCGATGACATATCAAAATGAATTGCTAATGTGCAGCCCTAGAATAAGGGGCAAGTAGAGTCGCATTCATATAATTTACATACCTAAATTGCATTCATATCTACATTTAAACTATGCCCAAGTGTTTAGATCTATTCAATTATTTAACTATATCCGCTCACTCACTGACGTAGCGTGTGTTTGTGCCGCCCTCAATTTTCGCTATTTAGTGAGTCAGTAAAATTTAAATTTTGCCTCAAAAATCTTTCGCAAATGTAATAAAAAACGAACAAGCGAAGCGAGCCCGAGAATTTTCCACTACCGTATCTTTAAAGGGTTAGCCAAAAGGTGTTTGATGCTGCTGCCATCAAAACTGTTGTTCCACATAAACGTCTTTGCTTGTGGTATCCATTATCCATTAACATTGAGTATGTAGAGGCCGACGCCTACCTGTGCGGTGCGGCGGATTCAAGTTTGTAAGGCAAGATAAGATAAGCGTCCTGGTGAGCGGAGCGAGCTCCAAATTTTTCTCGTTTCTGGCCTTGTACCATCTCCAAAAACCGCCTCTAATGTGATATGACCTAGGAGGACATTTCGAGATTTGGAGACACTACTGTTAGTAGACCGGATGATTATTATGATTATGATCCCCCCTACATCTGACCTTTCATAGCTCCCCCCTTCCCCACACTACGCCATGCGTTCAGTTGATAGATTTTACCTAATTCATCTGTTACATACACGCAGGAAGATACGACTAAAATAACAAAACTTATTTTTTACGGCTCCACAGTTTGTTTTGTATCAATATAAAATACGTTTTAATATCGACAACAGATTGCACAATGAGTTTGTGAATTAATTATTAACTACAATGAGTTGCAACAAACAACTTGTTGCATATCGATCTGTCGACAGATTGAAGTACAGATAACGTAATGCCGAATAGGGTTCTATCGTATATGGAGTTAAATATCCTGTGTCCACAACTAATCACAAATTCGTTAGTAGGTAAGGAAAATGGAAAATATAATCTAGTTAATTTATTTTGTGATTAACGAGGAACGTATTAAAATGTTTCGTTGTTAGTTTCGTGAATTCATTTCTTCGCAATTGGTAAGCCCTCGGCATCGCTACCTGATGGTAAGTGACGATGATGGCGCAGATGGAAGCGGAAATTTAAATAATGTTACAGAGGCTAGATATATTACTGTTATTATTAGTTTTTTTTTTTATTAGTAGGGTACATGGTATGCAAGAGTCGTTGAATAAAAAATGGCCAAGTTAATTTTCCAGTACTTGAAGTATTTACCTACCAATCCAAACCTGTACAGCCGTTTAGGTGGATCAAGTAAACAAACACCCATACTTTCGCGTTTATAATACATTTCTGAAACATTGCATAAGGATATTTTAAAATATTCCATGGTTTTTGAAAAGCTTTAAAAAAGTACTTAAGCATTGTGCATTGTGCAGGGTAGACACTTTCAAGGTGGGCGAGTGCTACATATTTTACCCTCTTAGTTTTTTAAAATGGTATTAGTTTTAAGTGTTTTTTGGTAAAACGCATGGACAATAAAAATTGGGTTCTACTCATTAATTACATACATGTACCACGCTTAAAAACACAATTTTCATTGTGTACGCGTTTGTAAAAAAATCAATTAAAATAAAAACGTGTTTCGTATGAAAAATCTTAAAATGTCCCTAAGCAATGCAGAGCAGTGTATTAGTGTGAGCAACACTTATCTCATTATTATCGAAGCCTTGGATTGTTGTTTGTATGTTAAGCCTGCGGTGCGGCCGTAGAACAATAGTACCACATCTCTTCCCGAGTGGCGAGGGTGTCGTAAGAGGTGACTAAGTGATGAAAACCGGAGGATGGGCAGCAGCATCCTCTCCGCGTACTGTGCCACCACACTCTACACTGCAATCGCCAACCCGAAGCCTGCCGAGCGTGGCGATTGTACATCGTTAAGCCGTGACAGACACCTTGTAGGCAGCTTAAAAACTACCGACATTGGGGTTCGCCACAACTAGCTCTAAAACTTCCACGAATCCAGACTTGGCCCACTTTTGTGGAGCCTAAACTTAACCTTCCCGAGTTAGGGACGAGAACTGTGCCCCGGGAGCAGCGAGGACGTTCGTGGATTGTTAACTAATAAGTAGGTATCCTATATTTTTTTATATTTTTTTTTATTAAAAATTTGAGTGCGTTTGACTGCAACTCACCTGATGGTAAGTGATGATGCAGTCGAGGATAGTACACGCAAACTCAAATAATGCTTATTCACTCTTGCCTTGAAGATCCCCAAATTATGGGAATCGGGAAACACTGACGCAGGCAAGGAGTTCCACTCCTGCGCTGTACGCATAATAAATGATGAAGCATAACGATTCGTGCGAAAAGGTGGAACATCAACAACAAAGGGGTGCAACCCCTTCCCTGCGTCTCGTTGACCGACGGTGGAATGGAGCAGGGGGAATGAGGTCGTGAAGTTCTTGCGCGCACTCTCCGAAATGAATTCGATAGAATACCGATAGACAGGCGACTTTGCGGCGATGCTCAAGGCTTTGGAGCTTGTCATTGACTAGCTCGTCGTCACCAATGAGTCTCCGTGCGCGTCGGTCGATGGCGTCCAAGGTATCCAGCTGATAGCGGGCTGATCCATTCCATAAGTGTGAACAGTACTCCATACATGAGCGGACCTGTGCTTGATACAAGGTAAGCAGCTGTCCAGGTGTGAAGTACCGTCTCACCTTAGAGAGAATGCCTAGCTTCATTGCAGCAACTTTTGCCTTGGACTCAATTTAACGACCGAAGTTAAGATTGGGTTTTAAATCCACGCCGAGAAGTTCCAGGTGGTCAGATATCTGAATCGGTTCATTCCGGAGAGTTGGAGTCAAGATGAATTTTCCTTTTGGCGGAAAAAAGACACGCCTGTGTTTTAGAGGCATTAAACCTTACGAGGTTGGAATCACCCCATTCAGACACTGCCTGATAGGTTAATGCGCTCTATCATGGCCTCGCTCAGAAACAGCGTATCAGCGCTGTTAGCTCGTGCACTGGACAGGTATCTTTCTACAACCGTGCTATAGTTAACCGTATCTTCGATGAATACCGGGAGCTGGCAGAGGCGACAGTCACAAAGGTAAACGCTCCGACTAAGGGGCCGCGCTGAGTTCAATCGCGACGCCGACAACTTCGGAGGAGGCGCGGCCGGCGACGCGATTAAACTCAAGGGGGCCTCTTTGACAGAGTGTTTGTCGCAAGCCGTCAAAGCTGCAGTTAATTCAGCAAACGAACTTTATCTAAGTATACTTTTACACAATGTTTTGCAGGTTTCTTATCAGAAATATTTTACAACGGCCGATTTTGATGTTCACGAGTTAAACTGTCAAATCAATCTCGCAAAGGGTCATCGCATACGCAATCGCATTGGTACAGTCAGGCGCCAAAGTCCATTATCTACTACCTACCTCTGTTTTATGTGACTAAAGTTTACCTGCAGCGATATTCAGCATCAAGACAGGCAACTTGCCGGTATTATTGTAAGAAAAAATAGGCGAGAAAAGTTACTTCTGTACAAACGATAATCCCATCTGAGGGGCGTAATAATGGACCTTTTCACCTGACTGTACATCCAGGCTCCCTGCGGGAGCTCGGCCGCCTGCTTATCACAGGGTTTTATCCGGTTACGCGCCACAGTGTGGTTACATTGCATGAGCGATAGCGGTAGCGAGCGGCAACGCTGTATTTAGTTGGGCCGTCTTCCGATAACCGTTATGGCAGTCATTGCAAGTTATGTTACGGAAAATTTATCCTGTGTCGATTATAATATAGTTGAGGGTGAATCGCAAATAAAGCTATGCTGCCTTTTGTTTGCTTTATTAAAAAAAAGTGCACTGAATTAGTGAAATAGTGCAATGTAATAGCAGTCTTCATTAGCCGGGACTTCTATAGCTGTCAACTAATGTGTAGCGCATTGTAGAATAAATTATAACTAAATCCTATGAGAATAAGGTATTAATCACAATGTCAATATTTTGTGATATCTGCTACGTACTATCAGTGTATTACAATATTTTTTGCGCTGTCAGGCATACAAGAAGGTTAAGAAATTTTGTAATTAAATTTTGTGTTTCATTACAATTTATCTAAACTTATAGGGTCCGAGTCTAAATGATAATCAGATTTTCAATATTATTGTTTGTTTAATATTGATCTGACCGACATTTTACTGAGTACATCGTAATGTGACGGCTATACGTTAGTCCGTGTCGTGAAATGGCGGCAAGTCAGGAGATGTCCAGCAGATCATGTTTGACATAATTCTCAATTACATTGACAATTACACTACATTGTTATGATATAATAGGAATAGGTATCTAGTAAGGTATAGTCAACCCGACAATTGCAGGTGTGAGAGTAAATAGGGTGTTACATACAATGCTTGTATTTATCGTACCTCTCAACTAGTGTACGCAACTTGTATACGCACAGATTACTTATAAGAGTTTATTTCTGTATTGTCATACAGACATAAACGTTTTTAAATAATTCGTGCTTTTAATTTTTTTTACCCGCTCCCGCTTCGTTTATCCACATAGCAATAACCGGTATTATGTTATTGTGATGCACCCGATGCACCATGATTCGCAATTTTTAATGGCCGACGCATTGATCTTATCTGCCGCTGCATCGGGGCGGTGATTATGCGTTTCGCGAGACACTTTAATGGGAACCAACATTATGTTGATGACGTGTTTCCTACGAGTGCAGCAGGTTATTGTAACATGGGAGTGACAAATATAAATATTTAAATGTTAATCAATTTATTATACAGACAAAACTTTTGACAAATAATGAAACATTTGAATTGTTTTCATGACCTATATTACCCACCGACCAAGTTTTTTTAGTAAATAAACCGAAATTCGCTTTGCAAATCTATAAAGAGTGACTGGTTGAACGAAGGACGCATTTTAAGAGGTGAAAGAGAAGATGTACAGACAAACGGACGGACGGTGTAGGCTTAGGTCCCGTTGCCGTTGTTACCTTTTGGGCAAAGTATGTACGTATTTTTTACCCACAATTGATAAGCCCTTGGCATTTTCTCACCTGAAAGTAAGTGACGATGATACCGAAGATGGAAGCGGGCTTATCAAGATTTCCCAACGCAATGGGGTTTTTTACTAACGCAATCATCTGTACTAACGTACAGTATGGCCGATCTCTAAATTCCAATATCACACCCCGTCCCGTCCCGTCTCAGATTGATACTAGTTTGGTACTCGAACTAGTAAAGGATTTTGCCGTGACAACGTTTGTTTAGTCATATGTTTTTAAAAAAATAATTTTTCGCCGCTGTATGAAGTGTCCCGGGTTAATTCTCAGGTACGGAACCCCGCGGCACGTGGCGCCACCGCCTCTCACCGCGTCTCACCGCCACTCACCCAGTTTGTGGTGATAATAATTAGGAACTTGTAAAATGGCATCGCAACCACAGGGGGAGGAATCTCGTGCATAAAAGTAAATCATCATGACAGCTCATATACGTCCCCACCGAGGGGCTCGAGCCTACCCTGAATCAGGGCGATTAGGCCTTAGTCGACCACGCGGGCCCAGTGCGGGTTGGTCGACTTCACACACAACCTTCGAGTTTCTTCGCAGGCGTGTGCAGGTTTCCTCACGATGTTTTCCTTCACCGTTTAAAAAAAAAAAAGTAAATCATGATTGAATTGAAAAGTAAATCATGATATAAAAACATTGCAGTGATAGACTTCCAAACGTTTGATTAGTGTAATAAGACAAATTATGACTAGCATTTCTAAAGTACCTAGGTACTGAATCGAAATAAAAAAAATCCATTTAACCTAAAGCAGAATATTATATTATGTTTATTGTTTTTTTTGTTAACGTTTTAATACAATTACCAGAACATTACGCACAAATAAAAAAAATATTTGTAGAAAAAACCTAAAAAAAAGATATAGATACTCCCTGGCATTATATTATAGAAAAACGAAAAAAGTTATAGATAGAAAAAACTATCATTTGATACTGAAGAATGGATACTCCCTCGCATTAAACTATATAAAAACCTAAAAAAGGTATATTATACTCCCTTGCATTATATTTTAGAAAAAACCAGCCAAGTGCGAGTTGAACTCGTGAGGAGAGGGTTCCGCAAAATGCCTAAGTCAAATACTAAATATCACATTTTAAATCCTCAGAGTAGGACGCGAGTTAACTACTACTAACGCTATCTTGTGGGGTTTTAGTGAACTATTTTCCGTAAGTGAACGTATTATGTTGAGATTACCACTTTATTTTCAATTGATAGAATTCTTATAGGTTTTACTGATTTTTTTTTCAAAATTTTCTTATTAGTTTTGGAGATCGGGGGGGGGGGGGGGGAGGGAATGGTTAATTTTCGTCTTCTTTCATGCATAAAATCAAAACTATTTATTTCACAATAATATAAAAATATGTTTGAGATGCTCATATGGAGCCCTTTCATTTGTTATATGACACAGTAAGGTTAGCAAAGCTTTTTTTTTAATTTCCTAATTTGTCCCCCGAAAATGACTCTTATTTAAAAAAATATATGTATTTATTTACTTCGCGCATCTGTTTTTGGTAGGATTACTCCATCCTATCAAATTTCACCTGATTTGGTCCAGTTCATTCGGAGCAAATTGGCTGTGACAGACGGACGGACAGACAGACAAACGCACGAGTAAAAGGGTTCCGTTTTTTTGTACGGAACCCTAAAAAGGAAAAAAGTTATAGATTCTCTCCTTGCATCGACCTTCAAAGACTGATCAAAATATTCCTTTTAAACTGTGAGGATTGTCTGCAAGAGAAAACGAGGCTGGCTCAGTCATGACGAGCTAGCTACTGATACGTGATTTTTACAGCTTCCCTTCTTCAAAAGGTATTTTCAAACATATCGGCGCCGTAAATCAACAATTAAGCTCGCGCCACATCAGAGGGGGCGGCAACTTCTATATAATGGCCTCGTTTTTTTAATGAAAGTAATAACAAAGCAATTTTTAGACATCCGGCCTTTGACATCGACGTCGTGGAACAACGGTTTAGTGGCTATATTCGACACTTTTTAACAGCTGTGGAAAAGTTAGTTTTCCGTGTCGGAAGTTAGCTACATCAAAAGATTGGTCACAAATGGAGACAGTTTGCATTGTCTCTTTCAAATCAATAACTGCTGGCAGCGTCATGGGAGGTAGTTACAAAAGTTGTTTTAGATAAGATACCAACGTGCCTAAAATAATAATTTAACGATCATCAGTCCATCTTAATGACACTTGCAACCCTCCAATAAAAATAAAATTCAAACAAAAACCTAACAACTTACATGAGCGTAAATAACGACCATAAACAAAAGAGACCCCAAAACTCTGGGGACGGGCCCGGTGCCCCCACACCTTCGCCCCCACAGAGTTGGATCCCCCCCACCCCTTTCTCGCCTGTCTTGGCTCTTCCCGCTCTCGGATGCTCGGCCCACTTCAGTTTTTCTTTTATTCCTTGCCTCTTATGTTTATTTTTGTTTTCCGTTAGCCAGCGGAAATAATGGCTAAAGGTTCGTATGGATACGTCGGTTTTGATCCGAAATTTAGAACGGTAAGTACTCTGTGCTCTTCTTTAGGCGAAATCAAATCTTACGATCAGAGCTGGTCGGAACAAAAAGGCTGTCTTATTAGGAGTTTCGGTCAAGTGGATGTACTCTACCCTCATTACGGAAAAGTTAGACCTGAACTACACAGAGAGGCCTATTATAGTTCGGATTGGAGGAGGTTGTAAGGTTAGTGACGAAGCCCACACTCAGATGTAACTTTTATAACTTATAAAGCAAATTATGCATTAGGTACTGAAAGCAAAAGACATGAATACATGACTTACTTATAAGTATCCCATGTCTAGTTTATTTTTTCGTCCCACTTTACAAAAATAAATTTTCATGTGTTATTTTCCTAAGTCCTAAATTGTTCGTGTGCACTGTGCTGGCGTGTCCATAGGAAGTATCCCTGACACAAGGATGACCTTTTGTGGGCGATAGAGTCTGGAGTGGTGTTTTTATTCCGGTTCGCATTCAAACAAACCTACGGCCCACCCTCATTCTTAAATCCCATAAAAATTGTATTTTGTATTTAAGTAGGTATACTAAAATACAACAAATATATTTTATGGGATTTGACAGTTATTGGATGCGGCTTCAACATATGTTTTTTGTAATGTTTGTAGAATGAGTAATGAATGTTTCAATTAGAATAAATGTTTGATATCCATGTATGTGGTCTGGATTGAAATCATACAAGAGTGGCTAACGCAGATGGAGTTGTTAGAAAAATTAAATTTTATTGTTGTCAACTCTGCTTTTTTTAGTAAGACATCTTAATTTTTGTTTTATGAGTCTTACGTCTGTTGCATGTTTTTGTTGTTGGTTGTGTAAATTTGAGTTTTGCTTGATTACAAATTATTTATTATAGTTTCTGCTTTTTGACAATCTATTTCTTATTTCTGCACAGTCCTCACACATCGTATGTTTCAAAAAGCTTCAAATACTTGACAACGTACAAATCTTGTCGCGTGGACGAGACATATTATTAGGTAGATACTGGTAAGTGTTGAATATTTTAAGATATGTTATAAGATCACAATGAAAGAGTTACGTCAAGTATGTAATTGGCCTAATTGGGCTAACTTTCCCTGTGTGGAAGGAAACTCCTAGTCGTAAAAACGGTGAAGGTTTCCTAGGGGTAAGTACCTAAATAAAATATGGCTTTATCTTATTTCTTTAAGTGAGCAATTGATTTCTCGGAAACGGCTCTAAAGATCTGGATTAAATTTTGTATGTAGGTAATGTTTTACATTCCAAGTCTATTTACATATAAGTATAGCTATTTTTCCTGAAAAAATCCGTTTTAGATATGCAAAGGGAGCATTTTGTACACTTTACAGCACACACAAACAATATCGTCCGACGTTGCCGCCAATATGTCGGTATCGAAACCGATATCCGATATCGGAGCGGACAACATGAAAGGTACGTACATAATTCATACATTTTACTTGCTCCGATATCGTATCGGATAATGTGGAAACACTTATGGTTAAAAAAATAAATACATACAAGTATAAATTCTTCCGCCACTGCCACTGCCACTGGCAGTGGGCGGGGCACATTGCTCGTAGAACAGATGTCCGTTTGGGGCAGTAAAGTTCTCGAGTGGCGACCACGCACCGGAAAGCGTAGTGTAGGCAGGTCTCCCACTCGGTGGATCGATGACTTTGTGAAGGTCGCAGGAAGGCGCTGGATGCGGGCAGCGCAGAACCGATCATCGTAGATATCCTTGGGGGAGGCCTATGTCCAGCAGTGGACGTCTTTCGGCTGATATGATGATGATAAATTCTTTAAGGGTCGGACAGACAGATGGGTGGACGACGGCGGCGGCGTGGTTATATGATCCCGTCAAGTACGGAACCCTAAAAATGATTATAAATCAGTACTATGTGAAATAATTCTGACCCTGGGCACGTAAAACGGCAAATAAAATTATGACATTGGAAGGTTCGTCCAATAAAAAGATACCATACAACTGCGGTCGCGGTAAGGAGAAAAGATTAATAAAGCTTAGAGCACACTAGCAACACCTGTCCTTTGTCGCTAATGGACGCCTAATCCCCCCAGAGACAGGGGATGGAAAGGAAGTGCGTCTTTAACACCAACATAGCGAATTGTGGGTAGAAATAAAAATTGGGACCCGCATGTGTATTGATCGAACTTCGAAAGGTTAATCTCTAAAGAAATTTGTGAAACAGTTTTTCACAAAACTAAAAAACGAACATGATGAGATGAACTGAACAGCAAGGAGCAATCCCACTACAAAATATCCAGTCAAAAGTGGAATAAGGACTTCATACATTCACCTGCTTGCAAGATCATGGCATTCGCCACCGAGCTTACGTAAATTGTTTGTACTCACTTAGCTCCTGCACCGTTGAGCGCAATATCCGTGATACTAGGAAAGAAGAGTTCAATAAACTAACCGAAATCCTCAAGATACCACTTTCACCCTCATTTTCACACCAACTGCGAACCACCAGCCAGCCTTTACCAAATACAAACGTCACCAAAACTACCAAAACCCACCATGCTTCTACCGGCAAGTCAGCCGTTATAATCTTCGTTCCCAGCACTGAGTGTCGCGCAGAGGTGTCACCATATCAACATTACCGCTTGTCGACAATTAATGTTCCCAATGTTTTCAAAAAAATAACGAAATCATTGAGTTTGTTCAGTAATGATGAAATTCAAGAAATGAAAACATCTGGTTATTGTCAAGAATTCCTTCAAATTTCTTCTTTGCTGTCGAAAAATTAAAAGTTGCTTTCCAGCCCGTTTGAGCTAGATGTAATTGAAGGAGACTCAAGCTAACCAGTCGGGGCCGGGGGTAACGAGCGGGTTACCCGGGTGAACCCGCGCAGAGCCGGGTAAAGGGAAGCCCGGGTAACAAGTCGGACGGATAGTAACAAGCATCCGAGCATCTTCAAGCACCCAAAGCTTTCTGATGGCTGGTTTTGGTGCATTAACCGCTGTGAGGTAGGAATAGAAGTAAAAATAATTTCTAGTAACTTGTTAGGCTAGAAACCTTTGCTTTAAGCGAGTAAAAAGTTATTTGATTGCCTACAAAAAATAAATTGTAAGACAAATGAAAGTCGCAGGAAGCTGCTGGTCACGAGTAGCTCCGGACCGGTCGCAGGAAGCTGCTGGTCGGGGGCAGCTCAGGACCGACCGGTCGCAGGAAGCTGCTGGTGGCGGGCAGCTCAGAACCGGTCGCGGGAATCCTTGGGGAAGGCCTTTTTATGGTTCCGTACCCGAAGGGTGACAACGAGACCCTATTACTAAGCATCCGCTGTTCGGCCGTCCGCCCATTCGTCGGTCTGTCCGTTAGCGGGCTGTATTTCAGAACCGTGAATAGAAATTTTCACAGAGTGTAATACCTTATTTTTGTTTCCACTATATAACAAATAAAAAAATAATGAAAATAATAATCAAATAAATAAATTAATTAAATTATTAAACTAACCTACATGAAACGTTTTTTTTCGTCTCACATTTAACGCATTAGTCCGATTCGCATTTGGCCGGTTTCTTTTTTCAGCTTATACATATTATGACGATGATGAGATTTAACAGAAATAATGTTGTAAGTCAGTTTTTGTAAAAAATAAGTTTCTAATGTTATTATATTATGAATCTTTACAACTATTACTTGTATTAATCAATAAGATACAAGCAAGTGAAAAAAAGTACTGGGACAGAGTGCTGTAAGTCAATCGAAAAAAAAACGATTAAAAAAATATATCTATGCATGTGTGTTCGTAACCTTATTGTATTTATAAAAAAAGGAAGAAGATGTGAGGCCATAAATATTTACTAACAGCATTTTTCCGTTTCGTGTGCAATTTGTACTTTAGAGCGACTGAGGAGCGAGTGTTAGTAACTAATTAGTAATCTGTGGTGTTAGTAACGGTGAAAAAGGAATTGGATGAGAAAAAAATCGAAGTTGAGATTTTAATGGGGATTGATTGTCTTACATTAATAGGCAAAAAATTAAAAAACAAATAAATAAAAAATGTGTGTGTGTTGTGTGTATCTGTGCGTCCGTCCGGTGCTCTAGTTCCCAAACTACTCGACGGATTTGAGTAAATTTTGACTTAGGTCAATATTATTTTTATATCTAGTCCTTCTGCGGATGGTGTCGCATCGGGAGCCAGGTCGCTCCTTTCCCTCTGATATGGTTGATGGGAGCGATGGCTGACTCTTGCGTTATACTCGTGACCGGGTGCTACACAGACAGAACTGGCCTACTCTTATCAAAGGCATTAATGACATTCAACGACTTTAATGTATAACTTCTCGTGTCATATTGTTTTCATGTTCTAATGACATCATTTTTTTATATTAACGATTAATTTTTACAAATGACATTATGTAATTACTATTTTATGATTATTAGAAAGAGTATAATTTGCACCTCTTTTGAAAAAATGTCTTTAATCTTGAATATTTTTTCTACAAATGTTCCCAATCTTGATTTTTTAGAGTTTGCACAAAGATAAAAAAAATACTGATATTTTTTACTTAAATATGGCTCTAACGATTTTAATGAAACTTGGTACGTTATTACAACTTTATATGGACTGCAGCATGCAGCATGCAGCATGCAGCATGCAGCACGCGGTACAATAACAAGGTACCGTACAAGTATAACAAAAATAGGAAATAGATACCTCCCATGCAAATCCAGGTTGTTTGTTACTTTTTCACAAATACATATTTAAAGAAAGAATTTGATGAAACTTTGTGAATAACTAGAACTTAAGAAGACCTACTGAACTGGGTAAATATTCCAGAAAAAAAACCGATTAAGGTATCTCCCAACCGAATCCAAATTATATGTAAGTATTTTATGAAGTCTAATATAATCTGACAACTGTATTCTATGCTACTAAGTAAGTGTAATGTTAACTGTTGATTCGTGTGTGTGTGTGTGTGTGTGCTCGATTACGAAAGTATGCACAGCGCGGCTGTACTTGGGCTAAAAACAATATTACTGTATCGTTATGTATATAAGGTGTAACAAAATTAGCTGAAACTATTTTAACTGGTGCTTCTACCCATCAAACTGAACAACTTTCCCCATGTAACCCATAGTCAAATCGCAAAAAAAATTGACTCTCCCATACTAACTCGATCCGCTGATCAGCCAACTTAGTATGGGAAGTTCAAAATTTTTTTTCAGATTTGACTATGGGTTTCATGGGGAAAGTTGTTCAGTTTCATGGGTAGAAGCACCAGTTAAAATAGTTTCAGCTAATTTTGTTAGACCTTATATAGGTGATATCACATTGTTTAGGTAAACAATGTGAAAGGCAATCCGCGCGGCTGACGATTGACGCGCATCAACCAGTCTGCGCGTGATGCGCGTGATGCGCTCCCTTGGAAATCTATCAACGGACTCTTTATTTCCCACATACTCGTAGATTGCGACTGAATAATATTTTAAATTTGGAAGTATCTAAAATATTTTTTGAAATGTTTATCACTAAATTGTTTTCTAATAAACATTTTAAACCCTACCGTTTTCCATAAAACTTTAAAATTGTCTTTAGAAATGTAAATCCTTAAAAGATTATAGGAACTGAGGGTAGTGGATGAAAAGAGTGACGATTGTGCCAAGAAAAAGCAAAAATCCGAAGAGAGAAGTAGGAAAAATTTGGAAAACTAGAAAACTAAGGCTGCAATTAAAGAGCGTGTATAAGGATGCACAGGATGGAAAAAAAAAACATCACAACCGGACCATTACAACGCCGGCAGTGGCAGCCCGTGCATTGAGAACGCAAATAAAGAGCGAGTCGACCTGGTGAAGATCGCGGGAAGCCGCTGGATGCGGGCAGCGCAGGACTGGTCGTCGTGAAAATCTTTGGGGGAGGCCTTTGTCCAGCAGTGAACGTTTTTCGACTGATATGTTGAAGGAGTAAAGGGTGGAAAAAAACTATCACAACCGGACCTTAACAACGCCGGCAATGCGAGTCCGCGCATTGAGAACGTAAATAAAGAGCGAGATAGGAGATACACGTGGAAAAAAATGTGATGGTGATGAGGGTAGAAATGGCGGCGTGCGCAATAAAAACGCGCTGCAGCAGCCGGGCACGAGTGGTGTGGTGCAACTAGCTCCACTTATATCGCAACAAAAGAGGAAACAAATGCGGAAAGATGTAAATTAAATTAACTAATACATCAGCTCATATAAGTCCCCACTGAGGGGATCGAGCCTACCCTGAATTACGACGATTGGGCCTTATTCGACCACGAGGGCCCAGTGCGGGTTGGTCGACTTCACACATAACCTTTGAGTTTCTTCGCAGACGTGTGCAGGTTTCCTCGCGATGCTTTCCTTCACCGTAAGAGCGTCGGATAATCGTACATATGAAATCGAAATTCGAAAACACATTGGTACGTGGCAGGATTCGAACCCAGACTTTCCGGATAGGAAGTAGCGGCCCTAGGCCGTTACGCCACCGACGCTCTCATCTTAACTAACTAATTGTAAGATTCTTAAAACTTTATTTTTATTCACGAGTGTATGCGTTTGGGGGGAGAAGATGGTTATTTGTGTGATTTTATTGAATAACTTGTTCTTAATATTGAAATTACAATACAATATTTATTTTATATCTATAACATGAACAATTTGGCTATGTAACTATAATATGGTTCCGTGTAAAAGGTTCTGAGGCGCGATCTTAGTAGTGCTTTGTTTTTTATGTTGAAACGGACTCTATGTGTCGATTGTACTCAGTAGCACTGGTAGTACTTAATAAACAACAAAGAGTACTTTGATACAACTAACACGGAATGGCAACGCTGCAGAAACAAAACTTGTGCTAGTTCAGCTTTTATAATAGGTACATAATTTTACAGCAAATCGTTAGAGCTGTTTCCGAGATTCAGGTTATTCATATATAAGAATAGCTCGTTAAAAGGTATTAGATAAACGAAAAGTTATAATTTCATTATCAGGCTTTAAGCGTTCGTGTTATTGCTATGAAATTTGGTATCTAGGTGGGTTGGTAACCTGTTTTAGGAAATTAATTTCCACGCCAATGATTCCGAACATTTGGCGATCAAGCAAAAATATATAAAATAATTACAAGTGTTTAACTATAGATTAAGCTTTTGGCAGTAAAGAATGAATTAAATAACGTACGATATCATCCTGTCTATAGATAGACGTCGCGCGAAATAATTCAGAACTGGAACAGAGATTAATTATAATGTGCGTATAACTGCACAGTGCACGTACTCGCTGAGGGAGTGTTCCGTTTGTGTCCCAAATATGCTTCCCAACAGTTCTATTACCAGTCAATCAGCAGTTCCAATGCCCACGTGCACCCATCTCTATTTACGAAGATATTAACCTTTTCCCGTCAACAATATATTACGCCCAGCGGTCAAAAGTAAATATTTATTTTTATTCAATTCCACTGAAGGAGCTGCGGACGAAAATACAGTGTATAAGAATAGTTCACGAATAAAAGTCGGTAAATGTACACAAGACACTCGAGCCACTTGCCTCTAGAATAAACATCGTGGCTTTGTGATGTACTGGCCGGGAATTACAATAAATGTACAGAGATCGAAGCACTTAATAAAATAACAAACACAGAATTTCTGGTCAGTGTTAAAGCGGCAGCCGGATCTAAATAGTTCTTTTCTATCTAAACTAAACAGTGGGCTTTTGTCTGTTCAACAGCCAGAGCGGCGCGGCGATAAACCCTAATGTTTTATAGGAGGAAAGTCGTTATATCGACCAAAACTCTTATTGGAAGCTGTTAAGGAGTTATATACTTGTACATGAACATTTTTGAGAGAGTCGGTGACTCTTTCATGAGTCAGCAGACAGAATTAAAATTGCATTGTTCAAAAAAAAAGTATTAATTTTTTTTTTAATGAAAACGTAGACTACATTTAAAAACTAATTTGACTTTTTTCTTTTTAATCAATGGTTATAAAAGTGAGGCCGTCATGTCACAGGCTTAAACAGTATAAAAAAAACTGCCTCAGTACTAATTTCGATGGACGATTATGAAATGAATTTACTTACTTACTTAGTGTTAATGATTTTTACTCCAAATTAAATAAAAATATTGTACTAAATTAAAATTTTATTTACATACCTTATTTACCCAAAATTACATTGTAATTGTCTTCGAATAAAACAAAGGGGTTGGAACATTTTTGTATGGAGCGTAGCGTAGTCACAATTTAGTATGTACATTTTTTTGATCTTTTGTACACGATAAAATCTATACATTTCGATAGGAGATACAAACCGAAAAATACCTTAAAGCGTCACGACACTAAGATTTAAGTTAACAAAATAATACATAACCTGCGTATCTCTCGAAGGAAATGTGACGCTAAAGCACCCCCCGGACACTTCAAACAACGCGCGGGAAATGTCATTTCTAAAAACAAAATGAGACGGAGCAAACGTAATAACGACGAAGTCCTTTAATTTCGAGAACCAAACTAGCACCAATCTGATTCAATCTGGGTGACGTGACGAGGGGGTGAGGTCGGAATCTAGAGAGCGGCAGGGAGTGGCCATACTGTATGTTAGTAAAAGTGTCAATGTGTCCGAGAATACATTTTCGGTTTGTATTTGGAATCCCAAAATACCTATATAGGTACTAAGGTTATATCGTGTGCCAAAGATTTGGCAAATAATTATACTTATAGATATTGTCTCCATGGCACAGAGGTTCTCACCCATTTTTCTTGCGATGCTGGCACATTCAATTCACAATTTAAACCTCAATAAAGGTTCCGAGATGTCAACCATGTTTAAAATAATTTCAAACTAAAGAGCAAAATGGCCGTTGTCATTTTAAAGTTCGTTAAATTCCGTCCGCACAGATTTTAAAAAAGACATCTTCGCTTTCCTTGTACGTTCTTTTGAAATCTCTTTTGAGCTTCAGTAACTTTATTACTAGTCAGATCGGAGACTTCAATATCACATCCTGAGTTTACACTCTTTGATCTGGCCAGGTGCCGGGTGCCGGGTGCCGGGTGCCGGGTGCCGGGAAGGAACTAATTCAGATTTAAAATTAACGTAGTTTAGGATCCAAACTGAATGAAGCTAAAATGATCATTTCAATTCGTACTACAGTTCAACTATTTAATTATTATTTATTTGTTTATTTATTTATCTGTATATGTAAGGTAAAAGGAGACCGTGACTAACTGACTGACTGATCTTTCAACGCACAGCTCAAACCACTGGATGGATCGGGTTGAAATATGGCAAACAGATAGAAATTATGACGTAGGCATCCGCTAAGAAAGGATTTTGGAAAATTCCCTAGGGAACGGCAAAAATCGGGAGTTGCGCGGGCGAAGCTGCGGGTAACAGCTAGTCCTTACTTCCTACTAATATTATAAATGTGAAAGTTTGTATGTTGTTTGGATGTATGTATGGATGTTTGTTACTTTTTCACGCAAAAACTACTAAACACATCTGGCTGAAATTTGGTAAGTAGACAGATTAGGACCTGTATTAACTTTTTTTTTCAGCACGCTTTCTACTTTGTTCACTCGAGCGAAAAATGTGAAAATGTGTTCGTTTGTAACATTTTCACGCTTCAGCACCTTGACCAATCTTGATAAAATTTAGCATGCAGATAGCTTGTGTCATGGGGAAGGACATAAGCTACTTTTTAACCCGTAAAAATAACAGTCCGATGCAGTTTCTGAGGAAACTGAAAAAAATATTCTGGTTTTGGTTAATTTCTTTAACATTGCAACAGAACAATGGATTGTTGTGATTTTTCGCACAGAGATGTTTGAGCAAAATGACATAATTCACTAATTAGCATGGTTCCCGCGAGGGATCTGGGGAAAACTCATTTCCACGCTTGTGCATGTCGGCGTCGCAACAGAGCTACAGATTGAAGTAAGTTTTTGTACAGAATTGACTGAAGGGGCGGAAAGTGACATAGAATGTCAATAAGAACAGCTCTATCCCAGATAGAGATCTAGAGAGAACTCATGTGCACGATCGCGAGCCGCAGCCGCACACGCACCCTCAAAGACAGTCATCAAAACGTTGGGAATCTTGGTAAGCCCGCTTCCATCTTCGGCAACATCGTCACTTACCACCAGGTGAGATGTTGTCAAGGGTTTACCAATTGTGAATTTAAAAAAAAAAAAAAAAAAAACGATGTCCACACGGGCGAAGTCGCGGGCAAAAGCTAGTTTTGGATATAAAGTCAAAAGTTTTCAAGGTTGAGGACGGTGCCCAGGTGTATCATCATCATCATCAGTCGAAAGACGTCCACTGCTGGACAAAGGCCTCCCCAAAGATTTCTACAACGACTTGCGCTGCCCGCATCCGTATTGTGTTTACTTAATATTGACAATTGTTTTTAGTTCATTTTATTTTTATTTAAAATAATTTACTACCACATTTAAATTTCAAACACATCACCACCTTTATTTATACTTATATACACTTCCTCAAAGTAATCGCTTGTCCTCTCTAACAGATGGCGCAAGAAGGCTGTGCTTGTGACGTTTGTCCTCTCTAACAGATGCGCAAGAAGGCTGTGCTTGTGACGTTTGTCCTCTCTAACAGATGCGCAAGAAGGCTGTGCTTGTGACGTTTGTCCTCTCTAACAGATGCGCAAGAAGGCTGTGCTTGTGACGTTTGTCCTCTCTAACAGATGCGCAAGAAGGCTGTGCTTGTGACGTTTGTCCTCTCTAACAGATGCGCAAGAAGGCTGTGCTTGTGACGTTTGTCCTCTCTAACAGATGCGCAAGCAGGCTGTGCTTGTGACGTTTGTCCTCTCTAACAGATGCGCAAGAAGGCTGTGCTTGTGACGTTTGTCCTCTCTAACAGATGCGCAAGAAGGCTGTGCTTGTGACGTTTGTCCTCTCTAACAGATGCGCAAGAAGGCTGTGCTTGTGACGTTTGTCCTCTCTAACAGATGCGCAAGAAGGCTGTGCTTGTGACGTTTGTCCTCTCTAACAGATGGCGCAAGAAGGCTGTGCTTGTGACGTTTGTCCTCTCTAACAGATGCGCAAGAAGGCTGTGCTTGTGACGTTTGTCCTCTCTAACAGATGCGCAAGAAGGCTGTGCTTGTGACGTTTGTCCTCTCTAACAGATGCGCAAGAAGGCTGTGCTTGTGACGTTTGTCCTCTCTAACAGATGGCGCAAGAAGGCTGTGCTTGTGACGTTTGTCCTCTCTAACAGATGCGCAAGAAGGCTGTGCTTGTGACGTTTACTTAAAGTCTCCCTTTGTTTTACATAAGAAATACCTGAAAGACAGTTTACAATATATACTGTAAAATGATTTTAATTGTTTTATTTTCACTAACTCCTGTCCGGGGAGCGAGGTTCGAATTCTGCCACGTGTGTTTTCCAATTTAGACTTCATAATATGTACGTTTATCCGACGCTGTTAAAGTGAAGGAAAACATCGCGAGGACTAAAAACAATAAAAAGCAACAATCGAAATTTAAATAAACTAAAACTTCCAGTCTTTCTTTATATAGATCAGGCCCACACAAAAACTCAAATAAAATAAAATCTACAATACATTTGTAAACTGTATTAAAAATCATGAAAAACTACAATCTCTTTCCTATTTTTTTAAAATTAAATAAAGCTTGTTATAATTTACAAGAATCATATAATGATAAATCTGAATGAATGCCATATACATAGTCATTATAATTATAGCTAGAAAAGGAAAATGCCACGGTGTTATGTTATCGTATAATTTTAAGCTCTGTACCTCAATATGTTTATTATGATTTTATATAGAATTTTTATATAGATATATGTACTTACTTCAGTAAATTAATAATGTGAATGTACTCTTAGGTTGTGTGTGAAGTCGGCCATCGAGCACTGGGCCCGCGTGGTCGACTAAGGCCCAATCACATTAATTCAGGGACCGCTCGAGCTCGGTGGGTGGGGTCGTATACAGTTGTAACAAAATTGGTGTAGGTCCCTTTAACTGGGGCTTCTGCTCATCGTACTAAAAAACTTTTGTTCTATGACTCTGCTGAAATCGCAAAAAATAAAATTTAACTCTTCATACAAATAGACCAGATGAACGACCAATTTTGTATGGAGGGCCTATTTTTTTTTGGAGAATTGACTAAGGGTTTCTTGGGGAAAATTGTTCAGTATGATGAGTACAAGCCCCAGTTAATGGTTTCGAATTTTACACAAAAAAAAATCGGTTGTCTGTAAAGTCGGTTTACTGACGATAGTTGAACGTGACAACGTCATAAGAAAATACTGATGGAATGGTTTCATAATATCGAAAGAATCATTACCTTTATCGCCGCAATTATCGTTGCTATAAACAATTGACACCACATTCACTTTTCACTGCACTTGATACTCGATCAAAACATGTAGATGTACTATAGTATAGCAGCTGTTCACACAGACACATCGCTCACTCAAGTAGGAGAGAGACGGATGTCGAACGCTGCCGAACGTAAAGGCCGATTGTGCTTCTTTGTCGCTCGTTCGCGCTCTCGCTTGCACTTCAAGACTTACACGGAACGCCTCAGAGCGAGGTAACGACGCATTTTTTCGTGCGTGCAGCCGGCTCCATCGAATTATAAGACGTTATCACGTCAAAATGTGTTAATTCCCTATGGGAGTGCGTGGATGCGCTGTCTCTACTATCAACGTACGTACTTATATTAATTTTCCTGTTTGTTTTGTTGTCCCTACACAAATGAACATACGAGCTTATTGACAAGTCAAATCCATTGATATTGCAACATAATGGAGCACTATATAACTGTTTTGTAATACGTCTACAAACTGCGTTACATTTACAAAATGCCTAGTTCAAGTATGTATGTATGTATAGTACTAGTACACTGGTGGTCACATAAATTAAGAACGCTTTATAACTAATGATTATACATAATATATTTTAAACGGTGACAGGTATTTTCACGTAATATGTGTTAATATGAGATAATTACTCAAATAATAATAAAAAAATAAAAAGTAACGTGTTTTTTTTTGTTCTATCGTAAAAACGATAGTGTAAACAAGCCTGAAACTTGGTGTAATCATAGTGCTTATCTTAAAGTAATATCAAATCAAGAAAAATGGCCAAAAGTGAGTCGTACTCAAACTATGGAGTTCGAACTAAATTTAGAAAAAAATGTTTTTTTTCTGTAGCTCGTCTTGATGTCTTTTGTTTGAAATGAAATGAAAAAATGTGATAAAGTAAATAAAACAGAAGAGCGTCGGTGGCACTTTATTATACTGTGTCGGTGGCGTAATGGCAAGGGCCGCTACCTCCTGTGGAGGTCGTGGTTCGATCCTGCCACGTATCAACGTGTTTTCTAATTTCGATTTCATATGTATGTTTATCCGACGGTCTTTTACGTTGAAGGAAAACAATGCATACGCTTGCGAAGAAACTCTGAGCGTGAAGTCGACCAACCCGCACTGGGCCCGCGTGGTCGACTAAGGCCCGATCGCCTTAATTCAGGGTAGGCTCGAGTCCCTCGGTGGGGACGTATATGAGCTGATGGGATGAAATAAAACAGGACAGCCATATAATATTCTACAATGTTAACAAAACACGTTTATAAACTAATTTTACAAATAAAACAGGAAAGGCATAGTAATATTCTACAAAGCACGTTCATAAACTCATTGTACAAATAAAAAAGGACAGGCATAGTAATATTCTACAAGGTTAACAAAGCACGTTTATAAACTTATTGTATAAATAAAATAGGACAGGCATTGTAATATTCTACTATGTTAACAAAGCACGTTTATAAACTAATTGTACCAATCATTTTGGTGACAAAATAATATTGGCTTCGTATCTTTTATTGTTCTTAATTTTATGACCACCGCTGTATGTGTGTGAGTGTACCCACACAAATAAAAGGTTTGAAAAGTACGGGAGTTAATTAATTCATCTGATCTTCTAACTGTCAGTACGTAAGTACGTTTCGCATTATTAAAGATGAAAATCTTTTTCAATAACGGAGTATAATTATCAAAGACAAACATTCACTCAAAAGAGAAAAGTCCAATACAAAGCAGTCGATTCCTTTTGCAACATTCTAAACGGGACCTCCTGTAAGAATGTTGAGGAAATTCTAAATTAATTTTTCCGATCCGCCCTTGGTGCACAAAAGGGACGATGTCTTTGATACTTCCCACAATATTCATGCGAGTGGTCAGCGAATACTCAATAGAGTTCCTTTAATCTCTTATAATTCCCCCCACGCTATTAAACGTATCTTGTCAATGAAAGATAACTTTCCTTCTTTTAAAAGATGCCATCAAGTAATTAACATTTCAAAAAGATCTTTAATTATTTAGACTTTTGCAGTGACATATTTGACATACAGTGACGTACTTAAGGTTTAGCTAAAGAATTTCTGTGTTTAGATATGTTTACAAACAGACAAGTAGGTACAAAAATTATAAAAATTGGACGAGTGCGTCTCGCACCACGCGCACCCCGCACAGCGTAGGGTTTCGGAGTCGTTACGAGTACAAATAATAATTTTAGTATTTGATTTTTATTATTTTATGTAGCTCCAATAGCTTGGAGACGACAGAGCCAGGCACACGTTTTTAACGACTTTAAAGCGCGTTATCTTGGGAATGGAACGTCAGTTCAGTTCAGTTCAGTTCATGCCCCCCCCCAGCCAGCATTACTGCAGCAAGGGCGCGGGGACCCAAGAAACCAGAGGGGGGCGTAGATAGGACAGGAGTGTAGGTCGGCGCAGTCAGGATGAGGAGCGATAGGAGTTTGAACCAGCCCGAATTCAGAACATCGTAGCCAGTATGGGGAGTATAAGTTCTATAATTGGTGTGTACATATATATATGGGGAAGGAAATTTATGACTGCTAGATAGATAGGGCTGCTTCCAGTTGGGTCTCCTCTTCGGTTCCGTATCCATTGGTTTATTGTAAGGTCGGTGTGTCTTCGGATATCGTGGCTGAGGGAGTCCACCCAGGTGAAAATTGGTCTCTCTATTTTGCGTTTCCCTTCTTCGTAGATGTATGCAGCGTGTAGCATGTGTGAAGCTTTACGTCTAATTACATATGTGTCCAAGGTAGCAAATCCGGCGTAGGGTGTTCTTTGGTGATCTAGTTCTAATGTAGGGTGAAATGTCACGAAGGCGGTTAAATCACCTTTCGTGTTGCCTACAGTTGAGTCTCTCGGTTTAGGTGAGTTCCTGAGTAGCCTTTGCCCTGTAGTGTCCGCTTCTTCTTCAGATGTGTTCCTACAGCTTTGTGTATTATAGGTTGTGATTGATTCGCGTGCGCAACCGAAGGCCACGTCGGTGGGGTTCGTCATTTCAAGAATATGGTCACCCTGAAAGGTCGCGCTCATCAGGTCAATCTGGCAAAATTTTGTATTTTACAAGTCGTACTTAAATGAGCCCTAATAGGGTATATACCTAATAAGGTATCTGTTGACTGCTTTCGCGTTCTGTAGAATCATTCTCGGCTAGGTAAGCAAATATGTCACGACGGTCTCAGTGTTCGGCCTCGTAGTGTAGGCGGATTTTGCCCGAAGTCTGATCTCCGATCGCGCCATATACCAAGGGTTCTCTAATATTATTGAATATTTGTTCATCTTGTTTTGACGGCAGACTTCATGCCGTGTCCAGCTGTGGTGAGATTCCGCTCACTTTAAAAAACGTTATTGTTTCTCCCGTTGCGAACTCAGTTTTTCAAAAATTAATCCACAATGCTTTTAAAAATAGCTGCTGTCATTGAGTCGGACAGCGCAGGCAAACTATTGTTATATATTTCTTTTGTTTCCGGGGGCTGCGGGAATACTGCGTTTCAATTGTCTTTTACAAACTTTACAAAACTATAAAACTGACCTGAGTTTCTTTTTCTTAACACTTGTGATGGAGATGCTGTGTTCGTTCACAAAAAATATCTAGTTTCGGCGTAAGTCATAAAACCATTTCGTTAAGAAATGTTATTTTCTTTCAAATGTTATTCTCTATTTTTTGCTGTAATTTTGTTTTTAGGGTTCCGCACGTCAAAAGAAAAATAACGGATCCCCTATAGGATCACCCCGCCATCTGTACGTCCGTCCGCATGTCCGCCAAAACCCCCCATCTCGGGAACGCGCGGATGCACCGAGTTGAACCCAAAAACATTCACCTCACAGTCCCCTGAAGTTGCGAAAAAAAACTTCAAAGCCGACTCAAAAAAAAAAAAAAAGACACGGCCGTTCATGCCGCAAAAAACGCACAATTAGACACTCTCAAGGGAACCCAAACTCACAGGGCACTTCCCGTTGACTACATAAAATTTGGCAAGCAACACCGTCCCATAGTAAAAGTACAGGGAAAAATCCGAAAACTATACATTTGCAATTAAACACAGCCTTTAAAGTAGGTACGCAATATACCGTATGTACCGTGCACAAGCCAAAACAGATTGTCAATTATTTCTCCGATGCATAGCTTCCGATTTATGACGAAGAGTGAAAAAATATTTTCCCTTATTATATGTATAGGTAGGCACCCAATAATTCTGGCGTATGTTGTGCCCAACAGTTTGCACTGTCATGACTTACAACACGCACCCACAAACCTGCACGGAACCCTCGGTGGGCGAGTCCGAACCGCACCTGTCCGATCTTTGTTGTACTTGCACAAATATTTTTTGCGCATTAAAGTAGTCGTTCGTCTCTGTGTTGCCAGGCATATTACACGTACCTACTTGCCCACTTAAACACAAACCTAATATTAACAGTATTTTTTGTCACACTCACTATATGCACTCACTAGTCTAGGGAATTCGTGAAAAACACTTTTTGGACACTTACACTATTACGAGAAGTCACACGAACTCGATGTGTTTTGTTTGATAATTTTCAAAATTCGCCTACAGAACAATTTGAAACAGAGCGTCTTTTTTTTGCGTCTCTCCTTGTGGTTCAACTTTCTTGTTGCTCTATTATTTGCATTATTTCTTCACACTTATTATAAAACAAATATAAAATAAGGCAAATCTACTTTTCGGAAAAAGTTTTCACTTTACACTCGAGTAATATCACTTTAACATTTGCTAAATTGAACTATTTATCATCTGATGAAACAAACACACTTAAACAAACATATACTTCCAGTTAAAGTTATGAAAGATGATAAAGAGTACCTTTTTATTTATTTACGAAAACTGCGTTTTACAGTTTTAATGATTTAAGACAATTTTTGTGGAAATCCTTGGGGGAAACCCCGTCCAGCAGCGGGCGCTCTCCGGCCTTCGCACTCTGCATTACGCTACACTTCTAACAAAGAAAATAAATAAATAGATAAATAGTTATGCACGAAAGAGTTGTAGCTTTTGGTTGTTTTAGGTTACTTTGTTTGTATGTGTTTTGGCTGAGTAAAAATATTTAATTCTTGGCGTGGTTGGGTAGCCTGTTGAGACGCTAGAGATTAGGTGACTAGTATATGAGTCAATTCTGAGTTGTTATATAGGCCCTACAACAAACATTCTATGTAAAGAAACGATCTCACCAAATTTGAATGGGGTAGGGTTGTTTGTTTCTGTAGACTGTGGTTCTAATCACTGTTGTCCCGGTAGACTGTGGTTCTAATCACTGCACAACTACACTGCTCAGTTTATGACCGTAAAAACACACTCGTGGACGCTTGTATTTGCGAGGATGTTATATTAATAACCACCATGTTCACTATCAGTTTTTTACACAATAAAATAATAAATGCGAGTAAGGCGCGACCGGGTGTTGCCGCTAGGCTAGCGTAAGGCGACGCGCGCGACGCTGCGTGGGCGCAGACAAAGGGGCGACCGTTGCGTTGAAAAAAGGGGTCGTAAAATAATTTCGCTCGGGAGCGCTCTTGGGTACGTCCGCCTTCGCCCGATGTCCACACGGAACTCCCTTATCTTGGGAATGGAACGTCTGACAAAAATATGTTCGCAAATTCATATACCTATGTGTTGCATGTAAACCGAACCGAACACGATGGAGTGCACATAATTATTTTATTTATGCCACTTTTAGTTATATAGGAGGCACCCATAAAAATTGTGTTTGACAAAGTGAGCCCATGAATTACTAAGCCTACACTGTCCGATCGTTCTGTCTGTTCGTCCGTCCGACTGTCTATCCTGCTGTTGAAAGGTTGCATCTTTCCAACTGTGATAGGTTGCCGGTTATTTTTTTTCCACTAATAAAAAATACAAATTTACTAAGAAAAAATACAAATTAAAAAAGTTTTAAAAATAAGAGGGGGTTAAAAAACTAAGGGGTTTATACAATAAACGTGTTTTTAAAAAGGTTTTTGTTTATGCTCTATTACAAAAGTAAAACTTGGTGTGATCATAATACTAAATCCTAAAGTTAAATAACAAATGAAAAAAAACTAAGCAAATAAATAGTTTCAAAAAACTTTTATCATATATCACTTTTATCATATAGCTGATATAAACTTTAAAATGTAATATAAAATATGTTTATAATCCTCTCAACGAGCCCTGTTATTTGATATATGTTTATTAGCCCTATGTGGTCGTGATTGGGTCAGAAAACTTTAGCTATATACCAAGTTTTATCTTAATTCATCCAGATTTAGTAATTTTTTTTCGGACGGACAGACACATGAGTAGTTTATTATTTGTTTAGTGATCTTATAAGGATTTTTGTTTTTAATCGGACGTACGGAACCCTAACAAGACGAGGGGAATTTCACAGGGTTTTTGTCAGTTTGCGCGGGATGCAAATTAAAGCATCAGACTGACAAAAACAAAATATTATGTAAGTAAGTGCCTATAGATACCAAACACCGGCCAGGCTTAATTTGCGAAAGCTACTTATCGGTACAATCAACATCAAAATTTGTATTTCGAACGCCTTTGATTCCCGAACGATTATGTACCGAAGGCTAATAAAGTCACCATTTTAGAGAGACCCACCCCTCCCCGACGTGTCGCCAACTTCGCAGACGAAGGAGGGCCGTAAGGGATGACGTCTCGCAGACCTAAAGTAAATGAGCGTCTTTAAATTCAAAACAAGCACAGAAATGTAAACAGACAATCAGTTACGATTTTAAAGATGGAATTGAAATTCACAAACAAGAAGGGAACGGAGGTAATTTGACAAACGCCTTTGAATTCCGATTTGTTTGAATTTTATCGTTCGGCGCTCGGCGCTAAGGCGCCAATTTACTAAAACTGCCTACCGAATTTTATAAATGTTTTTTTTTAGTAAAATAAGACCTTTGTGTAATTTATATTCTCTATTCATAAAAGGATAATATACAATAGAGAAAACCAACATTATAATATATTAATTCGTTAAGTGACATAAATACGTCGTTACTACGCACAACAAGCAAGTTTTCACGCTGCAGCGTGCAGCGTAGCAAGTTTTATTCGAAAGGTCGTTACTCTCCATCGCCCATCGTGCACAAGAAACAAACCACAAACCTTAACAAATTTGAATTTTCACTAATCCTTCCTGAAAACTGGAGTCCAAAGGTATTTTCCGCTTCCACGGCTGCGCAAAAGGAAAGAATCGGCGCAAACAACGCGCCCAGTGCCCCTTCGAGCCAAATGTAATCTGTTTTGTTAATTCTCGAGTCTTTCGACGATGTTGTTCATGCCCACTGTATCCACCCGGCGCGGCGAGCGGCGCGGCGAGCGGCGCGGCGAGCGCAAAAGAGGTTCTATTTGTTTTATTAAAGTGAAACTTTTATTACATCGTCTCACATTTTTTCGTCTGTGTGTTGCATTTCGCGTGACGGTCGCTTTTGTCTGACGGTATGATCGTTTAGTCCTCTGTACCGTAGCGAGAGCAGCCATGATCGTTTCTTCCTCTGTAAAGTTTCACTTTTACACTTTTCATAAAACCACACACTTACTTTTTTACAATGTATCATCATTGTTCTAACTTAGCGATTTTGTGAATTTGCGAAAGTGTTGAATCTTGGACTGTTTCTTTGAATTATAAAGAAACCGCGCATAATTGCACTTGCGTCAAATTGGCGAGCTACCCATCGTCTAGGCTAAGCCTTGCCGCCAACATCAACGTGAACAGCATTGATGTATTGCGGCTTGAACAAAATAAAACCAGTTCACCATTGCATTGGAGGAGTCTTGGTAAGCCCGCTTCGTCACTATCAGGTGAGAGGATGCCAAGGGCTTATCAATTGTGGATAAAAAAAGAACAAGAGTAGAAAATGGAAATGTATTGTCATGTACAATTTACGTTATGTTCTCACCATGTAATACATGTGTAATTTATACCTCGCCAGAAAATTATGTGTACAACAGTGCTATTCACTCACCAACTACGCGTCCTGTCACATCGGCTATTTCATCTTATCTATCAACGTTCTATACTTAACACCTGAAAATTCCTTTGACACACATTAGCGCAGTCGAGCGGAAACTCAATTCATCTCCTTATAAAAGATAGGCGGTAAATTTAACAAACTACCCGCGAGATAAATTACCAACTACATCACTACATTTGCCAACAAACGCTTGAAGAATCCATTTGAGGTACAGGTTGTGGTTTTAGTAATAAAGTCTTCTTATTGATGCTCACTCCGATGTCAAAAAAAATTATATTAAAAAAATATTTTCACTAATACAATTAAATCAACCCGATCGGCCAATTTTGTACGACAAGTTTAAATAAAAAAACTGGCCAAGTGCGTGGCGGATCACGCGCAAGGAGTGTTCTGTAGTCTTTTCAGTAGATAAAAGAATATATTATACTAGCTGTCCCGGCGAACTACGTACCGCCTTACATTACAGTACACTGCCCTACCCTACCCTACCCTACCCTACACTACCCTACCCTACCCTACCCTCCCCTACCCTACATAAGAACCTTCTCCTGACAATAACGAACTCGACAAAAAAAGAATTGGCGAAATCGGTCCAGCCGTTTAGGAGGAGTTCAATGACTTACACACGGACAGAAGATTTATATATATAAAGATTATTTAATATACAAAGTTATTTTTGCAGTTGATAGCTATAGACCATTATTTATGGAAAATCTACCTCTATAAACTTTTTACCAATCCAACTGCACATCTTTAGTTGGTCGGCTGTTACTCCTAAACTGAGAAAGGCTACTTGGCCGTGATAATTTTGCTGTTAAATTGATTATATACCTTGCTATTTGCAATACTTTCACATTTTTAGAAATAGTGGTTCAGGTGCTACCGGCTAAACGCTAAACGGGTGGGGACTGGGGACTGCAACTCTAACAAAAACCGCCACTTTAAAACTTTGTATTCAGTAAACATTATTATCACAAAAATATCCAAGTAAACCCTAGTAGTTGTGACAGAGCTACGTAACGACACCCGCACGATAGGCGTAAGTGAACAAGAAGTACGGAACCCTAAAAATCACAAGTCTAGTCTCATTGTCACCAAGTCGGGATCTGATGATGGGATCCCGGGGAAATTTAGGGCAATCCTCAAATTTAATAGGCACGTATAACGTGTTTCATGTATTACCTAAAAAATACTTGCGTGTCTTTGTGTCTGGTGGTCATCATCTCATGTTGCTGAGCTGATGATGATAGGTAAAACTCTTTAACGTTTAGGATGTTGGAGGATAATTCTTTAAACATTATATATACGTAGATATACATAGGTTCGTATAGACCGATACTTGTATTCTTTCAGGTAATTAAGGTGAGCTGATGATGGAAGGTTTGACTTCTTAGCTTTCATGTTGCTGATATGATGATGGAAGCCACAGGGCTCTGTATCGGTTAATGAAACAAATGCATTATGATTTGATGATTCTTATTAGGGAGTAGGTGATTAGGTTTATTTAACGTTGTTAGATAGATAGCGTTATCAGATCACTAAATAAAAGTGTATATAACTTCAAAAACGGCTTTAAAAAGAAATTCACTCAAAAGTATGAAAAAATGTAGTTAAGTATAAAACATGTCGTAAACCATCTTCCTACTTTGTCTTTTTCACGTTTCACGTTTCACGTGGTGTGTCAAGTCCTATCTTTATTGGCTCGCACTGTATCTTAGAATGACCCTACATGTATTCTGTACTGTATAGCTATATATCGCCTGGCTAGCTACCACCATCTTATCTAAGTCTTGCCGCCAAATATCAATGTTGATATCATTGGTGTGTTCCGGCATGAAGATAAGATAGCCAGTTCCCCATTGCGTTGGGGAATCTTGGTAAGCCCGCTTCCATCTTCGGCAACATCGTCACTTACCACCAGGTGAGATGTTGTCAATGGTTTACCAATTGTGAATAAAAAAAAAAAATGTATAATAAATAATCTACCGATATTAAAATAAAATGTTAGTCGTTGGTAATAACGGCTGGACCGATTTAGCTAATTTTCTAAAATGATTATTATGGTCCGAATAAGGTTTTAAAGAAAGAAAAATCGGAAAGGTTTTTTCGAAAATTCCAATAATACTGAAAGTGCTTTTTTGCCCCTTTGAGATTTTTTATGAACTAACTCATGATTCTATTGATGGACTCTCGATTTAAGTCCATAACAACGATATCCAACAGACAGACTTTACCTCTATACATATAATATTAGTACATATACATAGATGGTACACAGGATGTATAAATTACAATTAACTTATTAAGCTATTGTACAGCCTTTATCGCGGGCTTTGAGGGGACCGAATCAAGAAATTTCGTAACGAAAATAAAACCTGACACCCCAAAAAAAAAATGTTATTATATGGCGATGGCGATTGATGATGGTGATTGATGATGATGATGATGAACTTTCTTAGTGTTAATTTATTACACAAACATCCCGCGCCCCAAGGACTATAATATGGTACTGGTAAATACTGCATAAATAAAAAATAAATAAATAATTATAATTGCTTAAGTTGATAAAAATGCTATGCAATAGCTTTAGCGCGGCAGTCCCCGAGCGCCACACGTCTTTTTTTATTGTTGTATTAACTAGTTGGCTTTAAATTATTAGGTAGGTATTGGAAAGCGTGTGCCACATCCACAAGGAGGCACCCACTACGCAGGCTCCAGGCTCATCAACATCGAGCCTCGTAATATAACATTACATTAAGCTACATTGTAAAACAGGGGGACCTTATTTGAATAAGCGCAAATTGTCAAAGAGATTTTATCTGGTTAAACAAAGATGCTCCTTCTGTCAGCTCTTGCCCCTGTTCGGGGGTGCCTATTTAATGGGATCGGCTAATACCGTTGATGCTACCTTCCTATTTAACCCCCTTGCTAATAAACGCCCAGATTATATTCTTTTGTCTCTTTCGTTTTTCAGTTGGAACGATGAGAGGACACGAGTGATCGAGGGTGATAAGGTGTAAGCAGCTTATGGTGGTCTTGTGGCTAAAGTTATTGTGGGGATTACGTTTTGAACGCGTGCATTGTTTGCTGTTTTTAATGATTATCTTAGTAATATTAGATAACATTTTATTGGGCATTGAACAGTTACATCATAACGTCCCTACCACTGGCAAGGTTCTGGAAGGTAGGCTATTCCATACACGGAGAGGAGGGGGGGGGGGGGGGTAAGTTGTTGTTGTAGTTGTAGGGCTAGTGGCGGAGCCGCTTTTAGAAGTTTACAAGCCGCCTTAGAGGCCTCTGTAACGGCTTAACGACTATCATCTAGTGATAGCAGTCATCTCATCACCAATAGCTTCACGTGGCTTGTGAACCCTGACCTGCAATATACAAGTACGCTGGACTAAATATTCTATATGAAATGACACTTGTTTGTTCCGATTCAAAGCGCCCCCTCGAGGGTCTGGGGTACTAAAATGCGTGTGTGCTTGTGTGTATTATTCAATATAAATAGTAAATATTCCAGCCATTTTCTTTAAAAAAAAATAGATTTTTAGGATTGCCACCACGGGGAAAAAGTATTGATTGCCACCATAATATTTGACGAGTATTTAACAAATTAGCTTATTATTTTTTTATTAAAAAGAGTTGATTGATTTTTAGGGTTGCCACCACAATAAAAAAAATTTGGTGGCCATCATAGTAAAAACGTTATATATTATTGCATTATTTTTTTACCCTAAAATTCCTATTACGATTATGAAACTGAGTATCACTTTACTTGGCATGTAAGTAGTTTATTTTTCAGAAAAAATCTGAATAAGGTAGGACACACACTCAAAATACCTGTTTGTAATTTTACATGAAGTCCGATATGAGAGAAACCTTCAATATTTGCTACTAAGTAGCTTATTGTTGGCCGACTGCGCCAGTCGGGCAGGCTTCCAGAGAGCGTCTGCACATGCACAGCTTGCCTGTGCAATTTAATTATGGTTTCTGTCCGTTATTTTACTTTTTTTGTAGATTATATTTAGAAATAATTAGGTATGTACATTCAATTACTTATTTATTGAAACAACTTACGTAATCTGCCAAATAACTATAATAATTAATTAAAAATTTTAAAAACCCGTCTGCATAAAAAAATTAACTCCTATTTTCACTCACGGGATCCACACGAATCTAACGACAAGTAGCACTCCAATATTCATGTAGCCGTTTAGGCTATAGAGCATGCCAAAGAAATATAAATACATAAATTCGAAAAACATAACCCTCTTTTTGGCGTAGTCGGGTAAAAAAAACTGACCACAGAGCACTTACAATTTTGCTCCCTGGCGAACTACAAATTGCCTCCTAACAAGGTAAATCAAATCGACAAAATTGATAGTTGCCCCTTTCAAAACAAGCGGGGTTTGCTGCCACCAATCATCAATCCCAATTAAACAACCATCAGCCGTCAGCCGACAGCCAGCCCTGTGAGAAAAATCAAACAAAACCAGAGCAATCCACAGTCGGACACAAAGGGCTCTTTCAATGGCCCCTTTTTTAAACAACCATTTTTGTCTCTACGACCTGCGTCATCCTGACGCAAGATAGGGATTTTTGCGTCATTAGCGGGAACGCAGCGTCACTCTGACACGATTTGTCTATGGTTATCTCGTGATTTTTTCCCGCAAACGCGTCGCCTATCGGCCGCACACGTACAATATGCGTAAATTTTCGCCAGCTAATGTGTTGGAAGAAACTTCGGCAAGATAAGCCGCGCTGAATGCGAAAGCTTGCCGGCGTGTTTTTCCCGTTGATCACTTTTTCTTCGAAACAATTTTATCCAAAAAATTGTACATAAAAATAATGAGTAATTTATGAGCTCATATAATGAGCATGACTTAACTGAGCGAGTTTAAAAATTTAATGAAAACATTTGCTGTCGACTAACCCTTTAGTGGTTGGGATAAAAAGTAGACTGGCCCATTATTGCGGCGGCACAAAGTTGGTCGCGAAACGAAAGCGAAGGGTAAACACGGGCACTAAAAAGCACAAGTGCGCTCGAGATGGCACGCGTCGGGTGCGTCGGGTGCGTCGGGTCGGGGACCACAACAAACGACCGCGATAGAACCACACGACAATTGAAAATAATTTTAATTAGAGAAAAATTGCCGCCGTGAAATGCGCACTGCGGCGCGCGCGGTATGGTTAAAAGATTCTTAAGTTTTCCGCCTAGAACGTAAAGAGCTAAGTTTTACATGCCCTGTTGAGAGGTACCAACATGATTGCTCTGTCGCGTTATGTATTTATTAGTAGAAATTAATTACATAATACTACAAAATATTAATACAGTGGACACACGCGGTGGACCTACTACCTGGTGAAGATCGCGGGAAGCCGATGGATGCGGGCAGCGCAGGACCGGTCGTCGTGGAAATCCTTGGGGGAGGCCTTTGTCCAGCAGTGGACGATTTTTGGCTGATATGATGATGATTAATACAGTTCACGTGATCGAAGAAAGAGAAGCATAACTGGACGTGACTATGCATTTTCACCTATTTGCGTATGTTCCTATACATTTCCATAAATATTAAAGGCTACTATATATTTCTATGCTGAAAACTTATTTTTATGCTGACTATAAAAAGTTACCGCAACAATACTCGACGAACCCTTTCCGCAAACAATTAGCGCGCGAGTGCCCTTCCCAAACAACGGCAATACAGCTTCTGAAGCGCTTCAGCCAGCTTTTTAAAACGCTTCAGCTGGCTGCCGACTGGCTGAACGCTGCTAGCTCCCTTTGCCTTTGCCGCACCCACCCGCGGTGCAAATCCACAGCGCGTATGCGCACGTTCCTTCTTTTGTTTATGTACACCGTGGCGTTCTTGTTTTGAAAAAAGGAAAATTTTATCTTTCAGACCTATGTGCATTTAATTCACAGTAACGCAGCGTTAAATCTAAAAATCGAAGAATCTGTCTAAGATAGATAACTGTCTTGAGTTTCACCAAATGAATGTCTTTCAATACGTTCCAAAAACTGTGTTGAATGACATTCATTTGTTAAAATTAAAAAAGTGTCGTCTTGATTTAAACACATGTTCCATGCTTCATAAAAGCCACATTAATTTTCTTAGATATTTTTGACGTACAAATCTTATTTTATATCAATTTTACGGTATCTTAACGTAACTTAATTCTAGGGATCATCTTACTAGTTAATGTTCCCCACTAAAGTAGCTACTTCATAACTTACAAAAAATAATACCAGGTTAGAGATGATTAACCCCAAATGTTTATGTACTCTTGCTGGTCTTAATGATGGTATATGTAATATTGTCACATGTGAAGTTCTACCGCTTCGAGTTCTATGGATATCGGTGCGGTCCTCAGAGCGCGAGTTTGACTCGCATTTGCCAGTTGTTTTAATTTGAGCGTCGATCGAGTTGACTAATTAATATTTGAATGCATCTTTTCGATTACCTCATTACATTTTAAAAACGAATATACATAATTTTGAAACCTGTTCACGGCATGAGCCATGGGAAAAATATATTAACTTTCCAAATGTCTTTGTTCCCTAGTTTCTCCAAATACATATTAATTAACAGAGTGAATTCAAGACAAAGCCTTTTAGGATAACAATACTGAAAGCGGAATAACGTGGTCGGCCATATTGTTAAGGCTTGCGCGCGCATTGACAAAGCCTTATTGTACGCCCATATGGGAAAATATCGCTTGTTTTGTCATCACCATTGTTGTTGACAGACAGACGGACAACTGAAAAGACACCACTTGAATACTTATGTAAGCAGGAAGACTCGGCTTGAATACTTATGTAAGCAGGAAGACTCGGCTTGAATACAAACTCTTAGTTCTAAGATTATGTAAAATCTCCTCGGACGTTTGCGTTTTCCGTATTAAGTAAGATGTCTTTTTAGTTCACATCACATCACAGTATGCTGGTGGGTTGGTGTACACTGTTGTTCACATCACATCACAGTATGCTGGTGGGTTTGTGTACACTGTTGTTAAAGGTTTTCTCGAGTAGAGAGGGAAAATGTGTTCTAGTACCTATATCAATTGATAAAATATTAATTTTTATATTTTATACCAAAAATAGTAATAGGTATGATACTCTTATTTATATTTTTTTTGAAACATAAGTAGCTAGTATTTGTCTCGATGAGTTCTCTGCTTGTGTCTCATTGATGAAATTAAAAATTTAATGAAAACACGGCTGCATAAAAATATTACCTCTTTTTTTTGGAAATTCAGATACATACATACATGAGACCTGAAAACAATAAACTCCTTTTTTGTGGGCAGTCGTATAAAAAGGGAAAAAAATATTACTAATACATAAAAATACAGAAAAAAGGAGATCTGTCCATGGCAACCGACATAGCTCACAGAATCGCTAAACTTAAGTGGCAGTGGGCGGGGCACATAGCTCGTAGAACAGATGGCCTGTTAGGAATTTAATTTCTTGAGTGGCAACCGCGCACCGGAAGACGTAGCGTAGTTAGGCTTCCCGCTCGGTGGACTGTGACACCTGTAAGACCTGGTGACATGCTAGATGCGGGCAGCGCAGGACCGGTCGTCGTGGAAATCCTTAGGGGAGCCCTTTGTCCAGCAGTGGGTGTCTTTCAGCTGATGTGATGATTATTTAGATAATACAAAATACAAGTTGTTATATGTAACGAAAAATAAAAGCTTCACTTAACAAGATCGTTTTTAGACATCTACTTACCAAAACAGCTTTTTTTATAGAATAACTAGCTTTTTCCCGCGGCTTCACCCGCGTTGACAACGTTTTTATGTCTTTTCGAGGGTGCGCAGTGCAAAACAGTAGCCTATGTATTAATCTAGGTCCTAATCTGTATCTACCTACCAAATTCCAGACAGCTCCGTTCAGAGATTTTGCGTGAAAGAGTAACAAACATACATACATCCATCCGCACTGGGCCCGCGTGGTCGACTAAGGCCCGATCGCCCTAGATCAGCGTAGGCTCGAGCCCCTCGGTGGGGACGTATATGAGCTGATATGATGATACATCCATACATTCATATATTCTTACAAACTTTCGCGTTTATAATAGTAGGATATTAGGGTTAGGTAGGATAATTAGGATAGTTGGATTATCTTGAACTAAGATGGTCGACGAATCAGAATCTCGATTCAACGACTCTCATTTTTTTAAAAAACCACTTCACTGCGTTCCCACTGCCGAACAGCGGCAACAGTAACAGGTAATCATCTTTTCTCGTATTTTCGAATTAAACAGTCCTCCGGTCATTTGTAAGGAGTTGGATTGTATAAATCATTACGATACACTTTCGAGACCGAATACTTTATGACGTCATGACGAATTTTCGTATCTTAAATAGCGTAATAAATTGACAAATATAGTTTGATTGGAAGTGGGCTGTGAGCGCTGTGCGCGCATAGTCAGGAGCTGTTGAAGCGTGGGACTGCCTTTGCGCGTGCGCGTGTGTGAACTAGCCTGCGCCACTAAACAGTTTTAGGGTCCCGTACGCCCAAAGGACGAGCAAAGAGACCCCAATAGGTCTTCGTCTGTTGGTGGGCTATATTTCATGAACTGTAATAGGTAGACAGTTAAAAATTTTACAGTCTGTGTTTTTCTATTTCCGCTATGACAACAAATAATAAAAATTTGAAAAAATGAATAATTAAGAGAGTCCCATAATAAAAAAAAACTTTTTTTATAGTTATTAAGAGGTAAAAACAATAATACACACAAGCTTGAAACTTGGTGAGATTATAGTACTGATCCTGAGAATAAATAACAAATAATAAAAAATGCCCAAGTATGTGTCGTGATCGCGCTAAAACTGAATGAGAAAACCGGCCAAGCTCGAGTCGCACTCGCGCAAAGTAGGGTTCCAAAGATTTTTTTTTAAATAACTGTTTATTTTAAAAAACAAAATTATATTTACAGTTGGTAAGAAAAAAAAATGTATACAAAATCTATGATTTTTTTATAAATCCGACTGCACATTTGAAGTTAGTGGATTATTACTCGTAAACTAAGAAAGCCTACTTGGCCGCGATAGGTTACTATTTACAATTTTTATCAGATGTCCTGAAATAGCAGTTATATTGTCGGACTTGCGCTTAATATATAGCAAAGCTTAATATATCGCGAACCGATCTCTGAATCAAAAATGGTTTAAGCAGACCCTCAATTGTTTCAAAATACCTATTTAACGATACCCCACACGATAGAGCACGTTAGCAAACAAAATTCACCCTCTCTTTACACGTAGCCGCGGACAGACGGACAGACAGACATGGCAAAACTATAAGGGTTCCTTGTTGACTTCGGACCCCAAAAAAAGTTTCTACAGCCCGCGTTGATGTCTTTTGTTTGTAATGAATAGGTATCATAGTCACAGTTGTCTAGAGAGGTGGTACGGAGCCCTCGGAGCGCAAGTCCGACTTGCACTTGGCCAATTTATTATTGGCTATAACAATTTAAACATTTCATCTAATACCCGACAGATTATATTCAAAATCAATAAACGAGTATATCGATTAATACGAGACACTTCGTCACACTAGTAGGTCCATTTTATTGTTCTATAAATTTGTTTTTAAACATAATTTCTTGACATCTACTTTCCGAAATGTTATTCCGGTAAGTATTCGCTGCGTAGATATTAATATGGTAATCGTATTGAAAACGGACGCGTGAAATGGGATATTTTATTGGTGAACATTAAGTCCCAATATGGGCGTTACTATAATGTTCTAATAGTTTGATGCTTTTTGATTCAAAATAAAGTGAGAACTTCCATTGGTACTTGAGCCACGTTGTTTGAATGTTCTGTGATTAGAAATTAGATGATTTTCTACAGGTCATAATAGAAAATACATATAATACATGGCCTATTTAATACATAGCCTATTTGAGACTGTCTAAGGTAAAATGTCATTTTTGGAGGAATAAAATTTAACTAACAATGTTACTAATTATTTTATTTATTTTATTTGGGAAGTTTACAGCTTAAGTAAACACTATGTGATAAAATTACAAAATTAACTATGAGCTAATAAAAAAACTTCCACAAATGGAAATAGCCAGACAATAAGACTTATGTCAAAAACTTGCCTATGCTCTAGGGGATATTATACAATTATAGATTATGTAAATGACAAGGATATAAGGTTAATCTGAATCATGAAATTATTTGTACTTACCTTTCAAAGCTGCCCCCCCCCATCCCCCTCCCCGCACCGGTTCAAAAGTCACCGATCTGCCATAGTTTAGCATGACGTGCTGGTTGTGTTATTACTCGTATTTTCGTTCGGATGACTGTACTACATTACCTTCCGAGGCAAGTACCAGTGTGTACCTCGTACAACAGCACCGCACACCGCACACTGCACATACACATGTCGCCATGCGCACACGCAACAGAAGCGATAGACGGACGGACATTGTCACTAATAGCCCGGCTTAGAGACTGGTGCAATTAAACACAACGATTAAAAGTAAAATGTTTCGAGTGTATCGGGTTTCTGTGTGCATTTGTGGGAACTTATGTTATTAATTACATCAAGTGGACGGGCCAGGGCTAATTAACTTGAAAACTTATCAGATGATCGCCGCTATTATGATTCGTGGAATGTTTTAGATTTATTTAAGGTAAGTACTTAATGTTTTAGTTGATACGAGGAACAAAAAGAAACATTACATTACGTAAGGATTAAACGTCCGGACAGTTTCATGTACTTACACGAGACGATGGATTCGTCCAATTAATTTTAAAAGTTAGGCAACTATTTGAATAAAAATGTAAGAATCTCTCGAGAATAATCATTTTAAAATGTCACACAAAGTTTTTGCCATCAATAAAAATAATGAGCGACAAGGCAGCGCATACGTCAACAAAGTTGAATAAACGCCCACTAATGAGCATAATATTCATAACATTATGGCGATTCAAGAGTCTTGTTAGGTCCACACCACAGGCACACGCGACACGCGGCACAGCTACGTGTCGCAATGACGACTCTATTAAATTCTTACGCTGCGCCACAAGTGTGTGCAAAGGGAACCAAATGTAGACGGCGGAGCTAACGCGACGGGTTTTGATACCATTTTCCAAAATGGCACTTTGATACGTAATTTGAATAAAATGTGAAATAACATTTTTTTTATCCACCTGATGGTAAGTGACAATGACGTTGAAGATGAAAGCAAGCTTACCAAGATTCCCCAAAAGAACTGACTGAAAGAGGGCGGCGAAAAGACTTAAGAAAGCCAGGTCGGCCTATAAAATGCCGTACTACTCGTACCAACCAGACACAGTCTTACAAAGTTAGATACCGCCGGGAATCAAACCCACGACCTCCTGATGTGAAGAGAGTGGACTAACCAAAGTTAAAGCGTTGGCTTCTCGAGCACACGTTTTACAGTTTGAATCAATTCCTAAATTTAAAATAACATTATCTTTTGATAAGTAATTTTTATTTTATGGCTAGCTGTCCCGGCGAACTACGTACCGCCTTACATTACATTACACTGCCTTACCCTACCCTAACCTACACTACACTACACTACCCTACCCTACACTACTCTACCCTACACTACACTACCCTACACTACCCTACACTACCCTACACTACACTACCCTACCCTACCCTACACTACCCTACCCTACCCTACACTACCCTACCCTACACTACACTACCCTACCCTACCCTACCCTACCCTACATAAGAACCTTCTCCTGACAATAACGAACTCGACAAAAAAGAATTAGCGAAATCGGTCCAGCCGTTTAGGAGGAGTTCAATGACTAACACACGGACAGAAGATTTATATATATATAGATGACATATTATTATTATTTTTTATAGCGTCGGTGGCTCAGCTGGTAACGACTCGGTTCTTCTAACCAGAGGTACCGGGTTCAAATCTGGACGGCCAATGTACCAATGAGTTTTTCAAAAACTTACGTACATACTTACCGATTGCTTTAACGGTGAAGGAAAACATCGTGAGGAAACCTGCACACGCCTGCGAAGAAACTCGAAGGTTGTGTGTGAAGTCGACCAACCCGCACTGGGCCCGCGTGGTCGACTAAGGCCTGATCGCCCTAATTCAGGGTAGGCTCGAGCCCCTTGGTGGGGACGTATATGAGCTGTTATGATGATTATTATTATTTTGTATTAACTGACTGTTTTTACAATCCAGTATTTTAATTTAATGTTAACATCTAGCATGTTAATATTTTTATTTTGTATTTTAATGTAATGGTGAAATCGAAATTGACGTGTAAACATTGTTTAAGTATCAATAAATGATTATGATTATGATAACCGCTATGCCTCAAAGATTTTTATATGATCGTGATGACATGGTCGCTCAAGGTCATCCAGAGAGCAATGAAGCGTGCCATGCTCGGAGTTTCGCTGCGTGATCGAATCAGAACGAGGAGAACCAAACTGACTGTCATAGCTCTTCTAACTCGAGCCTCCTGGGGACCCTTAATGCTTGTGTGAAAAATTCCCTTTGGATACCTACCTATTCCAATCACAAACACACACGCAACTTCACCCAAAACTGGTTCAGATAAACATAGACTAGTTAAGAACAACAGAAGAGTCAGTTCGCGGAACCGAAGAGAATAAAGCGATTGCCTTTCGCAAGAGGAAGCTGGTACTCGGAAAACGTTACGATCTCTTCTCGACGATAAGTGGTGCCCAAAATGGCGAAAGCACCTTGATTGTTTAAATTATTCAGGCTATTTAAGTCACACACGAGAAAGAAATACCTACAATAATAAAAGATTAATTTAGAGGTACTTTTTTACTAGGGATTTTATGACAGATGACGCGTGAGTCGCGTCAACCGGTCATAGTATGTTAGTTCAGTATTGTTTGAAATTTTAACATTTCAAATAAATGTGTGAAAATTTATTCTGAATCAGAAAGACTTAGCCCGGCACAGCAGCATCTAAAACTGACACACAGCCAGTGAACCTATGGTTTTAAGGCGAGAAAAATTTGGCGAACACTAAATTTCACGCTTTTTAAGCTATTGCATAGCTTTTATCGCGGGCTATGAGCGCGGCGACCGAATCAAGAAATTCCGTAACGAGAAAATCCAACACTTACCGCGTTCTAAAAAACTTACAGTGCCATCTATTAGCGATTTGCGGTACTAAAAGAACTTAGTCAATTTTACAGGCTCGGCCGAGCGTGACGTAACGTTACCGCGTTCTAAAAAACTTACAGTGCCATCTATTAGCGATTTGCGGTACTAAAAGAACTTAGTCAATTTTACAGGCTCGGCCGAGCGTGACGTAACGTTACCGCGTTCTAAAAAACTTACAGTGCCATCTATTAGCGATTTGCGGTACTAAAAGAACTTAGTCAATTTTACTGGCTCGGCCGAGCGTGACGTAACGTTACCGCGTTCTAAAAAACTTACAGTGCCATCTATTAGCGATTTGCGGTACTAAAAGAACTTAGTCAATTTTACAGGCTCGGCCGAGCGTGACGTAACGTTACCGCGTTCTAAAAAAACTTACAGTGCCATCTATTAGCGATTTGCGGTACTAAAAGGACTTAGTCAATTTTACTGGTGTAACTTTCTTACTGTTAAAAGTTGATAAAAAATGCTATAGCTTTTCCGCGGCAGTCCCCGAGTGCCACACGTGTTTTTTATACATGTTTATTTTTCTCAAACATGCTTAGAAATTTGTGCTTTATTTTGACAACCTTCTTCGAGATAAATCGAATTTGCTGTACTGGCTTATTACATCCCAGCAGTGGCCGGCAAAAGTTGGATGAAAATCCATATTTGTCGTATTTTAGCGACCAAATAAATTACTATGTAAACTCATATCTGTCGTGTAATATTAAAATGGAACGATCTTATACTTCGGAATATGGCAACCAAGGAGGTAACTTATCAACATAACAAAGTTTTTATTTATATTTCGAACTAGCTTGCAAATAGAAAACTGTTTATTGGAAAATAAAACAAATGAACAGTTTGGCGTGTGAAAAATTATTGTTGTTTGTCATGAAATTGAAAAATAATTGTATTAAATTTCAAAAATTGTACATGCAACAACTGTATTTTAAAGTAAAAAGTTCAGGTTATGTTATTTCTAGTTTTAATTTCCACGCATTGTTTGAGAAAAGTACTATACAAGCCTTGGTCACACTAGGCATTGATGGACTAACGTATGTGTGCGGCCACATTTACACGTTCGTTCGTTCGTCCTTCAATGCATCTTTTGCTGGCCGATGCAGTAATGTAATATAAATTTCACGCTTTGGACCGGTGATTGGGCCAACTAGATCATACTATAACTACGATTACCTTAGTTTATAACATTAGGTAGTTACGTCAATGTATTTATTAATTTTATTTTATTTATTTATTAAAAAATTGAGTGCGTTTGGCTGCACCTCACCTGATGGTAAGTGCCGATGCAGCTGAGGATGTAACACGCAAGCTCAAATAGTGCCTATTCACTCTCGACTTGAAGATTCCTAAATTATACGAATCGGGGAATACAGACGCCGGCAGGGAATTGATGTGTGTCTGATTACAAGGGATTGGGGAGTTTTTTTAAATCCACAATCGGTAAGACATTGGCATCATCTCACCTGATCTCGACTATGATGCCGAAGATGGAAGCGGCCTTACAAAGATTCCCCAACGCAATTAGGAACTGGCTATCTTATCTTCAAGCCGGAACACTATCAATGTTGTTAGCATTGATGTTTGGCGGCAAGAATTAGATAAAGTGGTGGTAGCTAGCTAGACGGGCTAAGAAATGCCCTTCCACCATCTAAACTGAATCTTACAAAGTTAGTCTCCGCCGGGAATCGAACCCGCGACCTCCTGATGTGAAGCTAAGACTTAACCATTACACCAAGGAGGTGGTTATAATAAGAGTGTCCAAGTATTCTTCACTATTCTGTGATTTTACGTTTGCAGTTTGTGCCACAATCCTACAAACAAAAAGAATAGAAGGGAAAGAGGGGTACTTAAGTATTCAGTACACCTTCCTTCCTTTTATTAAAATAATCAATCAATGATGAGTGATGGATGAGTGAATGTTTGAGAACCACTGACCGCTACGGATGCGAGTACATCCCTCTCTTTATTATACCAATAACAATCCGTAATGAGTGCGCTGCTCAAACGTAAATAGCGACTTCATACATTTGAATGATCCCAATGTAAACTCTCTTCCATTGGTTACTCTATGGTGCACAGGGTTAGCGCTTTTATTTGTTATGACTATTGTCATATGGTGGTTGAAAATCGTATTCAATTTATTTTAAAATTTTACAATAAATGGGTAAAACTCTACGACGAACACCTGAACACCAGGGAATAAGCCGCCAGTAAATCTCAACGACCGAATGGCCTCCAACATAAGATGACACCTTAATTTTCGATTATTTTTTGTTTCAATGGCGCAACGGCTGGGGCCGCTACTTACTTGTCCGGGAGGTCGTGATTCGAATCCTGTCACGTATAAATGTGTTTTAAAATATAGAAATTTTTTTGAACGTTTATCCGACGCTAGTAAGGTGAAAGAAAATATGGTGAGGAAACCTGCACACGCCTGCGAAGAAACTCGAAGGCCTGTGAAGTCGAGCAACCCGCACTGGGCCCGTGTGGTCGACTAAGGCCCGATCGCCCTAATTCAGGGTAGGCTTGAACCCCTCGGTGGGGACGTATATAAGCTGATATGTTGATAATGATTTGCTAATAGCGCCTAGTCTGTTTTTAAGGTTCAGTACGCGGTAACGAAACCCCATTACTAAGCCTACGCTGTCCGACCGTCCGGCATTTTGTGAATCTTAATAGGTACTCGGCTGAAATTTTCACAAAATATGTGCTGTTAGGGAAGATTTAAATCTAATTTTATCTTTATCTCGGGGACCGCCGTACAAGAAACGTGTTACATTAAGGTTTTTGTTGTTGCTCGATGATACACATAGGACTAGCGTCAAACTTGGTGTGCATATAGTACTAATCTTAGAGTGTAAACTACAAATAATAAAATCTGGCAAAGTGTGGAGAAGTGTAATGGTACGGAACCCTTGGAGCGCGAGTCCAACTCGAACTTGGCACCTTTTTTCAGTTCCTTTAGGTTTAAACTTTTAGTTCTAAATAGGTAATCATATGATTTACCCATACCCCATCCCGTAGGATCTTCGAATTTAGATTTTGTTCAGGCAAACAAAAAATCTGTCTGAAAGAGTACTTTTTGTATTTTTTTTTATACAGAATGCAAGCTATTGGACAACCCTACGGCAGCGCGGCGAGATCAAAGACGCACCTCAGGCGAGTTTACATTGTAACCTCTGCTCGTTGCATGTTTACTCTGTCACCGGCAAGTGCTACACTACTGACCTTAGCTGCGCGCGCGCCGACAACGGACCGGATATCGATTATCATTACACCCGCGATATATCTTGAAGTCACGTGTGAAATACTTTTGTCGTTAGTACTTGTTTTTATTATTACAAAATAGAAAGTTTAATGAAATAAGGGCTATGATGACACATTCAAAGCACTATTAGATTACAATCAATTTATCACTCTCTGATAGAAAAGACTAAAATAAAATAAGCTAGTAGAAAGTAGCTGGTTGCCAACAAAAATAACGACTTAATCGACCGAACTGAAATTCAATTAGAAACAGTTATTTCACAGTTGTGCGTGTAGATAGAGTAGCTTTTGGAAACAAAATACCTTTAGTATCTTAACCTCGCCTTTATTGACTCAGTCTGTTTGTAAATCAAACAAATTTTAAGGTTTTCTCTATTTTTAGTAATATTTTCACCAACGCTAATTTCGAATTAAGTCTTCTTCAAAATGACATCGTTGTGAGCTTCGCCGATAAGGTACTATATAAGTCTGGAATAATCAAGGGTTGTAGAACCAGTGTCGTACGGTTTAACCACTGCCATCTAGTGATAGAAACCGGCACCACCGGCTCAGCCGTGCCCCGCGAAGCACGGAAACGGTCGAGATTGATGCCACTAACAGTCCAACCCATGCAGCTACTGCACGTGCTTTTTTTTATTTATTCATTATTGGTAAGCCCTTGGCATCATTTCACCTGATGGTAAGTGACGATGATGCCGAAGATATAAGCGGGCTTACTAAGATTCCCCAACGCAATGGAGAACTGACTATCTTATCTTAACGCCGGAACTCATCAATACTAATGTTTGGCGGCAAGACTTAGATAAGGTGGTGGTAGCTAGCCAGGCGGGCTTAGAAAATTCCCTACCACCAACCAAACCGAGTCTTATACAATTGACCCCTCCGAGAATCGAACCCGCGACCTCCTGTGTAAAGCGAATGGACTAACCATTACGCTACGGAGGCGGTTAAAATTATGGCTTAAGGCCATGTAACCTACGTGTTCGACTGGAATACTTTAGCATCATCATTACAGCTCATATACGTCCCCACCGAGGGGCTCGAGCCTACCCTGAATCAGGGCGATTAGGCCTTAGTCGACCACGCAGGCCCAGTGCGGGTTGGTCGACTTCACACACAACCTTCGAGTTTCTTCGCAGGCGTGTGCAGGTTTCCTCACGATGTTTTTCCTTCACCGTTAAAGCAATCGGTAAGTATGTACGTAAGTTTTTGAAAAACTCATTGGTACATTGGCCGTCCAGATTTGAACCCGGTACCTCTGGTTAGATGTACCGAGTCGTTACCGGTTGAGCCACCGACGCTTTTATGAACTTTAGCATGTTGTAGCATTTTGGACCTTATTTGTATGGCATGCAGTAGGTACCATTTTTATTCACAACTAGCTTTTGCCAGCGGCTTCGCGTAAACGGTGGGCGAACCGCAATTTTCTCCAGATCCCTGAACCAGATGAGGCTATTATGATTTGCAGTCTATGTTATTTTCCACTCCCTAAAACATCTCTGAGCAAAAAATGGCAACAATCCATTTTTCCGTTGCAATGTTAGAACCAAAAAAAGACAATTTTTTTAGTTCCTTCAGGAACTGCATCGGACTATGCTATTTTCACAGGAGAAAATTAGCCTATGTCCTTCCCCGTGACACAGGCTACCTGCTTGCCAAATTTCATCAAGATTGGTAAAGGTGTTGAAGCGTGAAAAGATTAAAAAAAAAACAGATTTTATAATAATAGTATAAGGATTGGAAAGCCCTACTTGGCGTGTACTTGCCAAAGTTCGCTAAAGGAGCGGGTTATTGAAAATGCCTTTTATAGCTTACAAGAACGGTTTTGTTATCTAGGTCATATTAATTGTTTATGTAATGAAGAAAATTATGACAATGTAAATAACTACTTTTGTATGCCCGAAATAGGAAAACTGAAGAGGCCCAAACAATCTGTAACAACCCTTTGTACTTAGTTTTGGACAGTAAATTATATCTTATCTTAAATATAAATTGTATCCTATTTTATCATTTCACCTGATGGTACTTAAGTGACGATGATGCCGAATATGGAAGCGGGCTTACCAAGTTTCCTCAATGCAATGGGTAATATTTTCAAGCCGAAACACATCAATGCTGTTAACATTAATGTTTGACAGCAAGGCTTAGATAAGATGGTGGTAGCTAGCCAGGCAGGCGAAGAAAATGCCCTTCCAGCAACCAAACCGAATAACACAAAGTTAGACTTCGCTGGGAATCGAACCCGCGACCTCCTAATATGAAACTAATGGACTTATCCATTACGCCACGGAGGCGGTTAAACATTTTAGAAGAGATTACTGTATATCAAAATTTTGCAGCATTGTCACTTTATGGAAATTTTTGTAAAGAACTTGCAAAAACTGCGCTGGTTCTGTCAAAAAATGGCCGGACGTAACATTAATACACAAGAATTATTATATGTATATGAGCACAACTAAAACAAAATAAAAATAGACTATCCGAAACAAATGAGAACCGGAGTATAATGAAATGTTTTGTTCACAATAGCAAGACAAACAGTAAATCTGTCGCAGATTGAATTAGAATGAGTTCTAGTGGGATATCCAGTAGGAAGTGAATGGTGCGGTGACGGACTAATGTCGTATTAATGTCGCTAGTGTTAAGGGGAAGGCGCATGGCCAATAATTCGGAGAAGTTCATTTTCTCGTCATTAGTTATCTGAATGAACCCCGTGTTATTGGAATATTACTTAAGAGGGGATACAAAGCTAAATTTTAGTCCTCCTATCGCTCTCGCAAAATTTGTAACTTGCCATTCCCCGCTCAGAAAACACAGCGAGCGTTACGAAAATTGAGTTTTTATTTAATAAATCTAAAATTAAAAACTTAAACTGAAATGGTATTCTAAGCCTTCGTGTACCTTCAAAGGTATTTAAATTTTTAAGTGTAAATTTAAAATAGTTTTTATATGAGTGTAACTTTACAGGTAACTTCGCGATTTACTTTCAACCGACTTAAAAAAATTGAGTTTAAAAAAACTAAAAAACACGCTTTTCAAGTACATCAGACTAAAAAGTAAAAAATAATTCTTAATATAAGTTGAAAATAATAATTAACAAGTTACTAGTATTATTGTGAAAAAGTGTGGGTTGCTCGATAGACGAAAAATATGGCACAGACCGCCCCACGCTTTTTCACAATAATACTAGAAATTTGTTAATTATTATTTTCAACTTATATTAAAAACTATTTTTTACTTTTTAGCCTGATGTACTTTAAAAGCGTGTTTTTTAAACTCTATTTATTTTTTAGTTCAATCTTATGAAATTGTTATATTGTCGCTGATTCTTTATTAGTCTACAAAGTTTGAATTAAATCTGTCCGTTTAAAGTGGGTCAAAATCGAGACCAAAGGAGTCGGTTACATACAAACAAACATACAAACATACAGATGAAGCTAATAAAAGCGTGATCAGAAGGACAAGGTTCTCAATTTGGTTGTATTTTTTATTTTTTCATGCTTGTTATTCTAGAAATCCGTCATTTATAAACCGATTTGGATTTTTTTTATTTGAAAGGATATACTTTCAGGTTGGTCCCATATAAATTTCATCAAAATCGGATCAGTACTTTTTAAAGAAATTAACAAAAACGAAGAAATGAAGCAAAACTGTACTTAATTGTTGTGACTGCGGTCTGTTTTTTAACGTGTTCAGCGTTTTTATCGAGGACATCATGAGCAATCGCATTGTCGCTGATATTGTCCCTCAACCAGACAGTAGGTGTAGGCGCTTACTATCTACGTTTATTTTTAAGAATTTATTAGTTAAGCTTTGTTAATTTACCCCGAGGGTATAAAACATAATGGACATTATAAAAATTGTAATCTACTCCCCCTCTAAACCCATAGTCGGGTCAAATTATGTGAATCTAGGCTAAAATATAGACAAAGGAAAGGCATAACAGTACATTTAGTGTTATTCTCCCGGGAATCGTAACTTCTGGTTGCAGCTTCATTAAGTAAAAAGTAAAAAGCGTCGGTGGCTCAACCGGTAACGATTCGGTCCATCTAACCAGAGGTGCCGGGTTCAAATCTGGACGGCCAATGTACCAATGAGTTTTTCAAAAACTTACGTACATATTATACTTACCGATTGCTTTAACGGTGAAGGAAAACATCGTGAGGAAACCTGCACACGCCTGCGAAAAAACTCGCAGGTTGTGTGTGATGTCGACCAACCCGCACTGGGCCTGCGTGGTCGACTAAGGCCTGATCGCCCTTATTCAGGGTAGGCTCGAGCCCCTCGGTGGGGACGTATATGAGCTGATGTGATGAAGTAAAAAGTAAGCTAGCTATGCCTTAATGTATAGACAAAAATGTGCAACTATTATTTATCCGTCTTTAATGCACAACACAACGTATCTACGAATAAAATGATTGTGATTGTGCTGAAAATTTTAATCTCGACAGTGACGAATAGCGGATACTGTAAATATGAAAAGAAAATGAGTTTCTCACGACAAAACAAGGTTGTAATAATAAAGCACAGCTTCTTAGAGATCTATAATTGTCTTAAAATACTTATCCGAAAGGACCACCCAACAATTGATTTAGTTTTAAAAACTGTACAAAAATAAAAAGGTCGAATAAGGAGGAAACTCCCGCGCACGTCATGTGGAACGCTGCAGCGCATCACGAAACAAACGCTCATCCCGAGACTTCACACGAGATCACGTTCCGCACATTATTTTGATAAATTCGAATTACGATCTCGAAACGACGAACGAGTAAGAAAAACTATTGTTATGGCAAAAAACATCGAAGTTAAGGTTTTTATGGGGATTGATTGTCTCACACTAATAGAGTCAAAACGCTATAAAAAATATATGTATGTGTTTTTGGTGTTTTGTGTGTTGGATGTGTGTGTGTGTGTGTGTGTGTGTGTGTGTGTGTGTGTGTGTGTGTGTGCGTGCGTGTGTGTTTCTCGCCGTTTTCTCAAAACTTTTCTTACCTTGATTTTTTATACTATCGTAGTTAAAAAAACACTTATTATTTGTTTTATTCAATAATGGCTAATTCGCGGTAGTTTGTTATTCTAAGAAATATCGGAATAGGGCTTCCCAGTTCCCACATACAAAGCCAGGTTGTTTTGTTTTTTTTTTTCAAAAATAGTTCTAACGATTTTGATGAAACTTTGTAATTCGGACTTAAAAAAACTAACTGCACTAAGAGTACCTCCAATACAAACCCAATTTATATATTTCTTTCAATCAAGTCTGATCCTATAACTTTATTCTTTGTAAGTTGTGTTATTTGTGTAGGCGTGACTTCGACAGACAGTGATAGCTTCTGGAGAAAGTATGTTCAGCATGGCTGTACAATTTATTTTGTTTTTGGTTTTTATCATATCAACTCATATACGTCCTTTAGGTATCCTCACGATGTGTTCCTTCACCGTAAGAGCGTCGGATAAACGTACTCGTACATATGAAATCGAAATGTACGTGGCAGGATTCGAACTACGACCTCCCGGACAGGAAGCGGCGGCGGCCCTAGCCATTACGCCACCGACGCTCTCATTGGCTTTTGTTTTTATTTTTTTATTTATTTATTCCTTATTAAAAAAGAATTTAATTGATGTATTACCCAAGAACGCTAACGCTTAAATCAAGAGTTTAAGTCTATAAATATGATACCGGCCAAGTGCGAGCCGGACTCGCACACTGAGGGTCCCGTACCGCCACACCTGGATAAGGATCCTTAAAAACACAACGACTGCAACAATGACAATACCTATTCATCTTAATCACAAGACATCAACAAACAAGAGCGACAGAATTTTTTTATTCATTTAGGGATACTTAGCGCGAGTCTAATGTAATTATATTATTATATTATTATTATTATTATTATCTTTATTTGTCAGACAACATGGTCCATTTTTCTTAGTAACACAATTTATTATTCACTCCGACAGTGTAGTAAAATAAAATCTTAAAAAGTTAGCTTTTTTTCTCGTCTATCCCATGATGTGGGGTGTCCTTGGATATGTTGAGTAGTTCAGGAGTAATAGTCGACCAACGTAAGATGTGCAGTTAGATTTGTAAAAAGTTCATAGATTTTCCATACAAAATGTTCAATACCATTTGCAAAAATAGCTTTACTTTTTAAAATTTACATTTATTTATTAAAAAGACTCGGAGCGTCGGTGGCGTAACGGATAGGGCCGCCGCCTCCTGTCCGGGAGGTCGTGGTTCGAATCCCGCCACGTACCAATGTGATTTCGAATTTAGATTTCATATGTACGTTTATCCGACGCTCTTACGGTGAAGGAAACCTGCACACGCCTGCGATGAAACTACCAACCTATCGTTTATATTATATCTATCTATCTATGGGATTATTACCGTTTGTGTTCTTCTTATAAAAAAAATAATAATAAAATAAACCCGCATTGGGCCCACGTGGTCGACTAAGGCCCTACCGCTCTAATTCAGGGTAGGCTCGACCCCTCGGTGGGGACGTATATGAGCTAATATGATGATCAAAAAGACTAAGGAACCCTACTCGGCGCGTGGACCAACACGCTTCTTTGCCACTTTTTGTTTGCTTTATTTTAAACTAGTTTGAAGTGAAGTGTGTGTAGTCGACCAACCCGCACTGGGCCCGCGTGGTCGACTAAGGCCTAATCGCCCTGATTCAGGGTAGGCTCGAGCCCCTCGGTGGGGACGTATATGAGCTGTAATGATGATTTTAAACTAGCTTTTTCCCGCGGCTTCGCCCCGTGGACATCGTTTTTATGTCTTTAAGGGTGATTAGTAAATTATGTCGTTTCCCACCTATTCAACCATCTCTGTGCAAAAAATCACAACAATCAAGTATTTTTTTAGTTCCCTCAGGAATTATAAAAAAAATAGAAAATATATCACTAGATGGCGACCGTGTCATAATTATATCCCTAGTAACATAGACATGAACCTCTTTCGTATAACTATGTTACGTTATATAAATATATCCCTAGGGATATAATTATATCACGGCAATAGCTATCTTACTACGACATTATACATTTTTAGGCGCATGCGCCGTTCCGTGAAATCCAATAGCTTTTAGGTAAGTTACAACCTAAACAGTTCCAACCTAAACAGTTCCTACCTAAACAGTTCCTACCTAAACAGTTCCAACCTAAACAGTTCTGAATCTAAACAGTTCCAACCTTAACAGTTCCAACCTAAACAGTTCCAACCTAAACAGTTCCAACCTTAACAGTTCCCACCTAAACAGTTCCAACCTAAACAGTTCCAACCTAAACAGTTCCAACCTAAACAGTTCCTACCTAAACAGTTCCAACCTAAACAGTTCCAACCTAAACAGTTCTGAATCTAAACAGTTCTGAATCTAAACAGTTCCAACCTAAACAGTTCCCACCTAAGCAGTTCCAACCTAAACAGTTCCAACCTAAACAGTTCCAACCTAAACAGTTCCAACCTAAACAGTTCCAACCTAAACAGTTCCAACCTAAACAGTTCCCACCTAAACAGTTCCAACCTAAACAGTTCCAACCTAAACAGTTTCAACCCAAACAGTTCCAACCAGATATTTTCGCATATTTGCATCCCGTCGGCTCCAAGCAACACTCTGATAATAACAGTAAAAAAAAACATTTAGTAATAGTAAGAAGAAAAGTAACAAATGGGAAATGAAAGAAACCCACAAACAAAAACATCCATTCGTTATTCAAAAAATTTAAATAAAATACCTCGGAAATATACACAAGAATTTTGTTTTAAATTAAATAACAAATAAAAGAAAATGGAAAGTCCAATTCATTCCTCCGCCCGTGGCGGCCGTGGTGCCTGTGGAGCCTGTGGAGGCTCTATTCAGGAGCAACTTATTAAATAAATTAACCACAAGTTTGCTAGAAAAGGAGGACTAAGCAGGTCTCTCATTTACCAACGGACAAAGGTGGAATACCTAATACCCGGGCATTCTGTTCCGCATTCATAGAGCGGACTGTGGCGAAGAAAGCCCGCAAAAATAATTGAAAGTATGGAAACAACCTGCAGTTTAGTGACAGAAACTACTTATCGATAATTTTACGATTGAATTTTGATACATAAAAAAATTCTACGTGCTTCCACGCTTTTAAAATATCATATTTTTGTTTAGGCAGACACGAGATACCTACTACAGGTAGGTACCTAAACTTTTGTATTTTTACACAACACACAACAATTATTTCAACAGAACACATATCAATATGCACAGACTTCTAAACGTATTTAACATTTTATTAAGTACATTGAGATTTTTATCGAAAGGGAATCTAAAATCATCATATTATCAGCCGAAAATCGTCTACTGCTGGACAAATCCCCCCATTTAAATTTATTTTAATAAATAATTTCCACGACGACAGGTCCTGCGCTGCCCCCGTCCAGCGGCTTCTCGCGACCGTCACCAGGTCGTCCGCCCTTCGCGTGTGAGGCCTGCCTTCGCTACATCTTCCGGTGCGCGTTCGTCACTCGAGAACTTTACTGCATCAACGGCCATCTGTTCTACGAGCTATGTGCCCTGCCCACTACCACTTCTGTTTAGCGATTCTGTGAGCTATGTCGGTTATTTTAGTTCTCCTATGAATCTGCTCATTTCTGATTCGATCTCGTAGGAAAATTTCGAGCATAGCTCGCTCCATTGCCCTTTGGGTGACCTTAAGCCTTCTAACGGGGCCCATTGTAAGCGACCATGTCTCAGTTCCATATTTAATGACTAGCAACACACACTGGTCAAAGACCTTAGTCTTGTTCAAATATATGTTGCAAAATAATTGATTAGATACTAAAATGTTATCTTGAAACTGAAATTTACTTAGGTATCGATCAATTCGGCACATCCCTACTACACCTCGGAGCGAGCGCGTCCCACATTCCCTACTTTTCATCACTCTCCTTGCCTCCAGCCCATTGTGTCCGTGGGAACCTTTATTGCCCCTATAGAAACCCATGAAAGCCGCCAAGAAAAGCATTTGTGTACCCCGACTGAATGGGACTGACAAAGAACCGACTTTCAGTCTTGATTCCTAAGCAGTTTCAGAATTCTTTTCATTTCACCATTTTCCGATTCCGCCGGCCGTAATATTAGCTGAGGTCTTGTTTTGTATCGGTAAATGAGTTTCGTTCTGCAAAGGTTAATTTACTTTTCAGTTGGGTTTTTGTTGGACCCTTGACGTGAATGGGTTTGCTTTTATTTTGGGCGAGCTCATAAATAAAGGTCCGGGGTTTGGGGGAAAGTCTTGTTTTGTTAACATTATACAATGTTATTATGCGAGTATTATCAATATTACCATGTTTGTTTTGGAACATCTATTCGTTTTTTTGTAAGGTGGGTAAACATTAAAGCATGTTAAGCTATCTTTTGACCATATATGAGTTTAAATGTACTAAAGTTTGCTTAACATAACATACTTTAATCGAACAAAAATACTGGCAGAATGATACCGAACTGGTCCTGGCGAAGCCTTTACGGCTTTTTTAAATTTCGTACATTTGAGATAAAATGGCCAAGTGCGTGTTGGACCACGCGCAAGATTATATCGTCTTAGAAAAATATGTATTTAAAAAAAAAGTTGTTTTTTCAGTTTGTACAGAACATTTTGTTTAGAGCAACTATGAACTTTTTAATTCAACTGCACAACTTAAGTTGGTCGACTACTACTTCTAAACTAAGAAAGCCTACTTAGTCGTGATAAATTTAAAAAAATACTAATCGTTTTTTTTTTAATAAAATTACGAAATTTTGTTTGGGCAACTTGTTTTGGTAGGTGGGTAAGAACATTCTTTTGTTGCGATTGATTAAAAAGGGTTTCCAAATAGAATCCACTGATCAGACACCTTTTTAATGCCAAAAGCCTCTCTGCTCTCTGTTTCGGACAAATGCTTCCATTAGTGTGCACGTTGTCGCTACCAATACGGCGACAAAGGTAGAATCGTGCCAGCCAAATGGGGGGATTATTCTACCGTATAACTATCTGGTGATACATGAGCTTGGCAGTGATAATGAAAATACAAATGTCAATGACCGTCATTGATTCAGGATAGTCGAAGAGGCCATATTTTTATTCGAGTGTTTAGCTATTTGTTGATTAAAAGAGGTAGTAATTAGAGACTCTTAACTGAAGCCTTTGCATTTTTGACCGACTTAAAAAACAGGAGGAGGTTTCTCAATTCGACCGTGTATATTTTTTTATGTGTGTTCGCGGATAACTTCGTCGTTTATGAACCAATTTTGATGACTTTTTTTTTGTTGGAAAGAAGGTATCCCAAAGGTGGTGCCATGATAAGGAAACCAGGATCTGATAATGGCATCCCAGTGAAATCGAGGGGAACCTTAGTTTCCTGTTTGAAGTCGGTTTTTTTTGTTCATTCATAATTATATGATTGTATTAACATACATTCAAACCTATTCATATTAGAAATATAGGAGCCATCATGTATGCAGATGTTCAAAAACAAGTGGGTACTGTAGTGAGGTATTCATTTCGTTCATTATTTTTGTCTAAATTAAAAAGAAGTTAAAAATACGAAAAATTTCAAAGACGGACATCGTAAGCTAATTGATAGGGGTCAATGATCTTACGAAGTATGTCTTTGAAATTTACTTTGTTATTTCAAGGTTGACTGGAAGAGATCCCGAAGGGGATAAGTCCACCTTTGCGAACACATTGTTCTTTCGTAATCTTATTTTTTTTATTAATGCAATAAAGAGTTTACAAAAATCATACCTATATATTGCGTGATCTTGTGTGGGTACTATGAAGGCCCGGCCAAGTGCGAGTGCGAAACATCAACAAGTACTCAAGAATCGGATTGAGGGATAAAACTTAAGTTTAATAAATTTTATTTAATACATACAATCCAGTAAACTAGTTTCTACAGCGCCATCTATATCTATATCCTATTAGATATCGCCGGACCTATTTGTTTATTAATAATAAGTTATTTTTAGGGTTCCGTACCTCAAACAAAATACGCGAAAAAAAGGTACCTACATTTCGACACTCTCAAGGAATCAAAATTTATAGGGAATTTCCTGTTGACCTAGAACTTTTGAATTTGGCAAGTATTATACAACAAGTATATAGGGAAAAATCTGAAACTATATATTTGTAATTAAATCATAAAAAATATGTTCTTTATTTAAAGTACGCAATTATACAAGGAACGGCGGCGGTCCAAATTTTTTATTGAGTTAACGGCGTCATGTCGGGTATCGTATGTAAGAGACACAAGCTTAAACAGATTTTTAATTATTTTTATGATGTATAGTTTTCGATTTATGACGAACAGTATATGTATACCTACAAATTTGGACGGAACCCTCGCTCGGTGGACGAGTCCGATTCGCACTAGTCTGTTTTTTTAAATTAAAATAATAGAGACATGTTTCGTTCACAATTTTTGTAATGAGCTGTTAAATTAATAAAATAAAAATTTGCGAATAAAAACTTCTTAAAATAATTCTACTCTCTTAAAATACCTACGTACTCGTATGTGTGTTTAACAGTTTTATAGAATATTCTACAAAAATCTTACTGGAATTAGAATCCAGGAATTTATAACTACAAATTCCTATTGCAGCAAGTTCGAAATCTGTATCCTGATGAGCCGAGACTTCAAGGAACGCACAGACACTTATAACCATTATAAAAATTAGTTCCATTGCTCCTAACTATACGTCACTCCATCTTTAAGTATTTAACTTGCATTTAAACAACTTAGGTATGTTATGTTGTACACAAGTTAAGGGCACGGCTCACAATCAAAACTAATACATATTTACAACTGACAAGTTACAAAGATTTATCGATATCTAGGTATCTTCGTTTAAGTTAGAAGAATCACAGCTCACAGCAGAGCTGTATCTACTTAATAGACTGGTACGAATTATAATCGAAACAGAAATAGGTATCTACTACTTAGGTAAATAGTGTTTTCAAATCAACAGCTTCATTAACTATTAGAATTAATCGATTTACCGACAACTTCCCATCACTATAGGCTGAATAGAGCGGGAAGAATGTCCATGTTGCAAAATTAAATGCAATTTCTAGTTAACTGACGACGCGACGGTGCTCACTTAAGGCGAGGCATTGATTGGAACAGGTTGTCTCTGTTCATTTCTTTACGTGTAAAGAGAAAAGAAAAAAAAACCTCATTTTTTCACTTCTTCAATGTTTTATTTCGTTTCAATTAAAAACTACAATAATTTTAAAAAAATCCAGTGTGTGTTTAATCGGTCTGTTTTACCTGTAAAATTCAAGTCTCTGTTTTAAAGAGGTTTCTTTGATACTTTTTTTGTGTTATAAATATAAAAGTTAACAAATCGTGTTTCTGCAATTGACAAAATGAAGTCATCGAAATGAATAAGGTAATAAAATATCACTTCCATAAATTTTTTAATAGCTGAGAAAAATCGAGATCCCTAAGACTAAATTTTCTAATGCGTCGCCTTAACAAGAAAACCGGTTTAGGGAAATCGTAAGAGACGATATGAAAATCTAAAACGACGCACCGTTCCTGATTATGTCTCTTTTATAACTTGCGCTCGTAAAAACAAAAATAGCATTCTTATTTTCAGTTTCGCATAAAAGCTTAATTTTGTTTTAGTGCCAGCGCAGAAATTACGTGACATGCGCACTAAGTTGCCCAGCGTTAATGTGGAAAATGATAAAAAAGAAAACGGGCGAATCGAAGAAAATCTGCGGTACAAAGGCGCGCCCATTTCCACCGATCATTGTGCGAGAGTGTAACGGCAATATACGTTGTGCTCGCTCGTACAAAGACGCCGGCGAACGATGAGCAAAAGAGATAGGTGCAACAATAGACAATTGTTACCCCCTCCAGTTTGAATTGTACTGCCCTAGTGAAAGTAATCCAAGCGAAATTCACTCGTGTATTTAGTGGTTCAGCTGTTATAAGACTGAGATTTCCTTGTAGACGGAAGTTACGTAATATGGCCAATAATTTGATTCGGACGTTATCATTGGGAAACAATGGGTTGGCTTATGTACAGCAAGCACAAGTATCGTGTAGGCGTTTATGAGTTTTATGACGCAGTGGGATGGAAATCTCCGGAAACGATACACAGTTATGTGTGGAAACATAGATAGGTATCTAAAATTGGTTAATCTACTTATTACTTGTTTCGCAATTTATTTACCAAATAATATTTATGGTATTTGTAGTAATGAGAAGTCATTCCGTTTTGGCGGCGGTGGCTACTGCTACAGACAATAGTTGTACAGCGTGTAAAGAGACGGCTCCCGTAACTTAAACAGACGTTTTGTTTAAACTTAACAAGATGAAAGACAAAGCACCTTCAATAGCTGGGTTCAATTTCATGCTTATTTTTTTCTTTTTCTGAATTTGTACGTGAATAAAATTACGTGGAATATTTTCAAATAATTAATTGAAAATTACTTTTTTTCTATAATTTATTCAAAACTGGGTTCTGAAAAAAAAAAGAGTTTATGAAGACATAGTTGAATGGAAATATCCTACAACGATCGATACACAAATAGGTAGTATGTATGTTACCTATGTTTGGAAACATTGGCTCGGTACAGTCCTCTAAGAAAATGAATTTGGCCTTTGAACAGTTGAACAAAGTTCAGTTTCATGAGCAGGTAGCCCCCCCCCCCCACTCTCTCTCTCTCTCTCTTATCGTGTGGCACAATTAACCGTGCTAACCGTGCTATCCAAGGGACTGACAGCGGTTGCCTGGTGTTGCACTTAGCAGCACTTATCTAGAGCTCCCTATTTACTAAAACTGAACAAATCTATTTATTTATGTTCACTTACAGTTCATCATATCAACCGAAAATCGTCCACTGTTGGACAAAGGCCTCCCCAAGGACAAGGATTTCGACGACGACGGGTCCTGCGCTGCCCGTATCAATCGGCCTCCCGCGATCTTCACCAGGCCTGCCTACGCTACGTTTTCCGGTGCGCAGTCGCCACTCGAGAACTTTATTACCCCATTGGCAATCCGTTCTACGAGCTATGTGCTCTGCCCACTACCACTTCAGTTTAGCAATTCTATGAGCTATGTCGGTTACTTTGGTTCTCCTGCGGATCTCCTCGTTTCTGATTCGATCACGCAGAGAAACTCCGAGCATAGCACGCTCCATTGCCCTTTGGGTGACCTTGAGCCTTCTTATGAGGCCCATAGTAAGCGACCATGTCTCAGTAAGTCATCACTGGCAACACACACTGGTCAAAGACCTTAGTCTTAAGACACTGTGGTATTTGGGACGTGAAGATATTGCGAAGCTTCCCGAACGCTGCCCAGCCGAGTTGGATTCGTCGATTGATCTCTTACTTGAAGTTGGACATACCTAGCTGGACTGTTTGTCCCAGGTATACATATTCGTCAACAACTTCCAGTGTAGAGTCTCCAACCTTTAGAGGGGTGGGTGCGACACGGACATTTGACATTATTTTCGTCTTGTCCATGCTCATTTTAAGACCCACTTGTTGAGAGACTTTTTTGAGGCCATCGAGCATTGTGCTTAGTTCTTCTATAGTATCAGACATGACCACGATATCGTCAGCGAATCGGAGGTGGGTTATGTACTCGCCGTTGATATTGATGCCGAGTCCACCCCAGTCCAGAAGCTTAAAAACATATTCCAGGGCGGCGGTGAACAGTTTCGGTGATATAAAGTCTCCCCGTCTCACCCCTCTCTGCAACCTTACTGTTCACCAAAAACAATTTCTTTAAGCTGATCTATGTGTAAAACAGCTGACCCCGGGATTTTTTATTTATTTAATCCATTTGGGTTTTTAAATTATAACAGTTTTGAGTTCTGCTTTAGTGTAGGTATTACATTAAAAAACTTTAGAATGTTTAAAAATGGATGCTAAAATACTGTAAATTATAACTTTTTAATCAAAAACGATGTCAACACATGTCCGTCCTCGTCGGCTCTCATTCACGGACTAATTGGTCTGACACCGCAACCCCCACTACACCCACTTATTCACATGTTTTACAAATTCTTTTTAATAACTTGGCACTTTGATTTTAGTCGTTGGACAATTTTATGAAAGTGACATCATTTAGTCAACGTTTTGATCACAGCAGTAGAAGTAACGGTGTAACCGATTTAAAGGCCTTTTTATGTAACGCTTTCATCGGCCCTCATTTATGTTTTTTGTTAGTGTTCTAGAATTTTATTTGTTTTGAATTTTTAAAAACAGAACGAGGAAACGTCCCAATGAGACGCGTCCCGGGCTGATTGTCAATTAGTGAGATCAAACGGGCTTTTTGCGAATTAACCGTTTGTGTTCATTTTTTGTCCGGCGCGGGGGCGAGGGGGCGGGGGCGGTGTCCGACAAGAGCGGACAACGATGCGTTTTTCCGTTTCGATGTTTCATTTTCATATTTCCGCTTGTCTGGAGGGCTGGAGGGCTGCTGAGGGTTCGGGGGTTCGGGGGTTTCGTACAATGTAGGGTTCGTTCGATCAAGGCGAGCTTTTACAAAGGGATCCTTACTAATCCTTAATCCTTAATCCTTAATAATAATAATAATAATATAAATTAATGTAAATGCGTGGATGTTTGTTACGCTTTCACGTAAAAACTACTGAACGGATTTGGCTGAAATTTGGTAGGTCGACAGATTAGAACCTGGATTAAGACAGGCTACTTATTACCACGCTCGCGAGCCGCTTGCGGCTCGCGCACTGCGCACCCTCGAAAAGTCATAGAAACGTGGTCCACGCGGGTGAAGCCGCGGGAAACAGCTAGTTGTATTATAAATGTGAAAATTTGTTTGTTTGTTTGTTTCCGTTTCACGCTTCAACGCCATTTGACCAATCTTTATGAAATTTGGCATTCAGGTAGCCTGTGTCACGGGGAAGGACATAGGCTACTTTTTATCCCGGGAAAATAGCATAATCTGATGCAGTTCCTGAGGGAACTAAAAAAATACTCGACTGTTGTGATTTTTTGCACAGAGATGGTTGAGTAGGTGGGAAACGACATAATTTACTAATCACCCTTAAAGACAGTCATAAAAACGATGTCCACGCGGGCGGAGCCGCGGGAAAAAGCTAGTATTTAATAAAAATAGGTGTGCATTCTTGCAAATGTAAAGTTACTTTAGGTATATTAATCTCTGAGAAGCCGAAAATGGAAGATGTTACTATGACTGAAGTAGGGAAGTAGTATTGAAGCCTGAGATTATAACCTCATATCAGCTCATATACATCCCCACCGAGGGGCTCGAGCCTACCCTGAATTAGGGCGATCGGGCCTTAATCGACCACGCGGGCCCAGTGCGGGTTGGTCGACTTCACACACAACCTGCGAGTTTCTCCGCAGGCGTGTGCAGGCTTCCTCACGATGTTTTCCTTCACCGTAAGAGCGTCGAATTAACGTATACATATGAAATCTAAATTCAAAATCACATTGGTACGTGGCAGGATTCGAACCACGACCTCCCGGACAGGAGGCCGCGGTCCTAGCCGTTACGCCACCGACGCTCTTAACCTATTAGTTAAAAAAAACATTAAAATCGGTTCTAAGTCGGTGAAAAAAACGCGTAACATAATCGAATTAAGAACTTCCTTTTTTGAAGTCGATTGAAAAGGCTGAATGAGTGGAATCCGTTACATTTTTATGGTAATTGAGTCAGTCAAAACAATATGTCATCCGTAGTTTGAAACATTGCAAGTGCAAGTGTGGGGAACACTTTACAGATTCCACATTAAAGAGTGTTAGTCTTTCACGTCTTTAAATGGAAACAAGACCGATACGCCAAACAAAACTGTCTGGCTGGCCGAAATGGAAAATAAAACAAACAAAAGCCATCAAAAAGGAAATGGAACCGACCAGTATCGGACCTATTCGAAATGGATCCGAAACGTCAACAAAGGGACGTTCTTTTTTTTAAAAAAAAACCGCGCGAATCCAAACGTCGGGCCGCCATTAGCCGCTCCCATTTGCAGCACGGCTATAGACGGCAGCCTCTTCAATCTTTGTGTGCTCCATCAACAATTTCAGGGTTGATAAAATCAAGTTTTACCGCCTCCGTGGCGTAATGGTTAGTCCATTCGCTTCACACCAGGAGGTCGCGGATTCGATTCCGGCGGGGTCAACTTGTAAGACTCGGTTTGGTTGGTGGTTGTTTTCTAAGCCCGCCTGGCTAGCTATCACCATCTTATCTAAGTCTTACCGCCAAACATCAGTGTTAACAACATTGATGTGTTCCGGCTTGAAGATAAGATAGCCAGTTCTCCAATGCATTGGGAAATCTTGGTAAGCCCGCTTCCATCTTCGGCATCATCGTCACTTACCATCAGGTGAGATGATGCCAAGGGCTTACCAGTTGTAAATTTAAAAAAACGACGGGTTGCACTCCGGGAGTGCCGGCAGAAGTGAAAACTTGAATATTAACGTTGTGCATTTTTGATATTTTGGAATGGTTAGGGAATAATTTTGCACGAATTGCTTTGATTATCAGTATAAAAGTACTATCATTTATGTGGTAGAATACAATATTTATTTATTGCGCTATCGTACACAAACATGACAATTTATATTACATTAAAAAGTTTATATATCTCAGAAAAATCAACAAAAAATCAACTCCATCCGTCTTACGAATTTTCGATCAGGTCACGTGTCCTGACGCGAGTTTAACATTTTTTACCCATTACAAAACAAGTGCACAACGCCGCTAAAGAAGTTTTCACTTTAAAAACTTCTTGTAGAAAAGAAACAATAATAATTAGGTAGACAAGGGACTTCAAAGTGAAACCAACAATCGTGGGTGGGGGTGGGGGTGGCTGCAACAAATGGACCATGAGCAAAGTAGAAAGGTTTGTTTCATAGGTAGGTGCTATAACATCTATAATGAAATACATATTCAAAACTAATCTAATCAAACAACTGACTACTGTTTGATTAACTTTTCACATATTGCATTATTTGTGCGGGGGCAACCCTTTCGGTGGGATCCCATGTGATCAAGTGTTGTTCGAGTTTTTATCGCAGATTCATTAGTATGAGAGTATGTTTGTTGCTCGCGCATCACACAATAACGTATTCAACGTGAAAATTGATTCGTATCGTGATTAAAGGCTTTTTTATTTGTTCAACATAAAGGTTGGGTAATATGTATTTTTGATGTGTAACATCTTTGCTCTCGCTTTCCTGCAATTTGTGGGAGTGATTTCGTGAAATGGGACGGAAAAGTGTCCCAGGGAGTCGCGTTTTTTCAGGCTTTAAAAGCGCGGAAAAGGCAAAGGTATCTATGACCATACAGCCTAGTCTGCCGTATCTTTGCCGTCCTTTTTTCAGACTTTAAAAGCGCGGAAAAGGCAAAGGTATCTATGACCATACAGCCTAGTCTGCCGTATCTTTGCCGTCCTTTTTTCAGACTTTAAAAGCGTGGAAATGGCAAAGGTACCTATGACCATACAGCCTAGTCTGCCGTATCTTTGCCGTCCTTTTATAAAGTATTTTGTCACATGTTACACATCATATGCGAGTACTGTAGGTCTCGCTCGATTTTTTTTTACTCTCAATTGGTAAGCCCTTGGCATCATCTCATCTGATGGTAAGTGACGATGATACCGAAGATGGAAGAAGCGAGCTTACCAAGACTCCCCGACTCAGTGGGGAACTTGCTGTCTTATCTTCATCAGGAAGGAACAATTCAATGTTGTAACACTAATGTTTGGCGGCAAGTTTAGATACAGATTCCAGGTGGTAGCTAGCCAGGCAGGCTTAGGAAATGCCCTTCCACCAACCAAACCGACTCGGTTTACAAGTTGACCCCACCGGGAATCGAACTCGCGACCTGCTGGTGTCAAGCGAATGGACTAACCATTACACCACGGAGGCGGTTTAAAATAGATACGTTCGAGTATACCTAATTACGTGTAATTTTGACGTGGAAATGTAGCTAGTCCATTTTTGTAAGCACAAGAACTTTTTACCGATTTTCATAAGGCAATAAATTAAATCGAAAAACTACAACACTACAATAGGACGAACGGAAAAGAATAAGGAAGCCAAAATAAATCCAAAATCCAGTACTGTAGAGGAAGCCACTTCGCTATGCAAGCTGGGCCCTTGGGAAAGTTTTGGGTGAGACCTATATGTAGGCGAATCAGCCAGAGATGGTATCTGCGTTATTTTGTGTGAGCGCACTCCAGTGTGGGTGGCTATCGTCGTTGAAGCGCGCGGCACACACGCTTACACGCGTCGTAACTTCACATCGCGCAATCACGAGTCATGCAGGAGGACCAAAGAAGATACCTACGTAGCGCTGAGTGCACACAGCGAGCGGCATATATGCCGGTACAGTCAAAACCACAGAGTTTCTATAATATCTCTATAGAAATATGACTTTTCACGGCTCGACGAAGAAGTGGACTCACTTATAACACATTCTTCATACACGTGGCTGAATAACAATAACACTCTTGAAATTGAAGATCTTCAAGCCGAGAGGGAATAGGCATTATTTGAGCTTGTATCCCCGACTACTTCGTCACTTTCTATCAGGTGAGATGTAGTCAAACGCAACAATAATTTCAATTTTACATTTCACTTGTATTCAAGAGGAAACGCGGTCTAAAGAATAAGTATTTGAATAAAACGTTGCTGTCTCCCTCCCCCAAACCTCTCCGTATGCGGCAAGAAAGGGAGAACTGCAGCGCAGACTGATAAAGGCATTAAAATTGACCAAAACAGCATTTCGTAATCCCCTATTTCCTCCTCCAACACTTGAGCAATAATCATATTTTTTTCAAAAATATGTAATTAAAAAAAAGCCTTACCTATGCCTCTATATTTTTATTTTAATGTTAATATGCTTTTTTTTGGTGGGTGTCTGAAAATGACGTTTCAATGGGGCAATTTTTTCAGGTTTATATTTTCCTATTTCCTATTATAATAAGAATATGGGAAAACAAAACATAGGGGCATGGCCATGGTAGATATAGGTTTGATGAAAAAAAAAATCATTTTTGCTGTATTGTCATTATCCAGGGAGGAAATAAGGGACAACGTTTCAATGGAAAAAAGGGCGCCCGCGTTTCCTTTTAATTATAGGAACCAATTATAATGGAGTATGCCGTATGACATAGTTAAAAGTAAGACTATAATTTGCCTGACATAGAATTTATCTCTGAAGAAATTATAGAAACTCTTTTTTAGTGTGAGTGTCCCGAAAACCGGAAAACCCTACATTACAATGACAGAACAAACAAATATCACGTTTCTTGTTTTTTTATTATTATACACTTGTACTTGTTGATATAGCGGGAATAGAAACACAAACTGTGAAAATGTCAATTGTCTACCTATTGCGGTTCATGAAATACGTCCTGCTGACAGATAGACAGACAGTCGGTCACCCTTTGAGTGTATGGATGGAATCCTAAAAATGGAAATCGTCATGTTTGCACAAAAATCTGTTTATACTTACTAACATTATAAAAGCGAAAGTTTGTATGTAATGTTTTTATTACTTTTTCACGCTAGAACAGATAAACGCAGATACGTTACGATACGCAGATGAAATTTGGTAGTTAGACAGATTAGGACCTGGATTAACATAAAGGCTACTCTTTTCCACGCTCGCGAGCCACTCTCGCGCACTGCGCACCCTCAAAAGCAGTCATAGAAACCATGTTCACGCGAGCCAAGCCGCTGGCAAAAGGTAGTTTAATATAAATTACGAATACTGAGAAACCAACAATGAAAATAAGAGGAAACTGAAGAAATACACAAGCAACAGGACAGGAGAAAATACCTACTCAGATGCAATTTTAAAGCAATGAACCCTTTGTAGAGACCGAGACCGTATTGTACTCGTCGTAAGAACAGAGCGGGCGCGCGCGCGTGCGCGTGACAAACCTAATTTGCAGAAAGGGTAAACAAAAGTAAACGTGAGGGTTGAGTGACAACACGAAGTCCAGCTAAACATTCCGCAGGGTTGTTTGGTAACACAAGTGATTTGACATTCCTTCCTTTATTTTAAACTGCAAAAGATTTATTGTTGTAATATGCAAGAAGCGTCCAAGTTAGAAAAACATTCGTTTTAAACAAAAAAACATCAACGTGAGCAACAGAAGTGGTTTTTTTTCACATTGAGTTCGGAGTTCGGACTCCTTAGTGCAGTTACGAGTTACATTTTTTTATCATTTTGTGTTTTACTTTATGATTATACATTAGTAACAAAATATACACGTTTCTTGTATAGTGACCCCACTGAATTTTTTAACTTTTTAAATATTTTTTTAGTGAATCCCTCATCATAACACAAAATATTAAACTGTAAAAAGTTCAGCCGGCTACCTATTACGGTTCAGTAGATTACTGTCTTTCAAACGGACAGACGGACAGACGGTTAGACGGTCAGACGGACGGACAGACGGCTTAGGCTAAATAATAGGGCCCGCTACCTGGTATGAAAACCTAATATACCTAAAGTAACTTGGATAATGTAGGTAAAATATAACTCATTAAAAAGGTCATGCTTATAATGCATCACATAGCTCCTAGAACAGACGGTCGTTTGGGCAGTAAAGTTCTCGAGTGGCGACCGCGCACCGGAAGACGTAGCGTAGGAAGCCCTCCTATTCGGTGAACTGACGACCTGGTGAAGGTCGCAGGAAGCCGCTGGGTGCGGGCAGCGTATACCCGGTCGCTGTATAAAACCTTGGGGGAGGTCATTGTCCAGCTGTGGACGTCATTTTTTATCAACCGACTTCAAAAAGGAAGAGGTTCTCAATTCGACTGTTTTTTTGTATGTTTGTTACGCGATATCTCCGCCGATTGTGAACCGATTTTCAAAATTCTTTTTTTATTTGAAAGAGTATACTCCCGAGGGGGTCCCATTGTCACCAAGTCAGGATCTGATGATGGGATCCCAGGGAAATCGAGAACAACCCTCAAATTTTATAGGCACATATTACGTGTTTCATGTATTTCCTAAAACTATTCAAGTTTTGGCGTCTGGTAGTCATCATCTTATCATCATCATAATCAGATGAGCTGATGAAGGAAGGTACAACTCCTTAATGGTTAGGAGTTGGAGGATAATTCTTTAAAAAATTTACGCAGACCGATAGTTGTATTCTTTTAGGTTATTCAGATGAGCTGATGATGAAAGATTTAACTTCTTAACTTTCATGCTGTTGAGATGATAATGAAACACATGCATAATGAATTATGATTTGATGGTTCCTATTTGCGAGTGGGTGATTGGGTATAAGTTGTTAGATAGATAGCATTATCACTAAAAATAAATAAAAGTTTAAAAAACTTTAAAACCGACTTCAAAATGAATTTCATTCAAAAGTATGAAATAATATTATTATACTTAGATACACGACATTAACCAACAATAACGAAATCAAAGGTGGGTATGAATTAAATTAGGGGCCTAAAATTTTTTTTGAGGTCGGTGTCAGCAATGCCATCGAATCTAAAACATTTGATACGTAAGTATAGCTGTATGCTGATACCGACCTCAAAAATAATTTTAGACCCCTAATTTAATTCGTACCCACCTTTGATTTCGTTATTGTTGGTTAATGTCGTGTGTCTAAGTATAATAATATTATTTCATACTTTTAAGTGAAATTCATTTTGAAGTCGGTTTTTAAGTTTTTTGAACTTTTATTTTTATTATTTTATTAAAATTTCAGTATGTTTGACCGCATCACACTTGATTGTTTGTGACTCTCTCGGCTGATGTGATGATGATGACAACGAATACAAAACAAATGTTGAAACCGTTTCCATCCTCTTCCTCAAATGAGCCTCCTCCTCAAATCAAAGGAATACCTTCACAAGTGCAGACAATACAAAATACAACATCTAAAGAAATAAACAGACAGAACCATCCCTTGTTCTTTTGAATCCGTGACCCCGCATGCAAAGTGGCCGCCTGGTCAGGGCGCCAGGGTGGCAGTGGCAGCCATTTGCAAAGTGTAGGGCACACTGCAGGCAGCCACTTCACTCTGATTGGATTGTTTTGTTGTTCACAAGACGCGAGAAGCGACGACAGTCGAGGCGAGGACAGTTGTGGACTTCGATCAAAACTTAAGTACTTTAAGATATACTAGTAGGCAATCATTGTACGACGCCGCGCTTTCAAAATAAATAGCTACTCATAAATGTTTCTTCGCAAATAAGTATGTATTAGCAAAGTATATCACAGACCAGCACATCAAGCTACACACTTTGGACTTTGTACCGTTTTCTTATGCCGAATGCGTATGGATCAGAATCACACTACGAGTGTATAGCTAGATGTGCTGGCCTCATATATTAGTACTAACATACAGTATGGATACTCCCTACCGCTCTCTAGATTCCGACCTCACCTCCTCGTCACCCAGATTGATACAGATTGGTTATAGGTAGTTTGGTTCTCGAACTTAAGGGATTTCGTCATGATTTTCTTTACTCCGTCATTTGTTTTTAGAATGTCATTTCACGACTTTCGTGTGCAGTGTATTACGGGGTGTAGTATTAGTTTAATTTTGAAATGCAAGTTTAATTTTTATGTGAGATAGAGTCAAACGTAGCAAACTTAAAATTTGAATTCTTGTGCCTATCTACCCTATACTACATTTCTTATTTTCTTAAGGAAGTTATCTTTTGGTTGTAGCGTACAAAGCCGTCATAACTTGTTTACTATTATAGTTATTATTGTCATCATCAACACGTCCACTGTTGGACAAAGGTCTCCCTCAAGGATTTTTACAACGACCGGCCGTGCGCTGCCCGCATTCAGCGGCTTCCCACGACGTTTACCATATCGTCGGTCCACCGAGTGAGAGGCGTGCCGACGCTAACGTATTCCGATGCGCGGTCGCTACTCAAGAGAATTAATGCCACAACGGCCATCCATTCTTCACCCACTGCCACTAAAGTTTAGCGATGTCGTGAGCTGTAATGTCGGTTACTTTGGTTCTCTTACGGATCTCCTCATTTCTGATTCAATCGTTTAGAGAAACACTGAGCATAGATCGTTCCATCGCCCATTGAGTGACCTTGAGCCTTCTTATAAGGCCCGTAGTAAGCATAGTAATAGTATTATTGGAAAAGGTGGCAAATTATTGACGGCTGCCTATAAACGCCTGTGACTCCAGATGCTGCTATGCCAGGGACGGTTATCAGTGCTTAGCTGACCCTTGAGGAATGAGATAGAGTGCTTATTATGCCGGTACGCGGTGGCTATTAATCCCGACCAGCCACAGCAAGCTGCTTGGCAAGCAGTACTGATTATGACACCAGGAGCACAGTGTTACTATGTCAAGGGAGTTTTCAGTGCTTTGCTGACCTTTGAGCACTAAGATAGAATGCTTCATTTGCCGGTACTCGGTGGCTATTTTGCCCGACCCGCCGAAACACAGCAAGCTGGCCAAGCTGTATAGGCTGTGACACCAGGGGCACAGTGTCACTGCGCCAGGGGGGCCATCCACCCGCCGAAGCACAGCAAGCTGCTCAGTAATAGGTACCTGTATTCGGACGTTGCATAAAAGTTCCTAACATCTAGCGAAACGTGAACGTAGCAGAGTCACTCACCTTTGCATGTTCTTGCTGCGCTAACAACTGTTCCCTGACCATCTGAAGTTGTAGTATCATCTCCGAAAGCTGTCTCTCTTTCTCGAGCACACTCTCGCCGGCCAGCGCTTGTAGAGCCGCCGCGTCCAGTACGCCCCGTCGGTCGCTGGGGGCAAGATACACCGGTTAGGATTATGATACCATAAGAGGACACGCTTGATGTGAATGAAACACAAACACATATTTAAACATTGTATAAAAAATATTTTGTTATTTCTCACAAAAATATAAACACAATCACGACGACGACGACGCGATGACAGCTTGTATCGATACAAAGACTGCCTTTGCGAAACGTAAACTCAAATCCACGAAGTACATGTGATTTTATTATTATTTTAATATATAAACTTAAGGTACTCTGCTCACTTGGCACGAGGCAAAGTGGCAAGAGCACCTCCAGCGGAAGCACAGTCGGCTGGAGTTCAGTGCGACGGGGAGAAAAACCGTCGGACTATCCGGGCATTGTCGAGGAGGACTGCTTTCTGCATTGCTGCAATTATTGGTCTGCCTCGGAGATCCAGCCGCCTTAAGTGACGTTCAAGGTCGGCTGGAATTAGCCCGTTCATAGATAGGACTACGGGGATGATTTCAGTGGATTCCACTCGCCACATATAAGTAACCTCGTGCGCCAGGTCCAGGTACTTGGTCCTTTTATCGGCATCACCCTGCACGAGATTTTCATCATATGGGATAGTGATGTCAACCAAAAACACCCTTGACTGCGCCCGATCCTTATTATTATTAGACATTTATTACAGACAACATAGTCCATAAGTATAATAATAAGGCAACACCATTCTGCTTATTAAGGGGGAGTTTAAAAACAGGAATACTATTTAGAAATGATTTATATCTGAATAATGCTTAGTTCGAAAATTCTTGAAAAAAACAAGACAGAATAGACTATTTGACTTAGGGATGACACTAGGCATAAACACGATTGCTCAAAATATCAACGATAGAAAAAAAATCGCAGTTCCTCTAAAATAACACTAATATCACTTGTGTTACTCATAATATAACAACTCGGAAAAATAAATGCCGTAAAATTTAATAGGTATATATGAAGCAGGCCGAAGGATAGATTTATGACGTTTTGTTTTAAGTTTTTCATTTATTAATTAAAACTCACTCATTACTTAAAGCTGCCGCTGTGTTTCAAAAGCGGGATGGCAAGTTAAAATCGTGCGAGAGTAAGGAGGACAAGCATTTTGCTTCTATGCCCTCTTGACGTCTATATACTGGAAGCGTCGTCCTGAATTATTCATATCCACATCGGAGAACTGGCTCAGCAAACTATCGAGTATGATATCGACAGACAAAGATGACTGCCGTGGCGGAAGTTTGGCAATACGAGCTTTCTCCTTGCTTGTGCCGTGTGCGAGCGAACTTACTTAATTAAACCGTTTGCCAAACCCTTCATACAAAAAAAATACGAGAGTAAGCGATTCAGACAATCAAGATGGCGCTCCAGTCACCTTCATAATTATTTAATAAATAAATAAGAAAGTGACTGGAACAACGAATTAAACTGTTATTTTAATTCAATGATTATGCATATCCAGTGGACACGTGTGAAATTTTTTTTAATGGAAATATTCTCGTGTTGAAACACTATATTGTTTTAAAAAAAAATTAGGCTCGAAAACAGGATACCTAGTGTATGCATAAATTTTTTATTGCACACAAGGAATAATCACAAAATGGTTTTATCAGACTTAAGTGTACAAAGGCAGTCTTATCGCTGAAAGCGATCTCTTCCAGACAACCCTTGGCAGATGAGATATTTTCAAATATACTATGTAAAACAACGATAACGCAAGAATCTGATAACAAGGTATATCTATTTTCCAAAAGGCAAAGAAATAATAATCCACGATAAATACATATGTTTTAAATATAAATATGAGTAGATAGATAATAATAATTGTATTAACTAGTGGTAACGTAATTTATTAAATTTGGATTTTTAAAACTAATTAAGCGATTATTTGTTCGCGTACCTACCGTAGTACGTACCGCTCGCTAGGAGAACGCCACAAACAAATGCACCGTAGGACGGAGCTGAATTATTAATGTCGCGAGCTGTCTCAAAGCCTGCGCCGCGCCAGACGCTGCCTGTTCCACTTCTGTTTCTATCTCACTTACTTGCGAACTAACTGTTCTTGTGAGGACCTCTCTATTAGCTGCTTGATCAATATGTTGCGTCCGGCCAAGAGTCTTAAAAATTTTCTATTCATGATTTGAGAACTCATGAAGCTGTCTGTCTATTCATGATTGTAGATATTATGAAGCTTCATAGACAGCTGTTTAAAAAAATATCTATTCATTCATGATTTACGAGTAGATATGAAGCTTCAACCCTTTTACGAGCATTGGCAATATGCGCCGGGGATGCTGTGTGTTGCCGTATTGTGTATTAATGTGTATTGACCTCGAATAACATTCAGTTTTCTCTTGTTCGTGTTGTAGTTGCGTTGCGTTGCGTTGCCTATGAAAGGCCTAAAGTAACAAAGGACTTCAGTTATTTTAAATACGCAATTGATAAACACCTGATGGTAAGTAATGATGATGCCGAAGATGGAAGCGGCCATGGGGGACTGTTTATCTTATCTTCATACCGGAATACATCATTGACGTTAGGCAAAAATACTTAGATAAGATGGTAGTAGCTAGTTAGGCGGGCTTAGAAAATGACCATCCACCAACCAATAGATCTTACAAAGTTAAACTCCGCCGAGAATCCGAGACCGCATAGTTGTCAAATAAAAAAAGATCGCAATCGAATTGTCCCAAATGTTCATTAACTACATTACCTTCTCCCTGTTGGAGCGAAACAAACTGACTTTCCACCACTAAAACAATACATTACGCTAACTGCGTTATGTTCCCAACTCGGGGAGCCCCTCTATTGGGTCTACTGAATTGGAAGGGAACTGCGATAAGTTCTGTCACAATTTTGTCGATTGTCCAACAGATATTTTCAGTATGAGTCATTTGACCTTTTATCCCTACTAATATTATAAATGTGAAAGTAACTCTGTCTGTCTGTTACGCTTTCCCGCAAAAACTACTGAACGGATTTGACTGAAATTTGGTAGGTAGACAGATTAGGACCTGGGTTAAGACATAGGCTACTTTTTACCACGCTCGCGAGCCGCTTGCGGCTCGCGCACTGCGCACCCTCGAAAAGTCATAGAAATGTGGTCCACGCGGGTGAAGCCGCGGGAATCAGCTAGTTTTCTATAAGAGTTCGTTTTATTTGGGGCATGCCTGAAACATGCATTGAAATTAATCATCATGGTCATATCAGCCGAAACACGTCCACGGACAAAGGCCACCCCAAAGATTTCCACGACGATCGGTCCTGCGGTAAAGTTCCGGTAAAGTTCTCGAGTGGCGATCGCGCACCGGAAGACGCAGCGTAGGACGGCCTCCAACACGGTGGACCGACGACCTGGTGAAAGTCGCAGAAAGCCGCTGGCTATTAATAAAAAAAATTAAAACTGGCCAGGTGCGTGTCGGATCACGTATAGTGTAGGGTTCCGTACGCAGTCTAACTAAACAACATATAATATACACATCACAGGACCCCGTAAAAATTTTCTTAGAGAGTTCCTACACTAAAACTAACTTTGTAGTACTACTTACATAGGTGATTTCGATTTTCTAGATTAAAAAGTTTATAAATTTGGTGTCTCCCGGTGGTGGCCCATACCTTGCAATCGTACGTGATCAAAATATGTACATAGGAAACTACTTCATTTTAAAAGAACTATTCAACGATTATTTATTTTCTATAAGAGTTCGTTTTATTTGGGGCATGCCTGAAACATGCATTGAAATTAATCATCATGGTCATATCAGCCGAAACACGTCCACGGACAAAGGCCACCCCAAGGATTTCCACGACGATCGGTCCTGCGGTAAAGTTCCGGTAAAGTTCTCGAGTGGCGATCATTTTTCCCCCAATCATCAGGCGATCAGTCAACTTTGGATGGAAAGTTATTTTTTTTTGCGAAATAGTCGTAGGTTTCTCAGTGAAGTTTTCTCAAGGTCACGAATAGAAGCCCCCTGTATCGGGTTCCTAACGGTTTAAAAATTAGCACCTTATACAGAATGTAAGAATATTGGTATTGGTATAGTCTTCTTCTTAGCGTGTCGATGGCAGACACTACACTGTAGCAGCCCAGAATTTGGCCACGTTAACAGCATTATCAGACGCTGTCATGAGGTCTTCCTGCGTGCAGATGTAGGTGCACGCAGGGCACGATGACAAATGTTTCATCGTTTGAACTGCATCGCACAAACAGTTTAATTCACTTTCACCCAAAAATCCCCACCTGACCATGTTTTCTTTGCTCCGACCGGTCTGGGTCCGGAGTCTGTTTAAAGACTTCCAAACCGGCCATTGCAAGTCATGTCCAGGGGGAAGGCTTTCTGCTATCGGGACGACTATGGTATAGTTACCTGGGGCTTCTACTCATCATATTAAACTACTGTCCCGAAGGGCCAATGACCCTTATAGTCAGATAAAATAGCCTAGGTAATTGATCAATTTTGTGCATATTTGTGTGAAAGTTCAAAAAGGTGTTTAGGTTTTTAGATTTTATGGCTTCATCTGTTTTTTTTCTTATCGTATATATTGCAGATATAGGTACAAAATGAATCTCACAAAATGGTCAAAATAAAAAAATAATGAATTGTAACATTAGTGTCACATCTGCAATAAGTTTGGAACAATTGATATTTTAACTTACGCGATATTATGTATTCTCTCTGCGTGATAGGTTACGAAAATAAAAAAAATATCAGAACCATGAATTAAAAAAAAAATTGAGCTCCGCTATATTTTTTTTGCATCAGATGATATTACAATTTCCACAATCCTGCTTATTTTTTGTAAAGGTGCCTCATAATTTGACAAATGATTGTATAATTTGATCGGACGTCTAATTAATGATTTGATCGAGCTCATAAAAGTATTCTTTCCAATTGTAGAACAAAAAAACAAAGGTGTTGCGAACTCGGGGGTCGGGGGTCGGGGCGCGGGGAAACCTCTCAAGGGTTAGCTGCGTGCGTCTGGAGGGACGACGTCATTAAAATGGATGTTGGGGTGACGCGGACGCGGATCCAACTGCACAGGGCGAAACAAAAGATCATCTGATTGTGAACATTGTGAACGAGTTGTCTCTGCAGTTCAGTTAAGGGTAAGAGGAGTTGCTTCTTATTCTGTTCACTATATACCTGTCAGGCTGAAAGACTTCGCGCAGCAAGACTATGTGCTCCTGCACAAGGTAAACTGCATAACATATAACCTAACAACTGAACTAATACGTATAACCTAAGAACTGAACTAATACGTATAACCTAAGAACTGAACTAATACGTATAACCTAAGAACTGAACTAATACGTATAACCTAAGAACTGAACTAATACGTATAACCTAAGAACTGAACTAATACGTGTAACCTAAGAACTGAACTAATACGTATAACCTAAGAACTGAACTAATACGTATAACCTAAGAACTGAACTAATACGTATAACCTAAGAACTGAACTAATACGTATAACTTAAGAACTGAACGAATACGTATAACCTAAGAACTGCACTAATACGTATAACCTAACAACTGAACTAATACGTATAACCTAAGAACTGAACTAATACGTATAACCTAAGAACTGAACTAATACTTATAACCTAAGAACTGCACTAATACGTATAACCTAACAACTGAACTAATACGTATAACCTAAGAACTGAACTAATACGTATAACCTAAGTACTGAACTAATACGTATAACCTAAGAACTGAACTAATACGTATAACCTAAGAACTGAACTAATACGTTTAACCTAAGAACTGAACTAATACGTATAACCTAAGAACTGAACTAATACGTATAACCTAAGAACTGAACTAATACGTATAACCTGAGAACTGAACTAATACGTATAACCTAAGAACTGAACTAATACGTATAACCTAAGAACTGAACTAATACGTATAACCTAAGAACTGAACTTATACGTATAACCTAAGAACTGAACTAATACGTATAACCTAAGTACTGAACTAATACGTATAACCTAAGAACTGAACTAATACGTATAACCTAAGAACTAAACTAATACGTATAACCTAAGAACTGAACTAATACGTATAACCTAAGAACTGAACTAATACGTATAATCTGAGAACTAATACGTATAACAACTGAACTAATACGTATAACCTAAGAACTGAACTAATACGTATAACCTAAGAACTGAACTAATATGTATCACCTAAGAACTGAAATATTTCGCTTTTGAAAAAAAAATGTGAAAAAATATATTATAGGGTAAGTTTAGTTTTGTTGGCAATAGGATATTTGACAGTATCAAAAATCCTACTAATATTGTTAATGTAAAAGTTTGTATGTATGTATGTATGTATGGATGTTTGTTCCTCGTCACGCTTCAACCACTGGACGTATCGATCGGGATGAAACTTGGCACACATATAGTTAGGACCTGGAATATGCTACTTTTTACCCCGGGAAAATGTCTTATTCCCACGGGAAAATCAAAACCAACGCGGGCGTAGTCGCGGCCAGACGGTTAGTAAATTATAAAATACTATTCACTATTAAAATACTGTACACTTTTTCTACAAATGCACATAAACTTACTCATATGTTATTTTAATCCATTTTCAATTATTATTATAAAAATCACTTGTGTCTTAAGACCAAAGTCTTCGACCAGTGTGTGTTGCCAGTGATGACATACGGAACTGAGACATGGTCGCTTACTAATGGGTCTCATAAGAAGGCTCAAGGTCACCCAAAGGGCATTGGAGCGTGTTAAATGAAAAATGCACAATCATTGAGTTGAGTTACTTTTTATCAGCTATAAAAACTACTTGTAGTTCTGAAATTGTTCATGTTACAGACATGTGACGTCATTGTCTTTGACAAACTAATTTAGTGATTTTCATCATCATGTTAGCCGAAGGACGTCCACTGCTGGACATAGGTCTCCCCCTAGGAATTCCACCACGAACGATTCTGCGCTGCCGGCGGCTTTCTGTGACCCTCACCAGGTCTACGCTAAGTTTTCCGATTCGCGGTCGCCACTCGAGAACTTTACTATCCCGACGGCCATCTGTTCTACGAGCTATATGCCCCGCCCACTGCCACTGAAGTTTATCAATTCTGAAAGGTATGTTACTTTGGTTCTCCTACGGATCTCCTAGTTTCTGATTCGATGAGCAAACCTAGGCTTTGTAAAAGACCGATTTACTCCTTATACTATACACTAACAATGTGTGAAGACCTCTTCTCGTGTTCCCCAGTTTCCCAGAGCACAGCCACACAAAATAAAATCAAAATTGTGTCTGAAAGGAATCGATTTCAATAAATTTGCTACTTTCTTTATATTTATTGCCTACGAACATTTGTAATATTTGTTTGTCTTTTGTTTGGGTTTGATAAATTATTATTAGCAAAGGAGATTGCCCATTTTTCTATGGTGATCCGTTGCGGAGCCTATGAATTTTTATTACATCCAAAATTAGACACAAAAGAGTAGTCATGTCATACTTTCAAACGTAATCAAAATCAGACGTTTGTTTTGTAGGGTTTCCTGTACAGTACCTAAGATATGTCTAATTTTGAGGTTGGTTTTTTTTTCACAATTGGTAAACCCTTGGCAACATCTCACCTGGCGGTAGTTTCGAAGTATACAAAGCAGCAATCAGTAAGATACCTTGTTGAATAGAATCTGTAAGTAGATAGATATTATAAATCAGTCTCAACACTGTCTAGATCTTGGTTCCATCCACCTCGCGTCGGTGTTAGAAAGATGTTGACCACAGCGGATGAGCGGGGTGACGACGCACCGACGGCCTAACTACTGGTTACTTGATCACGTGGGACTGGCGGAAAAGTACATTTTCGCGAGTAAAAAGATGTACTTTACCTTCAGAAATTTACACCTGCGTGCGTGTGTATGGGTCTACTTTTTTATGTATGGTCGAATTTTAGTGCAGATATAACTCATATACATGAATTATCGGGTCGGACATGCATATATGAATCCTACCAATAGGTCATCTTTGCCAAACCAATCGACAGGGACAAAGCTTTAAACAAAGATGACCTATAAGAGTGGTGTTGTAAATGCGTCCTCGTCTAACCTACAGATTTGTCCTTCGCTTTCGTTGAGGTTTGCAAGTGTGTGTAAAGCTGTGATACAACTGCAAATGAATAGAATATATCTAGGAAACGAGGAAATAAATCATTACGTAGCTAATTTTAATGAAAATACAAACCCCGCATGATGACTAAGAGAACGTTTAAAAATGTGCTATGAATTATGATTTTTCTTAAGTGCCCATACTCGGTCCCTTAGAGGTGAAACGACCGCCGGCAATATCCATTTCATTGTAGGTATTAGTCATTCTAGTTTAGATAAGAAAAAAAATACAAGTAGAGCTGGGGGCGGAAAGCTTGTAAATAAATAAATAAAAAGTATTTTTTTTGACTAAATTAAAATTTGAATTCATAATCACCCTGTACAAAGATTCGATAGCTTTTTAAAAGAAAACGTCGCGCCGTTGCCGAAAGCGCTGCTCCATCGAATATTATTATGCTGTCACGCCCATCTGCTGGTGTCATAATTGTGAAAAATATATCTTTTTATAACTTTATTCTTTCCAACAACGTCACTTTGATTTCGCCCTCTTCGATTTCCATCAAAATTCCTGCCGTTCCTTTGATGGTCTTGTTTAAGAAGGCAAATGAGAAAATAATTGCTTCGGCATTATTTTCCGATAAGGCTTCCTTTAATACTGTGACGTTTTTGAAATAGCATTATATTTTTTGTTAATAATTATCCGATCAATTGTATTCTCATAATTAATTAGCTTTCCATTTGGGATCGATTCCACAAAAGGAATTAAAATATGTATGAATTACTTAATGATTATTCATTATTATTTACTAACCCACTGAAAACTGTAACTTTTCCGAAAAGAATAACGATACAATAATTCACTATTTAAAAGTGATAAAGACACTAAAAACAGAAAGTATTTATAAAAGAATAGTACCTAAACATCCCGCTAACTTACCCATCAAAACAAATGTGAAACAAAACATCACATTATTTGTAAGGGCACTTGCACACCGGCCGGCCCTCCGGCAGGGCTAGGGCATAAAAGGGCATAAAGTATGCAAGGCCAGGGCCTCGGTGCTCCGACACAATTTGCGGCAACAATAAAAAATCCCTTAGCGCGAGACAACGGTAACTGCCGGGCTATCCGTCTTGTTTGCCCCTCGCGACAGGTTGTGAGGGCTAGTGTGGACATGCCCTTCGTACTTAAGTAATAATTTTTACATTATATTTTTGCTTAAGATTCATAGAAACCTTTCTTTTTATAAGATTTAAGTCAATATTACTCGAAAATGTGTTAAAAATGAACCCAAAATCGATTTATAAAATCATTACTTATAACCTAAACTTCCATATTTCGTACGAAACTGATTTGATTTAAAACTCTAATTGTGTAAAACGCCGCTCTATTTTTTATTGTTTTTATACTAAATGAAAATGAGTAGTTCAAACATTAGCTCTAACCAACTTTTCATTCCCAAATAGTAAGTTCTTTGCACTGAAATTGATCTTAAAGTTGAACAAATGTGCTTAGGCCTAGCATGTCCATACTATTCCACACGGCCAACAATGCACTCATTATTATTTTACAGACAGTCGGCTGCCGTCAGTCATGTCGTCGCTTTTTTATTGAGCTCACAACGGTACTCGGGACTGGAAGCGGCCCTGGATGATAGGTACTTGCATTTTAAATCAGGTTAAGGTCAGTGAGCAAATAGTAACAGGTTTCCGAAAGTTGGAGAAGTTTAAGTTATACCATCGTGTTGTTCTACAAAGGTGTGGGATCATTTTTGATTGATTGATTCATTGAAAACACAAAACACTTTATTGCACAACATTAAAGGAAAAAAACAACGATCGAGGAAGTTGTACATTTAGGCGGTCTTATCGCTAACAAGCGATCTCGTGGAGGAAACATGAAAAATCATTATTGTAGGGTAGTAGTGGGCAATAAATAAATTCATAGAATATTTAATATTTAAATACATATATTATAAATAAATATGCATTCTTAAACTACGTAATACATGTAAATAATAAAGATATAAACTAAAATACATATACATAATACATACATAACCATATTAATGATGATGATTATGTAAGAGATTTTATAGATTTATGAAATTTAAAGGGCTAGAAAGCGCTCTTAAACTCTATATTTAAAAATATTTAGGGAAGGACAATTACGAATTGAATCAGGTAGAGAGTTCCACAGGCTTATGGAACGGAGAGGGAAGGAAGAGTAGAAATTAGTAGAATGAGTAGGTACAAAGTGGCGAAGTGAATTTTCAGATCGTAGAGGTCGACTATGAGAGGAGGAAAGGTACTGGAAACGGTTTTTAAGATAAACGGGAGTACGGGGGTCAAAAAGAACTGAATGAAGAAGAGCAAGAGAATAGGCGTCCCTTCGCCAACGTACTGAAAGCCACTGTAGCTCCCTTCGGTACTCGATAACATAATCATATTTAAGCAGTCCATAAATGAACCGGATGGCTAGATTTTGTAATCGTTCTAGCTAATTTAGGAGATCAATAATATTTTTTTTATGGGGACTGGCATAGTGATTTTATTAGTCAAACTTACATAATTATTATTATACAGAGTGTTAGGTAAAATGGAGCCTACTTTTTGAGACGGTCATCTATTCATGAATCTCACCAACTTTTGTGTTAAGTACAACTTTGTTAAAATCGTAAAGAACATGTTGACTCCCCATACAAATATGGCTAACCAGCTGATCGATTATTGAGCGACATAGTGCAAAAGGACCTGAACGCCCTCCAAAGAGTTGATTGGCACGAAGTGATGCAGAATTAAAGAAAGTATCGCAGGCCAAGATCCTCCGTCACACTGAGCCAGTGAAGTATTAAGAAAGGTTTTATCGTGTGTGGAAGATAAGTCTATAGATAAGTGATGTTGCTCGCACCCATTTAAATCAGTAAGTATAGCAAGATAGAGGGATTTGCTTAATTGCTTTACAAGAATTTTAAAATTAAAATAAATCCCAAAGCAAGTCAAGCATGTATATTTTATACATGTAGGTACCTACTTACTCGTATATAGATGTACTTCGACAGCCATTTTCAACGTTTTCTGGTTTGGTTTGAAGGTGCGAGTTTTCTCAATATCTACTAGGTACTAAAGTTATAAAAACGTGTAATGGTCTATCGCATATCAGTTTAGAAATCAAATTTGCATATCATCCAGATAATAAAAACCGTTTTGTCCGTATTGCTCCATAAACATACCATCAAATAACACCCTAATAAATAAAATGGCCGGACCTGTCCGTTTCTATAGATCAATAATGATAGCATCCCGAATGTAAAAGCGAATGGTATATGAATTCTTCATTTGAAATTGTACAGCCAGTCATGTTAGGGCATTATCATTTTTAGTGCTCGCCACACTGGTGGTATATTCAGATGGAATTTTTGATGCACTGGCGACACAGCCGTACTGCGATTGGCTGCCCTGAATATTGTATGAGCCAATCACCGAGCTGCGCTTAACGCTGCATTCCAATTTCAAATGTTGAAGGCGGGAAACCGCTGGCGACAAAGTACCTCTTTTTGCAATGTAATATTATTGGAATGGACATAATTTGTCGTTACACAATCAAATGGTTGTCGTTGGAACGGTGACGGTGTGTAACTGTCCCAACGCGTAGTTCCACCAGATAATTGGCTGAATGAAAGGCAGAGAGAGCTTGGAAAAACCACTTAGCTGAATAGGCACCTACTATCAATTGCGTGAGCGCTGTAGTTAGTGTATGACTAACTTACTAGCTTTGTAAAAGTAGTATTTGCGTGATTGTAAAAAGGAAAATATTAGGTTGAATAATATATTTTTGTATAAAACATTTAGCGAGATGATAGACAATATTTTTTCTTATCCACAATTGGGAAGCCCTTGGCGTTAACTTACCTGAAATCGAAGCTTATCGTTTTTTGTACTCAATGCCAAAAAATTGGCAAAAAATAACAACATTTTTAACTTTTTTAGAAGTTTTTAATTAGAGGGAATGCACTTTACGTCAGAAAATTTTGAAAATCAAAATAAAATTAGAAATTTAAAATATCTACGTGCGGTCATAAAAAACTTTTGTTTGAAAAATCGAATAAAATTGATGTGGAGGAACTTCAGTCAAGTCCGTGTGAGAATGCGCCATCCTCTTCTGCAGTCGCACACTGTTGTGCGAAAATTAAACGCACGCGCAGCAGGAACACTTGCGAAGATGAGACTCGCTCAGGACTACGCTCTGGACGGCCAGCTACTCCAAAAAAATCCGGACAAGTGCGAGTTCAACTCGAGTGGAGAGGGTTCCGTAAGTTGATTGAGAAATTTCCTTCGTTTTATTTTTATAGGTTTTACTGCAATCTACTCGTATATGTAAAGAACTATTTTTTGTATTTTTATTTTCAAAATTTTAGGCCCTAGTTTCGGATATAAAGGGGGGAATGGTAAATTTTCGCCTAATGAAAAAAATATACATATTTGAGATTTTCGCAACCTAGCCCTTTAATCAGATATATCACAGGATATAGTAGGTATGCAAAAATTTTCCCTAAAGGGCAAACCATAACCAGACCGCATTATACGTCATTGCTTGAAAAATGTGACAAAAAACAAATAGGAAACGCTGATAAAAGTTGCGGGCTAGTGTGCTTCATCATCAGGATATCGCTCGGCACGTCGGTCTGACGTCACAGGCACTGCCATACGAGCGGCTGCGTTTCAGATATAATACTCACTGATCCCGCACTGGCGCGGCGGCATGCCAAACATTCGACGATGTCATGGGCGGTAGGTGTAAAGGCCATTATTGAGGGCCAAACAAAATCAAGTTTTGTAAGGGAATAGACTAACTTTACAAACAACTTCCGAAACGTATGTTATGAAAAATTTTCATAACTCCTGAAGTTTTTTTATAATTTTTTTTCCACAATTGATGGTAAGGGACGATAGCGCAGAAGATGTAAGCGGCGTTACCAAGATTCCCCAACGTAGTGGGGTACTAACTATTAATGTTTGGCGGCAAGACTTAGGTAAGGTGGTGGTAGCTAGTTTAGAAAATGCCCTTCCACCAAGCAAAACAAATCTTACTATGCCGGGAATGGAACACGGCCTCCTTATGTGAAGCTAATGGGCTCAAACATTACGCCACGGAGGCGGTCAAAGTTTTAATGCATTTTCAAAATATATGTATTGATCCACGTAGTAATTCCAATAAATTATAACTACCTATATTTTAGTACAATCTCCTTTAAAGTGTTAAAATGGAAATGATATTACAACTAGATTAGAAATATTCAATATAATTATAATAACATATCTACAAAAACCTGCCAAGTTCGAGTCGGACACGCGAAAAGTAGAGTTCCGTAGTCTTTAAAAAAAAATCGTATTTTAATAAAAAAATTATATTTGCAGTTGGTAATAGAATATATTGTATGAAAAATCTATGAACTTTTTATAAATCAAACTGCACATTTTAAGTTGGTCGACTATTTCTCCTAAACTAAGAAAACCTACTTAGCCGTGATAGTTTTCCTTTTAAATTCATTATATAGACTACTTTAATGTTTTTTTTCAAATTTACAAATACAGCGGTTTAGTTGTTAGGGGGTGGGGACAATCGACTCCAACAAAATTTAGCACTTTCAAGGCTATTTTTTTGAAAACGGAACCTTAAATTATAAAATGGTCTTACAGGACTCACAACTATTTTTTAAGCTCTAACCAAAGATACCCCACACTACTGGGTTTGACGAGAAAAAAGAAATCATCCCCACTTTACTTGTACCTAGGGGAGGCTTTTTTTCCAAAACTTTTTTTTACAGTTCTCTCCGCGTTATTATTATATATAGCTTCGCCAAATTTCAGCTCCTAACTACTAATAGTCTAGGAGCTAGGCCGCGGACAGACAGACGGAAAGACAGACAGACGGACAGACAGATGTGGCAAAACTATAAGGGTTCATTGTTGTAGGTACTACGGAACCCTAAAAATCATGACAGCCATTTAGCGCAGAACTTTAGTGCACAATGTTTAGTGTGTGTGTGTATGTGTGTATTTGCTAGTGTTGATTGCTGTTCAAATATTCGATAGTATTAGCACATTCTGAGATTCTTAATTAATAAATTTTTTTTCGTGCAACTTCCGAGTCCTGGAAAATTAATTGTTTTGATAAAACAAAATTGAATAAGACTGTGATAATTGGCTAAAATTAAAAAGTTGCATTGTTTGTCACTCACTAACACTAACACTAACACTATCACTAGGTAGCCTCGAATGCGCAAACTAAATCGCCGCGCCGATAACCTTCGCCCTCATCCTAAATGTACACTTTGTTTCATATAACTGTGTTATAGTATGAATGTCACATTTTTTAAAATAGGCCGCATTGTAGGTACCAAAATGTATTAGTGTGCGATATCTTTACTTAAAATAAACTATACAGCCACGGCACGCTGCGCTGTGCATACATTCTCGCGAAGCTTTCTCCGTCTTTCGTTGGGGCATACTCGAATCGACAATGAACATTACACTTACTCAGTAGCAAAGAATAAAGCTGGTACGTATATCATATTTGATGAAAACTCTACAAATAATTTGGGTTTAGATTCAAGATTCCAGGTATTTATTCAAAACAGGTGCAAACTACACTCTTTCTGATAGTCATAAAATAATAATAACATAAGTTGATTTGTGAAAAATCAAGAAATAAACAATGTCAAATCATTAGTTCATAATGTCAAAATGCAATCCTTGAAATAAACCAGATTATGTCATTAGAACATAAAAACAATATGACACGAAAAGTTATACATGAATGTCATTGATACCTTTGACAAGAGTAAGCCAGTTCACACGGACATCACCCGGTCACGAGTATAATGCGAGAGTCAGCCATCGCTCCTATCAACCATATTAGAGGGAAAGGAACGACCCTGCTCCCGATGCGCCACCATATACCACGTTTGTATGAGAAGTTAACTTATTCAGATTTTTCCTGGAATAATGAAGTACCCAGTGCAGTAAGACTTATTAGGTCCTAATTTTATAAAAAAAAATATTAAAATTATTAGTCATTTTTAGACAATTTAACAAACAACCTGGATTTGTATGGGAGGTACGTTATTCCATTCTGACTGCCGCGCACTGTACTGGTTAATGGCATTGTTGAATTATCTTTGAATTCAAGAATTTCTTGGATTAACTGTAATATTACGTGCTAAAATGTGCACTTTATATACTTCAACGACGATCTGCCTAATGTAGTTGTGATTGTACTTGTAGGTACATATATTAAATCCTCTCTTGTATGTAACCATCAAATCACATGATGATTTCAATAGTCGTAATCATTTGAAGAGTTATCTAGTTAACTTAGTTGATTAAATAATGTAAATTTGTACAAATAGGTATCCAAGTTAATTCTTCAAGTAATGTGCACTCAGTAAAACCTATTTTATTTTAGGAACATATATATTTTGTCCGTGAGCAATTTGTCTGAAGGTTTGCATGAAGTTTCAAAACACAAAATTAGGACCTAATATAATTCATTATCGAACTGTTATGATTCACAGCACACCCAATTCAATGGACTGCAAAGCGCATCCTTTGGTATTCAACGATGACGAATGATTTGGCAAAATAATGATGGTTTTTGTAATCTTATACAAAATAAGATGTATATGTATGTCGGAGCGTCATTGAAAACGCGACCAATACCAGCTTGAGATAAGTTTACATAGTTACACTTTGTTTGGATCAAACGTCAGGTATTAGTACCTGGGTGAAACCGGTGGTGGCGTGACGATCGCTTGTACTCGTGAGACGATCATTTGTGGTAGCAAAGATGACGTATTAACGGATGGCTGTTTGTGCTGCCACACTGAGTTGAGAATTTATTAGATCTGTGGAGAAGCCATATTAGCTGGACGTCAGTCTCGAGGCAGACACTGTTTGATGGAGCGTCGAGCAGAACACATGCAGTGGTGATCTGTGAGCAAAATGGACGTTTCACGCCATCGCTGTGATCACCGCGTTTGCATCCATTGTTATCCAAGGCATCCTGTACAATTTCGATTACCAAATGATCAAGACTATTGAAGAAGGACCTCTGTGATATAGCTGCATTGTTATTTCGACGCCCAATACCGAAATAGTTACGGACGTGAACCACAAGGCCATCCATAACCTAACCCACCCCCTTCGACATCAGAAGTTGGATTGTTCCCAGCGCTCGCAACAAGTGCACAACGACGAGAAAATGTGAAAATTGATGATGGAGCAGCGAAATAAAAACCCACTGGCAACAATTCTTCGTGCTACAGAACTACATGCTGCGATTGATTGAGGTTATGCAAGCACCATCGACTACATTTGCTGCAATCACACTGCCAGAATTCAACCAGAATATACCTGAAGCTAATCCACGTTCACGGTGCTCGTTTGTCGACATCTCCCTTACGGAACGACAGTTGCAATGAGGTGCAATGCTTATTTCACTTAGCAAACCGTTGAAAGGAATATGCTCCTGTGCTTCCGGAATGACTCGGAGCCAGTTTAGAAACCTGTTCCTGATGCGCTGTTTGGAAATGGGCGACAGTATGGGCTGCGCTGGCAGCGGCAGAGATGCATTCTGCGAAGTTGGTAGTGTACGCGAGGAGCTACGATACGAAAATCCGGTGAGTCGTACCCCTTTTGTTTTGATAGTGGTAGTAGTACATACGTAGTACGAGTACTATTACTTAATCTGTGGTGGTGCCGAGTGGTTTCTTGTTAAAGAAAGTTTCGTGTATAGACTTTTGGGAGTGTGTTCAATACCAACGCACAATTGACCTTTGTAGGCAACGCTTAAGTTTACTTTACAGAACAAATATCGAGTGAGGTTAATATTGACGGGCATAGTTCAGAATTGTCTTTTCCTTGTTTTGCTAGACGATTATTTACGTGTTGAACGATATTATGATCGATTCAGATATTTTAAATCTAGGATTGACGGTGTACTTAAGAGTGTCAAAACAAAACAGCTCGACTGTCGGAAAGGATGCGAATAGAGTAGTTAGTCCCTTACCCTTCTAGTGGTGATTGCATTACATAAGCAGCCAAAATAATGCCTTGTAGTCCTTCAAAGTACTCTTTCACGTGCTTTCGGATCATTCCTTGTGACACAACGTCATGATTCAACGGTAGATTTAAAAACTAGAGTTTCGGTTATACAAACCTAAACCAGGATAGAAAGTATTGAAACCCCTTTAAGCTTTTATAATATTGAGACTGACATATTTACATGGAGTGAAAAACCCTTATTAGCTTTCGTAGTATTGGGACTGATATTGTCATTGAGCATAGGCCAAAGTTGTTGCCTATTTTTAATAGCTTTCGTGATGAATTAGTCGAGGGCATCCTTAATGCCCCGCTATCGTATAGACCCTATGTAGGTAGATGAGTTTCGGGGACCCCAATAAAATAGTTTGTTTACCAATTGTAAAAAAAAAATAAAAAAAAATAAACGCTACGCTTGGCGGGCTGTTTGGCGGTACAGTATGAGCGTGAAGGACGATGTTGCTTGTCCTCAAATTTTTGGTCCCTTAGTTGCTTCATAAGGAACCCTCGGAAAGAGATGGGGTGTTACATTGCTCTGGGGCAGCACCACAGGCTGATTTCTAAATTAAAGCTTAGCTTCACAAGTTCCCTAACTTTTTACAAATGGACAAGCGTAACCGACCACTTTAGATATCAAATACCGTCAGAGTTATTGAGGACAGACTACGTTAAATGCCCGATAGTGACAGTATTATTGACTTGGACAGAATTGATGATGGAGAGACTGAACCTCGACCATCTACTAGTGCAGAGTAAGGACTTTTGTACTTGACCGTGACACAATGTTTCGCAACAGAACGCCAATAGTCTCAGCCATTCGTAGACGTAGGCGTAAAACACCGAGTTATTTTCTCGTTGCTGTGCGGACACAACTGTGTGTGGCGTGCGTTTGGCTCGCAGGCGTATCACCGGGTAGGTGATGTTGGCAATCACCAGAAAGAGGTGATGTTTAAGATTGCCGCATGGAAGCGATAGTGTGGTTGGACACCGGAGGGAGGTGGTCCAAGAGTCGCCAGGTAGGGTGACTGTGTTTTTGGGCGGACACCTGAGAGGTTGTCTGAGAGTCGCCAGGTAGGGTGACTGAGTTGGGCGGGCACCGTAGGGTGTCTGAGAGTCGCCAGGTAGAGCGACTGTGAGTTTGGGCGGGCACCGGATGGAGGTGTCTGAGAGTCGCCAGGTAGAGTGACTGTAGTTTGGTTGGGCACCGGATGGAGGTGGCCCACAGTTGCCAAGATGGGTGACTGTTGTGGATATCAAACGAATGGGGGTTACCGAACTGCAGTTAATTTGTTGCGAAACATTGCGATACAATTCAAGTGATTAAACGAGTGAAATTGTTAACAATTGACATTGACTTGACTGTTTTACTGAAAGTGCCTATTTATTTTGAAAGCTTAGTGAAAAATTTCTCTGTAAACTGTGATAAAAATCTCTTGATGCTTTTTGAATTTTATGTCAGGTTGGCCGAGCGGCCAGTTAAGAAAACAAATACTCTGGTGGTCTTGTTTTTCTTTCAGGTTACCCACACGGGGACGTGTGATGCGTCAAGATGGCCGTGTCGGAGCGTCATTGAAAACGCGACCAATACCAGCTCGAGATAAGTTTACATAGTTACACTTTGTTTGGATCAAACGTCAGGTATTACCTGGGTGAAACCGGTGGTGGCGTGACGATCGCTTGTACTCGTGAGACGATCGTTTGTGGTAGCAAAGATGACGTATTAACGGATGGCTGTTTGTGCTGCCACACTGAGTTGAGAATTTATTAGATCTGTGGAGAAGCCATATTAGCTGGACGTCAGTCTCGAGGCAGACACTGTTTGATGGAGCGTCGAGCAGAACACATGCAGTGGTGATCTGTGAGCAAAATGGACGTTTCACGCCATCGCTGTGATCACCGCGTTTGCATCCATTGTTATCCAAGGCATCCTGTACAATTTCGATTACCAAATGATCAAGACTATTGAAGAAGGACCTCTGTGATATAGCTGCATTGTTATTTCGACGCCCAATACCGAAATAGTTACGGACGTGAACCACAAGGCCATCCATAACCTAACCCACCCCCTTCGACATGTATATGTTACGAAAAAAACTATATAGTGTTTTGATTCACTAAAACTATATAGTTATAGTGAATTGTAAACCTCCTTCTTCTTTGAAGTCGAGTCAGTTTATAACTCAAAAGCTACATTCATACAGATAATTTGAAGCAACATACCTACACAAGTACACACACAATTAAAACAATCCAACACAAGCACAATCACTCAACTCATCTTATTCAATAAGCATAAAACGACAGTTAAATAGACAATTCCATTGACAATAGAGGGCATTGTCAATACTCGTACTGTGTGCGGCAAATCATTGCGGAATACCACTTTGTCATTGGGCCATAAAGAGTTATTGTCGTTTATAAAGGAGTATTGTTTCGGGGCCTTGTGTACTGTCCTGGGCATACGCTTGACATCTCGCATTGTGTCACATTCTGCTGTTAGGTTTACCTTGAACACTTGTACTTTGTGAATGCAGGTTTAAGATTATTGCTGCTAGCCACAGAACGCCGAACAAGAAAAAAAATGCCTACCTATCACTGAACAGTGAATGACCTGAGACCAACCGTACGTATAAGTGCAGCTTATGAAATTGTGTGTGCAAGATTTGGAAGTAAACTGTACGCTACTATAATAACACAAGTACATGTACACAAGCACCGACTTCAATCGAAACAACCAAGTACGATTTGACTAAATTTTGTTGTTAAATATCTTACTAAGCAAGGAAACGGTTTTCATAAAATTTATATGGGACCACTCTAGAGGCATTACCCATCAATTAAAAAAAACCGGCCAAGTGCGAGTCGGATGAAGGGTTCCGTATCATCGCACAAGAAGAAAAACTCGTTTCGTTTTTATTATTTTTTGTTATAGCGGTAACAAAAACATGAAGGAACATGAACAGGTACATGAAAAACAGCCCGCTGACAGACAGACAAACGGACAGCGGAGGCTTAGTTATAGGGAAATGTTAACACCCTTCGGATACGGGACTCTAAAAAAAGACACATTCGGATTGAGAACCTACTTATTTGAAGTCAGTTGAAAAATATAAATACGACAAAAGGTATAATTTTCATAAAAAATAATACCTACTTTGACCAAAATTTGTCTTTTTTTAAATACAAATGGCACTTGACATCTCTACGACCATGGGATCTCATATTTTGGTAAAAATAATTTTATACAGACGACACTTATACGAAGGTGTCTGTCCGTGTGTCTATTAGCGAACTGTATTTCATGAACCGTAATAGGAACAGCTAAAATTTTCACAGAGTGTGTATTTCTATTGCCATTATAACAACAAATAATAGAAATTAATTTAAAAATTAAAAGGGAGCTTAATGCAAAAACGTGTTTTTTTTTCTTGTACGTTGGTACGGTACCCTCCTTGTGCGAAACCAACTCGCACTTGGCCGGTTTTAAAGATTTTTTTCTTATTCGTGTGAAGTAACCTTGTGTCAATGTCGTACTATTTAAGATAACTACTTTTGTTGCCGCGAGTGAACGCCTGCATATCATAACACAGACAAGCCCATAACATTATGATGAATAAGACATCCACATCGACTAATGTTTCCACTCTTTTATAATTCGGTACGATGTGCTTTCGGTATATTTATCACGCCACAAATTACGCGCCACTCCATTGTTAACGTTCATTTGTAGTTCGTGGTTCAAGTTATAAGAGAAATGTTAAACAGTAACACAATATGGAGGTGAAGGATGATCAATAGTTATCCTTCTCCATTATCATCTGACGATTATAAAAATAAGAAATTCTTAAGTACACAAATTTAGACATTAATACAACTTATTTGTTGCCGTGACATAGTCATCACACTTTCATGGTCAAGAAACCATCACGAAACAGCACGGGCCCAAAACTGAAACAAGGTAATACCTGTATAGGAATGTAAATTAATTGTAACAGAACTGTTACCTAACTTGTTACATTTAATTAACTTGTCAAACGTAGATACCTATCATTTTCATTTCTAACTTTTTTTTAAACTAAAGTTTCTATTTATTTTGTATTATCGCTGTCGGTATCTTAATTATAATATAATAATATAATATAATATTCTGGGACAAACCACACATGGTCATCTGGCCCCAAAGTAGGATTTCCTGTGTTATGGCAGGCCTCCGTCACTCCATGTACTTGCGCGCTATAATAACCTACCGCCCGGCCGAGCGTTCTCGGGCCGTTTGCGGACCCAATTCAGTGCGGTTTTCACAAACGAAGCGCACGCACGTATTTTAATTTAAATCGTTTCGTTCGTTCGTACGCGTACCTACGATGCCGTCTGGTGCCTTATGTGCTGTAGATGGGTGCAAATCAAGCAAAAGAAGAGATAAACACCTAACATTTTAACATAACATTCTACATAACACCTAACATTCTACCCTACCCTACACTACCCTACCCTACCCTACCCTACCCTACCCTACACTACCCTACATACACTACACTACACTACCCTACACTACCCTACACTACCCTACCCTACATACACTACACTACACTACCCTACACTACCCTACATTACCCTACACTACCCTACACTACACTACCCTACACTACACTATCCTACCCTACCTTACACTACCCTACCCTACACTACCCTACCCTACTCTACACTACCCTACCCTACTCTACACTACCCTACCCTACACTACACTACACTGCCCTACCCTACCCTACCCTACCCTACCCTACATAAAAACCTTCTCCTGACAATAACGAACTCGACAAAAAAGAATTAGCCAAATCGGTCCAGCCGTTCTCGAGTTATGCGCTTACCAACACATTTTGCGATTCATTTTTATATTATAGATAGATAGATAAATGATACAATTTTAAACTACCACCTATAAGTCAAAACATATTCACAGTTCTCAATAACATAGACACAAAAAGTTATGTTAATTTAATTTTATCGAAGAGGCAGCCCTGCGATCGCGCGGTGTGAAGCAAGTACTGCGGTTGCTGACGCGATGGAGTAGGCTATTATAGCAGTAGGTATTGGAAATTTACTACTGAGTGAAGTATCTGTTACGTAGTAACTAATTAGTAATCTGTGGTTATGGGAACCAGAGACTGATATAATTACTTATATACGTTTAAATACATACATATATAGATATTTAACACCCAGACACAGAGCAAACAAATCTGCTCATCACACAAATGTTCGCCCTGGGTGGGGATCGAACCCACAACTCTCGGATCAGTAGTCAAGCGCACTTACCACTGAGCCACCGAGTCAGTCGTAAGTGAAAGTAAGTTTCCTACTGGATGTTTCTTTCCGATCCTACGTTTGCTTGTAATGTTAGTTAGCAACTGGCAACCGCCGTCTATCCCTTGAACAGTACGTTGCACCCACACGATAAGAGTATAGAGGATAACAATACTTTGATAAGAGAAATATTAATCGTTAGCCTTAAACGTCTTAGAAAACTCAACAAATTCTGTTCCAAAACGTTGCTGAAATCGCAGGAGAAAAGAATTGTCTTACAAGGCAGGCAGCCAATCAAAAGTGATTCAGTCTTTTTGGTTGAATTGACACTGGGAAACTGGGGAACATGGAAACAAGTGCAAATCTTAACACATCGGTGAACACCAAAATCACGACCACACCCAGACACTTCATATAACGTGCGAGAAATGACATTTCTAAAAACAAACGACGGAACAAACGAAATCACGACGAAATTCTTCAAATTTGAGAACCAAAAAAGCACGGGGCCGGCGTTGGTGAGGTCGGAATCTACAATACATTTCTAGAAGCTCGGTTTGTTAATGAGCCTGCCTTGCCATGTGATGACGGTGGATCACCGCAACAGCCAAAAGACGTCCACAGCTGGATAGGCCTCGACTTTGCCGTTTTGCCGTAATCACCACGCTTGGCCGCCAGATTGGCGGTTGTTGTGTGGTGGACAGTACGCGGAAAGGACACTGCTCCGCATCCTGCAGTTAACGATACCCTCAGGAAGAGATGGGGTGGTACACAAGAGTGGTACTATTATAGGGACGCATCACAGGCTACAAGCTCATTTTAATAACGCTAAATCTCCTCACTGAAACCATACCCCGATTAGAGCTCGGAGCAGTTCCATAACTGAGATGGATAGTGGCACATTACGGGCACGTCTTGATCTGAGGCGGTGGCGATTAACGCAGCGTTTAATTAGTCGTGCCTTAAGGACAATGGACCTCAATCAGTAACTAAAACTCCAATAGTTCATCGAAACAAAGGGCAAGCTTTTGTTGGGCAGGTCTCATTCTTTTGGTTTTAACTCATTCGTGTCTGTTAACAAATTCGTGGCCACGTAGAGCTAATTAAAAAGAAATGCAGAACTTGGTAGGTACGAGTACATAGTGTTTAACCTAATGAAAAAAAAAACACCTCAGTGGAGTATAATGGATAGTCCATTCGTTACACACCAGGAGGTCGCGGGTTCGATTCCCGGCGAGGTCTAACTTTGTAATACACGGTTTGATTCCTTGTAGAGCATTTTTTAAGTTCGCCTAGGTCTAGCCACCAAATATCTAAGTAGTAGGTAAGATACTAAGTTCCCCTATGCTTTGGGAAATCGCACCACCGCGTGAGGTGATGGCAAGGGCTTATCAATTGTGGATAAAAAAATATACAGTCGGTATAATATTTATCGGCACCAATTGAAACACGTTCCACTAAAATGAAGTTTCGTACATTTTTTAAACACTTGAAATTTTCTTGATTGGAACAAGTTACAGATAGAAGTGTGTCGATCGGAGTGATGGGGATTTTCATAAAACTTTTGCCCTTTTTAGAGCAGGCTAAGGCTCATTGGCCATACTGCCTTGTCTTCAGTAAAAAAAAATTGTACATAGTATTTTAAGAATTTTACCCGCCAAGTTCACTACAAACTAACAGAATCTATTATAGAGATAATGCATCATGGATAAGAATAACTAGGTAAATATTGACACACATCGCTTTTGACATTGCCTTAACCTCTCCATCACATCGCATCTATTATTAAACAATAATATCGGTATCTTGGCTCATTGTGTTGTCAGTCGATTGTTTAATTAGAATAATTGGAAATATAAGTGTGAAGACAAAGATGCCGGTCGGATTAAAAAAGCAAATTAAGACTTTGTAGTATAACCGAAAGTTAAGTGCTTAAGGGTAACAATGATGCCTCGGTTGGATTGAAAACTTTGTATTGTAGTACATAACCGAAAGTTAAGTGCTTAATAACAAAGGTACCTCGGTGGGAGTATAAAAACCGGAAAATGGGCACTAGCGTCCTTCCTGCGTACTGTGCCGCAGCACTACACGCTGCGATCGCCAACACGCCCGCCCGCCTGCCAAGAGTGGTGATTATGGAAAACCCCTACCCAAATTGGATAAGGCCTATGTCCAGCAGTGGACGTCTTTTGGTTGATGTGATGACGATTATTATCACATTTATCAAAGCAGGCTGGTAAGCATGGTACATTAAAACATAAGCCAGACGTAATCAAGCTCCTTTTATTAGAGGCCATGGTATGTGTATGAAGCCCTTATGCACTTATGCTGGAGAAAGTACGAAAAACATTCCTTAGATACTTGTACTGTCGACTCTACCATTCATTTCTGTATCCCACCAATTTGTTACTGGATATGTTGGGAATAAACTCGTTGGCCATGAGAAGGGCTGGAAAAGAGGTCACGATTTCCGTGCCACGATATACACTTTCCTGAGCTTCTGGAGCAGAGTCTAGGCTCAAAGGGTTCTACCACTATTCGCAACTATGTATTTCCTGTTTGCGCGTTCGCTGTGTCGCACAGCGCGTCCGCGGTGTGTCGCACGGCGCGTCCGCGGTGTGTCGCACGGCACGTCCGCGGTGTGTCGCAAGGCGCGTCCGCGGTGTGTCGCACAGCACGCCCGCTGTGTCGCACGGCGCGTCCGCGGTGTGTCGCACGGCACGTCCGCGGTGTGTCGCACGGCGCGTCCGTGGTGTGTCGCACGGCGCGTCCGCGGTGTGTCGCACGGCACGTCCGCGGTGTGTCGCACGGCGCGTCCGCGGTGTGTCGCACGGCGCGTCCGCTGTTTGGCATGGAAGCGCGAGCGCACTCCCCCGTCTCGTCTGTCGCATGCTCACCACTCTTGACGCAATGTTAAACTATGAAGGAACTATTATGCACCGTCGTAGGATGTGCGAGAATTTAACAGTAGTTAACAATTGATTTTTTTAAAATGTCGAAATTGAAGGTAGATTTTTGTGTTTTGTTTACATTTACATTAACTAGATTTGCCTCCTTCAGATTACCAAGATTATGCTATTTGACAATAATTATTATACCATAGATTAAACGATGGAAGAGTGAGATTTCCTAACACAGGTATTTTTTACCTAAAAGGAGATCTCAGCCTTAAAAAGCTGATAATTTTTGGTAACCAATAAACATTTTTTTTGTGTGAGATAATTTTGTGAGTTGGTTTTTACCCGTAAATTAATTACTTATAAGAAAAAATAAATAAAGGTAAAATATTCTAAAACTGTGTATAAGGGCGTATATAGAATTATAATTGATTGTTTCATTACTAGAAGTATAGACAGTGTGATTTTTAAGAAGTTTGCGATTAATTAATAGTAGTTTATGAAACTATTGTATTCCTAATACCTAGTTATGTGCAGTTGCATACAAAACTTTATCTAATCTCATATATTGGGATTTAACCTACTAAATAAAAGATCAAAGCTATAAGAGTAATAAAATCAATTTTCCCACGAAATTCAGTACCTACAACAAAACGTATAAAAGGCGCATCGCTGTAGCAGGCACTATCACAAACAGGTAAAAAAAAAATGACGAAGGAAGAAAGCTCGATGGGTAAAAAATTGGAATAAACTTTTTGTAATGTTACAGAAAACGCCCCGCATATGCGTTCCATTAGAAGAAAATAATTGATGGAATCTCTTTGGTGATATTAACTTCTTCGATTTGTCCTGTATTGTAATGGTAAAAAAATATTTTATAACATTATTTTGTTACAGAAAAAGTGTTATAACATGATTTTTTAAAAATTTCGGTTGGTGTTCAATAAAGTATGTCAATATAAACTCATTTTGAAGTTTATAATTTAAATTTTACGATATGAGAGTAGATAAAAGGTTTTATATACTCTCATATCGTAAAATTAGAATTATAATCCTAATGATAAAATTAAATGTTCTCAGCTTCAGACCGTGACAATAAGAGAGCATTAAGAGATCAAGGTACCTTGCTACAAGATGCCTTCAAGAGCTAGCTGATCGATTCGGCCCTGACTACCCCCTGGCTGCAGATGTGCTGAAGAATAGCACGAGTACGTAGAAGACCTACTGACTGGTGCCATGAGCATCACGGATATATTTACAGGTAAGTAAGTGATAAAACCATTAATCTACTATACCAAAGGTGATTTTGAGCTACATAAGTGGGCACCTAACCAACCTGATATTTTAAGTAGTGATGAAAGGAATACGAATGCGATAATCGTTTATCGGCGAATATCGTGATACATTACGATATTAGTTTTCGTAGTATTTATTACGATACATACTTATATAATAAATCTTGGTTCATATGCTTATTTTTTTCATGAAACAAAACGTTGAGTGCCAGCCGAGCCTGTATGGTATCAGTTGCCTTAGCCTATTATTTGATAAAAAGTGTATGTAAATATTCTTTATTTCACACCAGAAAAAATATTATAAAAACATAATTAAAAATGTATACAGTACAAAGGCGAGCTTATCGCTTTTAGCGATTTCTTCAAGGAAACCTTAAAATATACGATAGGAATTGGTAGGTAAAAAAGCTGAATGCGGGTGGCTGCCGGACAAAAATTAACAAGATTATTAGTATTATTAAAATATTATTTAAAAACAAATATGTAATAAATATACTAAATATAATATTATTATACTTTAAATGTAATACAACAAATAATAGTCGCATAGAAAAATATTTAATAATTACAGAGCTTAAAGTAGTGACCCCCAATTTTTTATTAAAAATGAACAGGGACTCAGATGTGTACGAATGGTTTCAGGTAGTCCGTTCCACAGTTGAATCGAGTGGGCCATAAAAGATTTGCCAAGATCGAGGTTGGCGGCCAGGAATAGATTCCCTACGCTGAAAATTTTCTTTGAGATACGGAGGAGCTGCTGGACTGTGGAGTACATTGTACAGCAAACAGAGTGTGCATATTACGTCATAGACGGATGGGAAGCCTCGAAATTCAGACATGGTCGTACTTCCTCAAACCGAGTACGAATCTTATGCACACGTTCTGTAAGCGTTCCAGTTTGTTCAGCAGCTCCTCGGTAGCGTCGAGGTAACAGACATCAGCGTAGTCAAGCAGCGGGGTGTAGGAGAGACTGAGCTAGTTGAGACCTGGTCGACATGGGCAGACAACTTTTGAGGCGCCTAAGCGCGGTCAATGTAGCAAAACTTTTTCTACTCACTTCACCAAATTGAGTAGACCAAGAAAGGTTTCCGACAAATATTATACACCAAGTTTTAACTTTTTTACAATAAGTTATAGGAACGTTGCTAAGGAGTACTGGGGGCTCTAATAAAGTAATAAAGTACATAACTAGATATTAAAACACTCGTGTGAAACTTTTATTTTATTTTTTTATTCTCAATTGTTAAGCCCTTGGCATCATCTCACCTGATGGTAAGTGACGATGATGCCGAAGATGGAAGCGGGCTTACCAAGATTCCCCAACGCAGTGGGGATCTGGCTATCTTATCTTCAAGTCAGAAAACATCAATGTTGTTAACACTGATGTTTGGCGGCAAGACTTAGAAAAGATGGTGGCACTAGCCAGGCGGGCTTTGAAAATGCCCTACCACCAACCATACAGTTTGTTAAACTATTATTCAGGTATTTCAGAAGGACCTTATATTAAAGTTTTTTGTAATATAATTTCTATCACTAGGATTGCATTCTTACAAAGTTTTATTAATCGTCAAATTATTAATCTAATACATACATAACGGCGGCTTTAGTTAATAGCCTGTAAATTTCGCGAAGTACCAGTATACTTCCAGTGCATACTCTTAATGATGCATAAAATAAATCATGGCGTAAATAAATAATTACAACCAAACTGAAACTTTAGTGCTCTAATAAAGTTTTAAGCCGTATTCTACTTTACAGGTGACTTCTCTCTGTTTATTATGAAATCTACATTCTTCCTTTTCCTTTCGACCGACGAAGGAGTAACAGAAAGTTATGTAAAAGTACCTTAACTCGACTTCGACATTTTGACTAAAAATTACTCAAATGTAATTCCCTTAGAGGAAAAAAAAATGTGCGAGAAAAAGATCAGTGTATACTTGTGTTCGTGTATGCATGTAAGTCCGTATCTCTGATTTGTAAAGAAAATGCTGGACCGATTTTTTTAATTTTATTTATTTATTTATTTTTGTTATCAATAAAGCATATTTGATTGCTTGAAATTTTGAAAATGTTTTTTCAAGGGTAGGTAGTTTTCGATTTTATTTTAAATGAATCAGAGTACCTCCTATACAAATGAAGATAAAATAGTATGTTTTACTCTAAAATGGCACTAAGAATGTCGATAAAATTTTCACCATGAAGAACACGTAGGTAGTGAAATGTTGAGAAAACTCTTAAAAAGGTGCCTCCCATACAAATTGAAGCCTCCGCGAGTGCGTTTGAGGGTTCGCCTTATCTGTGTTTATTTTTAGAAAAGAAAGAAACTTACTCTGCGTGAAACTTCAGTAGGAAAAACTTCCGATGTGGAAATTAAAGAAGTAACGGTGCCATAACGCAAGCATAGCGATAGTTGAAATCAGGGAAATGGACCGCCAAGGAGCCATAACGCAAGCATAGCGATAGTTGAAATCAGAGAAATGGACCGCCAAGGAGCCATAACGCAAGCATAGCGATAGTTGAAATCTGAGAAATGGATCGCCAAGGAGCCATAACGCAAGCATAGCGATAGTTGAAATCTGAGAAATGGACCGCCAAGGAGCCATAACGCAAGCATAGCGATAGTTGAAATCAGAGAAATGGACCGCCTAGGAGCCATAACGCAAGCATAGCGATAGTTGAAATCTGAGAAATGGATCGCCAAGGAGCCATAACGCAAGCATAGCGATAGTTGAAATCTGAGAAATGGACCGCCAAGGAGCTATAACGCAAGCATAGCGATAGTTGAAATCTGAGAAATGGACCGCCCAGGAGCCATAACGCAAGCATAGCGATAGTTGAAATCTGAGAAATGGACCGCCAAGGAGCCATAACGCAAGCATAGCGATAGTTGAAATCAGAGAAGTGGTCCGCCAAGGTGTCATCACACAGCATAGCCATCAATGTGTAAGTATATGTATACTAACTATTAATACCTAAATAGATCTCCCAAACGGACATGGCTCACTTTCGCGGAAGTTTCTTAAAAATGATGAGTACTTCTTAAAACTGTAATGAATCCACGCGAGCGAAGCCACGGGAAACAGCTAGTAGGTAGATAAAATCTTCTAGCTCAGGGTTGTCATAATAGTATAAAAAATATGTGCACTTTAAGACGTTTAACGATATCCTTCCCCCGGCGTACCTGAGGACAACACCGCCGAATATCTATTAAAAGCCTAGTTAACCCAGTGATTAACGCATTTATAGTGATCTTGCGGTGGTCTCAGACTCTTAACATTGTCTTTAATGAGTCATAATATGGCCAATTAAAATCTTAAACGACCACGGCAAGTCGCCATGTGCTTTTACATTTATTTTACTACATTTTACAGTGTAGCAACACTATACTTCCATACATAGGTTCACACATAATGCGGGAGTAGGAAAGCGTTTAAGAAGCCAAAAATAATATTGGAATAGAAAATTTTGCTAGGCTTAGTACGAGAAGGACAGATTAAGAGAACAAGGAAAAACGACAAGAGGTAAGGAGTAACGTCAACCCGGATGTTTGGAAAGAAACCCGCGGCCCAGGAGACGTTAATGGGTTGATAACGAATCCCGGATCGACAATCCGCCAGGGTGTGGTTTAATATCTGTTCGCATTACCGAGGTCCTACTATAACACATTTTTAAAATAAACCGTTAAATTCACTGACAACAAAACTTGCAGCCGTGTTAAGCTCGATAACAGAAATCGCTCCTAAAAATGTAAAATTGCCGGAAAAACCTAGGGATTAGGAGCTTAGGCTTAGGAGGATTAGGCTGTTGCACATGGCAAACTGTGACCTTACTTAAAGTCGAAATTCAGTTCAGACAATAAGTATTAAGAGGTCAGATTTCCTTGTGCAACAACATATTGGCTACATTCACTTTTTAAAAAAAAATTGTGAATATCTTCATTGCGAATTCTATGTTTTGAGTCTGATACTAATACGAACAAATAGTGTGTGGATAATGCGTGCGATATTATTACAAAACGTTATGAGAGTGTTATCAACAGCTGATCTTTTGTCGGGTTCATAACAACAATATCATTATCAACGTAGCCATAATTATTTCCTAATCGCTAACACAACAAGACAAAACAGACTTAGACTGATCGCGGAAACTGCCCATAAATAATACTAAGGAACTGGTGACCAGTGAATGTAATCAAAGCATCTGCAATAAACATTGTTAATACAGATAATCTAATTGAAATTGAAAAACCCGTAGTCCTATAGTCTATCTTGAATCGATTGGATTGCTGGAAATTCTCAGACCGTTACTTATTCAGGAATCCCTGGGATACCAAACAAGAAAATGAGTATCGTACGAATTGGGCAGATCGCGCAATGCCCGGGTATATCATGCATGGGGCTCCTATCTACACTGGCAACAGACATGCTACACTAACCTAACTTTAGTTTCATTCGGAGCCCCTTTATTGGCATATCTTTACTTTAACCGCCTCCGTGGTATTATGGTTAAATACAGGAGGTCGCGAATTCGATTCCCGATGGAGCCTAACTTTGTATGACTCGGTTTGGTTGGTGGAAGGGCATTTTATAAGCCCGCCTGGCTAGCTACCACCATTTCATCTAAGCCTTGCCGCCAAACATCAATGTTAAAATCATTGAGGTGTTTCGGCTTGAAGATAAGATAGCCAGTTCTCCATTGCGTTGAGGAATCTTGGTAAGCCCGCTTCCATCTTCGGCATCACTTACGATCAGAAGAGTTAATTTCGAGGGCTTACCAATTGTAGATAAAAATATTATATATATATATCGCCCGGACATTTCATGATTAGCATGTAATTAATTTGCCAAGTTCAAAAATGAAAATCAAGAAAATGCGTAAATATGAGAGTTTTCACAGTAAACAAACATCAGAGACACCTAACGAGTTTCAATATTTATATATTCGGAACGGAACACTTACTGAAAATAATGTTAGAGAGTACTACTTTATTTTTCTTTAAAAAAAACAACAATTTAATGAAACCCCACGAGTGGGGCTACTCAATTTTTTTTCATTGCCTTTTTACTTGTATGAGAGGCATGCCAATTGAACACTTTTTTTTTGGCGCTCAAGTGAACAAGAAAGTAATATCATTATTATTTTTATTACTGTAGACCGAGACGGGGACGTGCTTTCAAGAACAATTTTCACTTGTATGGAAAGGGGTTACTTTTTTTCATAACCTTAATTGTTTTCTTTTGCTCAATTTTGTAAAGTCTAGTCTAATCTGTATTTATTCATAATTTTGCATGCCATAGTTTTCATAGAAGTGGTGGGTCACTTGAGACGTCACTATGGAGCCCAATATTTCGTAAATGCTACTTGAAGTAAGAAGTGTCCGAGAAATCTTTAATTGTTGTTAGAGGCAACCTTTTTTTTTAACATAGGTATTGGCTTCACTTTCCATTTTGGGACATAAGTTTACTTCTGAGTACTAAATTTCACTGTAGGTCTAATGGTTGCAGAGAAAATTTACTGTAACACAGACAGACGGACAAAAGGATATAATAAGGGTTCCGTTTTTGCCATCTTGTCTTCGGAAACCTAAAATTGTAAATGGACAACCCTTATTATGACCCTATTGCTTGAAATTCTTGTATAAGTACAAGTGCCGCTTATACAGGAATCTGTTATAAGCGTTACCAAAGTTGCAAAATAACAGATCGAGAGAGATTTAGTCAAACGCATTTAAATTTTAGGTAATCTGATTTAAAGAAATGCTGCAGCCATATGGTCTAATTACCTATTTTAATAAGTGACCAGGTTAGGCGGTTAATTAAATAAACTCTCAAAAACCGAGTCAGACAGACGGATGGACCATTACGTGGGGGTAGATCAGCATGTTTGGTGCAATTTTAAAACGACTACACCACTATGTATATTATTATACTAATAATACTAATACCATATGTATAATAATTATTGCGAAAAAATCAAGTATTGTTTCTTGTTTAGGTTAAATAAAGAGTCATGCATAACATAAATAAGAAGTGAAGCCGCCGTCCGTCCGTCCATCATACACTAGTCGTCCTTTCGAGCCGCGCGCGCGCAGTGAGTTGTGAGTCACGCAAACACATTAAATCACTTTGTAGAAAAAGTTGAATCGACTTACTTGTTCTGTTTAACAGGTGTCGTCGAGGGCGTGGGCCTCTTTTCTTCTTTAATAGTGCTATTATTCATTTTGGAGGTTAACCTCTTGAGGACGTCGTCCATAGACCGCTTGTGCGGGGTGGCCAACGACAACGCGCTGTTGTGGTTCAGCAATGAATTGTTATTATTGCAAAGCCCCAGAACCTTCGCCTCTGCGCCGGGACTACTGCACTCCGAGGAGCCACGTCTCCTAGTCAAGTCATTGACATGGTGAAGGCCTAGGAAAGACGTTGGGACTAGAAGGTTATTTGTCATTTCTAACGTTTCGAATTTTTGCTTTTTGGTCGGTCGCTCGTCTTCGTAAGTGGCTTCCTCCTCGCTAATGGAGCTCCTCGTGGAGCAGCTCGGGGACAGCTTGTAGTAGTTTTGGTGCTCGCTGTCGGAGGCCTCGTGGTGCTCGGGCAACTCCAGGGCGGGGCCCGCCTCTTGCTTCACGTCGGTGGCACCTTCTTGCAATTTAGACGGCGGCGACTTCCGTTTAGATGACATGTTTCTGTAAAGAAAACGCTCCCGTCAGTAAACTCAAACTTGACATAAACAAAAAAATGACATTTCATGTTAATTACAAAATGTACAATTTTTTCTGTTACAATGTTTTTGATTGATTGGAAATCATAACATCATCATCATATTAGCCGAAAAACGTCCACTGCTGGACAAAGGCCTCCCCCAAGGATTTTCACGACGATCGGTCCTGCGCTGCCCGCATCCAGCGGCTTCCCACGATCTTCACCAGGTCGTCAGTCCACCGCGTGGGAGGACTGCCTACGCTACGTTTTCCGGTGCGCGGTCGGGAACTTTATTGCGCCAACGGCCATCTATTCTACCCACTGCCACTTCAGTTTAGCGATTCTGTGAGCTATGTCGGTTACTTTGGTTCCCCCGGGGGTCTCCTCATTTCTGATTCGATCGCGTAGAGAAATTCCGAGCATAAGAAAGCTCATGGTCACCCAAAGGGCAATGGAAATACTAAAAATTTACAATATTTATTTATTGTAAAGTTTTATTAAAAAACCTCCCCAACTATAAGAACAATGTATAACAGTATGTTCCGGACCTTTTTGAGATTTCGAGACCACAAGAAAAACTGGTTTTATGGAGTTCGATTTATATTTTATTTATCGTGTGGCATTTATATTACACACTGGTGATGATAAAAAAAATGAAAAGCATTTAAAATATCAAATAAAAAAAAACTTTAAAGTTGCATTTCTGCAGATATGAGCTCGCGGCCTCAGTCAGGGTTTTGAAATCCTTACCTGGTCCCTTATATCTGGTGATGGGACACTCAAATACCATGTGGTGCATGGTCTGTTTTGGATCTCCGGATTTATAGATAGATGGGCAGTGAAATCGAGTGTTAGATGTGCGCTGCGGCGCGGGCGGGCCGCAAGGCGAGTTTCACTTGGGACAAAGGTCGGAGCGTCCCTCCTGTAAGGTCAGGGACGTTAAAACTAGACTTTACACGATGAAAAAAAAAGAAAAGATGTTTGAAGCGATTCAATTACATTCGATGAGTAAATTCCAGCCTCGCGTCGGAGTTGACACGCACACTTTTTTAAAAATCATTTACTACTTTTTAATAAGAAAAACGCTTAGCAATAATTTTGAAAGGACTTGAAGCAAATATTTAATTGTAAGACCCGTGCAATCTTACAATTTCTGTACGTATTGTGATGTTTGAAACATGAATAAAATTGTCTATAGCAACACAATAAAGGTCAAATTGTTATCAGAATACCGGGGCTCACTGAAGCATGTTTGTTAGTGATTAATCTAATCAAACGGTTTATTTATCACTAGGTGTCTATACAAACAGTTAATCAAACGGTATCGCTGTTGATCCTCGCCCGGGTCACGATGCGAACGGCGCGGGCGGCGCGGGCGGCGTGTTTGTCACCAAACTCTCCGTCTAGTTTCGAAACTCGCTTCGTTAAAGCACCTAATTGGGCTCAACTAATTGTGCTAATTGCAATTCCAGCCTCCTTTGGACTTAAGGTGTCCGCCTCTCTATTTCTCTAGCAACCATAGTTCGTAGATCCCTAAACACGCTCCCCGTTTTCTGTCAGATATCTGTTTTGGTAACACAAGGGAAGGTAGTTTCATGATTCAAAGTACCCGTTTTAGAAATTTTAGTGGAGATATCATAAATCCTTACTAGTATTATAAATGTCAAAATGCGTTTGTTTGTTTGTTACCTTTTAAGCTTCAACACCTTGACCAATCTTGATGAAATTTGGCATGCGGGTAGCCTGTGTCACGGGAAAGGACAGGCTACTTTTTATTCTGTGAAAATAGCCTAGTCCGATGCAGTTCCTGAGGGAACTGATTAAATAATCTTTTTTTGGTTCATTTCTTTAACATCGCAACGGAACAATGCTAATCAGAATAAATAAATCTGAAGAAAGCTAATGTCCACGCACTTGCGGCTCGCGCACCACTCACCCTCAAAGACAGTCAAAAGCTAGAGTAGAATAAGTCTTACAATGTGATCAGATAAAACATACCATAGGATATCTATGTAATATAATTCCATATTTACTATTTTCTTAAGAGGGCCGTTCAGAAAAATGTAGTGACAATATATTTTACTGTTTATAGCTATTTTCCCGTCAAAAATAACTATAAACAATATTTATCAACAAAAGACGACCAAAAGTCTTTTTTACAACCATAGAAAGTTAAATAGATTTTATTTTACTTTATTTCATTTTTTATTTTTGTTTTTCTAACCTCAAATGCTCTTGCACAGCGCCAGTGCTTATTTTAATGAAAAATTTTAGAAAATTACATTTGACAAAATCAAAATCAAAATCAAAAACAATTTATTTCAAATAGGTGTTTACACACACTTTTAAATAGTCAAAACAAAAAAAATACAATAAAAATAAAATTACAAATAATGTCATGATTCAGATTACAGTCTCAGGTAATGGTATTTGTTTTAGAATCAACATATATATCTTTGTCATTTACATAATCTATTATTTTATAATATCCTCTAGAGCACAAAACTTTTTTGACATGAGTCTTGAATTTATTCTCTGACAAACTAGTTACATTTTCTGGAATTTTATTGTAGAATCTTATACACTGCCCCACAAATGACTTTTTAACCTTACTCAGTCTCGAAAAGGCTATGTCTATTTTATTTACATTTCTTAAATTCAAATTATGCCTGTCACTGTTTTTAGGAAATAAATGCAAATTCTTACGAACGTACATGATGTTTTCATATATAAATTGACTAGCAACAGTTAAAATATTGATTTCTTTGAACTTATTCTGTAACGAGTCACGTGATCGCATCTGATAGATTGCGCGGATAGCTCTCTTTTTTTAATACATCTTTTTTTAAGACATTTTTAATAGTGCCATAAAATGATTATGTTAAAAAGTTATTATAATGTGAGCATCTGACAATGTGACTCTTGAGAAAGTAAATAGTGTTTACATTTAACGTTCCTCATAAATCATTATTTACTTAATCCATAGTAAAATATCATTATCATTTTTTTCCACTCTTAAAAAGATGCTACGAAATATCCCAATTTTTTTAGATAAATCAAAAGATGATCGCTTAATTTATTTTAACACCCTTTTACTAGCTTCACCTATACGATGAGAATACATGGCAACCTTGACCTGATGCTGCAGCTCCACCTGCAGGATACCCCAACTCCTTCCCAACTTACAGTAGAGGTGTCGAGTTTGGACTCATTGGAATGGTCTCAATTAATAGGTAAACGTTGTTTTATATAGTTATTTAGGATTGTATTGATACATTACATCATCATCATATAAGCCGGAAGACGTTCACTGATGACGGCAAGGATATCAACAAACGATTGGTCCTGCACTGCCCGCATCTAGAGGCTTCCCGCCAGGTCATCGGTCCACCGATTGGGAGGCCTTCTTACGGCTACGTCTTCCGGTGCGCGGTCGCCGCTCGAGAACTACTGCCCCTAAATATACTTTAAACACTAAAATCGAATTTAACCGTTTAAATTAACCGCTTCATCACGTAATGATTAATCATGCTTTTCTTTTTTCAGATTTTTTTAAGTTTCAAGGGGTTGTTACGTATTCTTAGTACTTATTATTATACTATACTAATACTATTTGGTGAACACAAAACAGAAATAAATGAGAAACTATATAAAGTCGGCAGGTACATTCAAAACGGTTAGCTAGACATTAAAATTAGAATGAGATATACGAGTGCTTTTACATAACACACAATTTGTAGTTTTACAGAAGCTTGACTTTACCTAAATACGATTGATATTTACGAAGCTCCAGGTTTGCTGAACTTTTTAATGTTTATTTTTCAGACGGTAATGTTTATTATTTATACAATATCATTTAATGTAGCGTCCCTCGGTCCGCTAAGTTCGAGGCTACTCTTTGAGCGTAATCATACTTTTAAAGTCTTTTAAATTTTATAACTTTCTTTTTAGTATCTTTGTTTATCTTTAACGAGTATTTCAGAATAACAAATTAAATATAAGGGGAAAAAATAAAGCGTAAAAGTCAAATATCTCTTTCTTTTTTTTTTATTCTCAATTGGTAAGCCCTTGGCATCATCTCAACTGATGGTAAGTGACGATGATGTCGAAGATGTAAGCGGGCTTACCAAGATTCCCCAACGCAATGGGGAAAATAAAAATAAAAACTTACGAGCTTTCTTAGTGAAATACTGCAATTGCGAGGGGTTGGAAATACAAAACGTCCCGCCTCCCGATAGCACAGTGCAAGTGCCACTGCCCGCAGAAACTGTGTTAGTGATGTACGAACATAAGGACGTAGAAACCATCTAGCTAGAATAGATGAACCCACATGTATAATTTAATAATTCGGAATCAAAGGGGAGTTAAGTATTGTTGAGGTTTTTCATAATTAATTAAAACGGTCTTGACAGATAGACGGACAACGAAGTGATCTAAAAAGGTTATTTTTTATGTACAGAACCCTAATAAGCCGTAAATTAAGATTTTTCACAATATATGTAAAAATATGCGACACGATTTTAACAATATTAACAGTGTAAAAATCGCATCGCAATGTTTTATATTTTCTTAGCAAGGTACTTTTTATTAAAATCTTTTCTTTGTTTATCTTCTCGGGTTGAACATCTCGAGGTTTACACCTGTAAATAAGAAAATGTATAATGAACACTTCCAGGGTTCCAGGAGCCGACAGTGGCACCTCTGTGGTACGGCTAAACTAATTTAGGGTCGCCGCCGTCTAGCGCCTTGTGACTAGTGCCACCATCTGTGACTACTAGTAGTGCCAGAATTAGTGTTTAGTTCCAGCATTGTAACACTGGTACCATTTGTGAGTTGTTGACCGGCAGAAATGAATTAACAAATTGGATATGTTATTTTTATGGCATAAATTAAAAGAACCGTTTGTAAATATTTTTCCCTCAAAAAAATAAAATAAAATTTCCAAAATAAATAAAAAGGACTAAACTATTGACCTTAACTTGACCTGTGAGAACATATAGGTACACACATAAATCATAAAACGAACGCACTAGAAGGATTTCTCAAAAACTATTAGAAAAACGAACGAACGTGAATATTTGGTTGTCATTTTAAACATTGTGTTAATGGACGAGACTTTCTGAACATTGAAAATAGGGTTTTGGCGGTTTCAGCACCACTAGTTTGTGGTTTATTTGGAGTCCACGTCAAGCCATTAAATGATTTCAAGATTTGGTCGAAAAAATGGCTCGTAAAGAGGCTCCTGAGGCAGATTATAATCCAGAATTCATGAGGCCTCGCCCATTGTTTCATTGTGTTCAATGTGGCGTTTGATGTTTCGTGAGTGGTGACAAAAAAATGAACATAATTATTATTAACATAATCAATATAAACTTACACTAATAGTGTCCTATCTAAAACTGCTGGTGTGAATTTCATAGTTTTGAGTTTATGACGTTTGTGACGTCATCAACTCATATAATTTAAAATCATAAATAATAAAGATTAAACTCAGTGTATTAAAATAGTCTCAATTTTGCATAAAAATACCTACCCAATTATATTTACCCTATTTTGTAACACGTTTTTATTAGATCGATTCCTTCTATGTTTACATGTCCTGCCTGTGTGTTAGGTTAGGTAATGTCAGGCTACATAACCTATCTGTTTAGCCATTTTGGCGTGATTGAGTTACTTACATTTTAGTTGTTAGTGAGATTGTTCAATAAACTTCAATAAATAAGTAAATGTTTCACAATAAGTGACATTTCTCCGTAACCTTCGTCGGCTCGTGTTCTTATGTCCTTTGGTTTCGGACCCAAAATCCCAAAAAAACGGAATTCTTATAATTTTGTCATGTGCGTCCTTCCGTCCGTGTGTCACAGTCAGTTTTCACCGCTACTATTAGACCTAAAGTAATAAAATTTAATTAAAATTATGAACGAAAATGGTAATTGAAGTTAATATTTAAAAAATATTTTTAACTGAACTAAGAGACGTCATTCTAAATTTAAAATGGCAGACTCCTTAAGATGGCGGATCAGTTATTTTTTATTGCCTTCCTCCCCTTAAAGTTTGCTGAGAAGATTTACTAAATACTTGAAATTCTTTTAAAATTAAAGCTTTTACCTTAAAAAATTTTAGGTTACTCGAAAGTTATTAAGAAATTATCTACAGTACAAGTCGAGAAACAAATCCAATTTATCGACAATCAATACATTTCAAAATCCATTTCTGACAACAACTGTGATTGCACTCAATAGTTTTCATCAACCCCTTAATTGAAACGGAAGAGTTGAAAATTCAACCGTAAACCAACGCACAAAGGTGCTTTAGTTGTGGAGAATGTAACGCGTTGTAACTATTAATTTCCTTTTCATTTGCTGTACAATGACGTCACGCGGCGGCCGGGACAATGTGCGAGATCACCTCGCGCGCGACACGACACGTATTTTAAGGAAATTGTTACAATTGTTCGCTTGGATTGCACGCGAGCACAGATGAAGATGGAAGATGGAAGATTGTCATCCAGAAGCCAGTGGCAGACACATTATTATTCGCATTGAAGAAATGAAAGTTTCAAAAGAAATAATCTTTGGTGAAAATGTATTGTGTGGCGTGTGGAAGAGGGTGAAGTGCGGAACACTCGATGCGCGAGCCGCGAGCAGACTTGGATTTGGCCGGTTTTTTTAGGGTTCCGTATCCAAAGGGTAAAAACGGTGTTTTTCTTTAATCATGAAGAAACTAGCGCCATATATATGTGTGAACCCTATGTGTGCGGTTCTGACTCGCACTTGGCCGGGTTTTTTGGTTAAACGAAATTGTACTTAGTTGATGTTTGATGCGTTAAAATATAATACATAAGTACTTATAGTTTAGAAAATACATAATATTTTCTAAATTTTACCCAAAAGTAATTTATTTTCAAATCAGTTCGATACGAAAGTGATGAAAGAATTAAATATCATCATCATCATCATATCAGCCGAAGGAAGTCCACTGCTGGACATAGGCCTCCCCCAAGGATCTCCACGACGACCGGTTCTGCGCTGCCCGCATCCAGCGGCTTCCCGCGACCTTCACCAGGTCATCGGTCCACCGAGTGGGAGGCCTGCCTACACTACGCTTTCCGGTGCGTGGTCGCCACTCGAGAACTTTACTGCCCCAACGGCCATCTGTTCTACGAGCAATGTGCCCCGCCCACTGCCACTTAAGTTTAGCAATTCTGAGAGCTATGTCGGTTACTTTGGTTCTCTTACGGATCTCCTCGTTTCTGATTCGATCACGCAGAGAAACTCCGAGCATAGCACGCTCCATTGCCCTTTGGGTGACCTTGAGCCTTCTTATGAGGCCCATAGTAAGCGACCATGTCTCAGTTCCGTACGTCATCACTGGCAACACACATTGGTCGAAGACCTTGGTCTTAAGACACTGCGGTATCTGGGACGTAAAGATATTGCGAAGCTTCCCGAACGCTGCCCAGCCGAGTTGGATTCGACGATTGATCTCTTTCTCGAAGTTGGACCTACCTAACTGGACTGTTTGTCCCAGGTATACATATTCGGTAACAACTTCGAGTGTAGAGCCTCCAACCTTCAGAGGAGTAGGTATGACACGGACGTTTGACATAATTTTCGTCTTGTCCAAGTTCATTCTAAGACCCACTTGTTGGGAGGCTCTACTGAGGCCGTCGAGCATTGTGCCTATGAAAGAATTAAATATATATGAAAAAAAAATTAAAGTTTTTGGGTTTTTCGAAATGAGCTTTTTGGTCCAATTAGGTCATCTCTTTTTAACATTTGAAAAATTGAAATAACAACCGGCAAAAAAATCTATATATTATTTCATTAACACAAAATTCCTTATTTCTGTTAATTTTTGTTTTCTGAAATAAAAAAAATACTTTTTATACAAACTTACGTTCTTAAGCTAATCGATTTATACGAGGATCCCGATTTTTTTCTATTTAAGCTATGTCGTTGTACAAAAGTTGTTCAGTTTCATGAGTATGTGTGTACTTATATGTACAGGTACCAGATACTACGTATCCTCTCATTTAGATACTAAGAGGGCGCTATAAACAAACCTCCGTGCAAAGATTCGATAGAAACAACAAAACTATAAAAAAATACATTTTGCATGCCTTCTATACTTTGGCTAAACATAACAACTAGTGTTTTTTTTGTAAATACATCTTCTTATGCCAAGTTTCAGAGCAAATAAAGAGTTATTACTTATACGCGCGAAAATCATTACGCTTATTTGTAGTCGGGTAAGTAAACACCACATGAGATGTGGACGCATTAACTGATCGAAGTCGTAGTTCGTAGTCAAATGATAAACTATTTATATTCATGTATGAACATCCGTTCAGGAACTAATCACTCTCGCCCTGAGCCAGCGTGCAGCGGCTCGTCAAGCGGTCGTGACGAGTGTTAGCTTCGAAGGCTTCGAACCCATTAGTCGAAGGAAATTGCTGACGCGTCTTAGATAAACGAAGGTTCAGACCTCGGACCGGACTTGGGACATGTCGGAACTTAGTAGTTAGTATACCTATTCGCATACAGTAAACCCGATCCCGCTCTATTAGATACTTCATAGGTACATATGATTTAAAATAATTTTCGAAATACCTAAAAGCTTTTGGGCACAAGCTTTTTACAATCAAAGTACTCGTCAATACGAATCAAACGAGCCCAAACTTGATGAGGTTGTGCCGATTCATTGCAAAGTTCCTACGGCCATTTTCCAGCTCCATCATCAGATCAGCACGATGTCATAATAAAATTGCATTGTCACGCGATTTACACATGTATGCAAAATTTCAGCGCAATCGGAAACCAGGAAGTGGGTCAAAATTAACTTGCAAGATTTCACCCGAACATACATACATCATCATCATTACAGCTCATATACGTCCCCACCGAGGGGCTCGAGCCTACCCTGAATCAGGGCGATTAGGCCTTAGACGACCACGCGGGCCCAGTGCGGGTTGGTCGACTTCACACACAACCTTCGAGTTTCTTCGCAGGCGTGTGCAGGTTTCCTCACGATGTTTTCCTTCACCGTTAAAGCAATCGGTAAGTATGTACGTAAGTTTTTTTGAAAAACTCATTGGTACATTGGCCATCCAGATTTGAACCCGGTACCTCTGGTTAGATGGACCGAGTCGTTGCCGGTTGAGCCACCGACGCTTCATACATACATACATTGCAAGTTAATTAAAAGCTTTTAAAAATATCTCAAAGCAACTGTAGTTACTACGCCGTAGCTGAAGATCGATAATGCTACGCGTCGTAGTTAGCTTTGCTTCTTACTGTAATCAATACTTAACAATAAAAAAACCGGCCAAGGGCGGTTCTTACGCTACAGTTTTTTCTGCCATCCACGCTTTTTATAAAGCTCGGAATCAAGACTTACGTAAATAAATAATGTTATTCCATACTTATTTTTTAAAATAATTAATAAAATATATTATTCGCATAAAAAAGCAATCGGAGTCAATTTGCAGAACAATTTCATTTTCAAAGCTTAGAAGCAGCAGGACTTTCAATTCAAATCAAATAAGCGAATGAAAGACACGGAGCGGCAGTGGGGCTACAATGAGAAATAAAAATTAAATAGAAATATTGTGTAGAGGCGGCCCGGGAGCCGGGCTGTAACTCAATGAATCGAGAAAACATTCCGCCTTTACCCTAGCGAAAAAAGAAAAACGTGGCTATGGAAAAATTCCCACTTAGTGAGTTATCTATAAGGTGTTTAGTTTTGTTTAAATTAAAATTGCAAGACAAGGTAAATTATCTTTGACTTAGTTTGATCTTGAGGATTGTCTGTACAACAGTTTGACTGCTTAGGATACCAAGGAATACCTACAAAGTAACGAAAATATTTTTTTATAAAGAAAAATCTAACCGCTTGCACGAAAAACAGTAATTTCTGAAAAACATTCCAATTTCACAATTGGGTCGTTATGTCATGGTAGAAAAAAGAAGGGTCCGGTGATAGAGGTAATAAAAAGATCTTTTTAAATTAAAGTTTTTTTTTTATGAGAGAAGTGAATTTTTAAAAAAGCAAATATTAAAATTCAACTAGAGAAAGAATATCAGATGAACTCGTACGTATCATATTCACTGTAATTAGAGTATCACTCAAAACATATATTTTACTTATAGACTTCTTTCTATTTGGGCTTAAAACACTTGCGGTATCTCAACTCCGAGCTTGATTGTAACTCCAATTTTTTTTCTTGTGAGTGACAATGGGGAAAATTACCCATCGGATGAGCATCTCACGGGCTAAGGGGCGTGATGACACAAATAAGTACGGAGGAGGACTTTTCTATGCTGAGTTGTGGCGGTGTATGATATTTTGATGCTAAAAATAAATAGAATCACTGTCATATTAAGCTATAGAGAAGTGATTTTAACTTTAATTTTATTTCTTGTGAGTGACAACGAGGAAAATAAGCCATCGGATGAGTATGTCACGGGCTAAGTGGGCGTGATGACACAACTACGGAGGAGGACTTTTCTATATTGAGCTGTGGCGGTGTATGAAATTTTGATGCTAAAAATAAAAAGGATCACTGTCATATTGAGCTATAGAGGCACTCCTCAAAAAATCCTACTAAAATCACTATTTTAACTACAACTTTATTTCTTGTGAGTGACAATGAGGAAAATTACCCATCGGATGAGCATGTCACGGGCTAAGTGGGCGTGATGACACAACTACGGAGGAGGACTTTTCTATATTAAGCTGTGGCGGTGTATGAAATTTTGATGCTTAAAATAAATAGAATCACTGTCATATTGAGCTATAGAGGAGTGATTTTAACTCCAATTTTATTTCTTGTGAGTGACAACTATGAAAATTAGCCATCGGATGAGCATGTCACGGGCTAAGGTACGGAGGAGGACTTTTCTATATTGAGTTGTGGCGGTGTATGATATTTTGATGCTAAAAATAAATAGAATCACTGTCATATTAAGCTATAGAGAAGTGATTTTAACTTTAATTTTATTTCTTGTGAGTGCCAACGAGGACAATTAGCCATCGGATGAGCATGTCACGGGCTAAGGGGCGTGATGACACAACTAAGTACGGAGGAGACTTTTCTATATTGAGTTTTGGCGGTGTATGATATTTTGATGCTAAAAATAAATAGAATCACTGTCATATTAAGCTATAGAGAAGTGATTTTAACTTTAATTTTATTTCTTGTGAGTGCCAACGAGGACAATTAGCCATCGGATGAGCATGTCACGGGCTAAGGGGCGTGATGACACAACTAAGTACGGAGGAGACTTTTCTATATTGAGTTGTGGCGGTGCATGAAATTTTGATGCTTAAAATAAATAGAATCACTGTCATATTAAGCTATAGAGAAGTGATTTTAACTTTAATTTTATTTCTTGTGAGTGACAACGAGGACAATTAGCCATCGGATGAGCATGTCACGGGCTAAGGGGCGTGATGACACAACTAAGTACGGAGGAGACTTTTCTATATTGAGTTGTGGCGGTGTATGATATTTTGATGCTAAAAATAAATAAAACCACTGTCATATTAAGCTATAGAGAAGTGATTTTAACTTTAATTTTATTTCTTGTGAGTGCCAACGAGGACAATTAGCCATCGGATGAGCATGTCACGGGCTAAGAGGCGTGATGACACAACTAAGTACGGAGGAGACTTTTCTATATTGAGTTGTGGCGGTGCATGAAATTTTGATGCTTAAAATAAATAGAATCACTGTCATATTAAGCTATAGAGAAGTGATTTTAACTTTAATTTTATTTCTTGTGAGTGACAACGAGGACAATTAGCCATCGGATGAGCATGTCACGGGCTAAGGGGCGTGATGATACAACTAAGTACGGAGGAGACTTTTCTATATTGAGTTGTGGCGGTGTATGATATTTTGATGCTAAAAATAAATAAAACCACTGTCATATTAAGCTATAGAGAAGTGATTTTAACTTTAATTTTATTTCTTGTGAGTGCCAACGAGGACAATTAGCCATCGGATGAGCATGTCACGGGCTAAGAGGCGTGATGACACAACTAAGTACGGAGGAGACTTTTCTATATTGAGTTGTGGCGGTGCATGAAATTTTGATGCTTAAAATAAATAGAATCACTGTCATATTAAGCTATAGAGAAGTGATTTTAACTTTAATTTTATTTCTTGTGAGTGACAACGAGGACAATTAGCCATCGGATGAGCATGTCACGGGCTAAGGGGCGTGATGATACAACTAAGTACGGAGGAGACTTTTCTATATTGAGTTGTGGCGGTATATGATATTTTGATGCTAAAAATAAATAGAACCACTGTCATATTGAGCTATAGAGGAGTGATTTTTGACGCAAGCACGTGTTGCTCACATTGTGCATTTGTTGTTTTTTAGTGTTCCGTAGACCCAACGGGTGACTAACGGGACATAATTGCTAAGCCTCCGCTGTGTTTGAGGGTTAAACACGAATATTGTTATGAACCGCATTATGAGACTCGTTCGTGCAGTGTTCAACACTCCTGCGTGCTGACCGAGAGTCGTGGGATCGATCCCCACCCAGTGCAGACATTTGTGTGACGTACAGGTTTGCTCAGAGACTGGTATATATACTTACACCTATGTATGTAGGTAAACCAGTCTCTGGTCCCTATAGTACCGGGAATCCTTGTTTGGGGCTAGATTAAGGTGTGTGATTTGCCCTTAAATATTCATAATCATTATATCAGCCGAAGGACGTCCACTGCTGGGCATAGGCCTACCCTAAGGATTTTCTCGACGACCGGGTCTGCGCTGCCCGCATTCAGAGGCTTTCCGCGATCTTCACCAGGTTATCGGATCACTCAGAGGTAGGCCTTTCTACGCTACTTTTTCCGGTGCGCCAAGAGACGGCCATCCGTTCTACGAGCTATGTGCCCCGCCTACCTGCTACTTAAGTTTCGCAATTCTGAGAGCTATGTCAGTTACTGTGGTTCTCCTACGGGTCTCCTCGTTTCTGATTCGATCATGCAGAGAAACTCCGAGCATAGCACGCTCCATTGCCCTTTGGTTGACCTTGAGCCTTCTTATGAAGCCATTTCTGAGTTCCGTATGTCATCATTCGCAACTGTCGCAAAAATGGAACATTCCATGTGAAACATAAAACAAGCCGCCTCCATGTAAACAAGCCTACTCCCCAGTGGCCGCCCTCGGAGGGTAATAAGACGAAGTTATGATTACGCCGAGGCAAACAATACTGCTAATGTGGCGTGAACAATACACCAATCACCGTGCCGCCATCTCTTTGTCACTACTTACTTCTTTACCTGCACCACTGTAAGGATTAGGGAAAAAAAAATAGTGTCAAAACAGGGTTTTGAATTGCTATGGGTAGGCGCTAGGCAGCTGTGTGGTAAGTGTGAGATTTGTGAAATGCGCTATTGACTGCACAATTCAATAATAAAATCGGCCAAGTGCGAGTCGGACTATCACACCGAGGATTCCGAATTACCACACATCTCCACACAACTACATAGCATAAGGAAAATGATACCTATTCACAATACAAACAAAAGACATCAACGCGAGTGACAAAAATATACTTGTTTTGTCATTCAGTTCGGACTCCTAGCACGAGTAGGACTCACACTTGGCCAATTTTTATTATTTGTTGTTTTACTTCAGTATAAGTACTATATTCACACTAAGTTTCACGCCTGCATATATTACCTTTTTTACGATAGGACTAAATAAAAAAATCCTTCTAAACACCTTTAAAAAACACGTTTTTTGTATGAAGACCCCGATTATTTATTCATTTTTTCAAATTTTTAGTAATTTTTAACAGCGCCAACAGAAATACACATTCTGTGAAAATTTCAACTGTGTAGCTATTAAGGTTCATGAAATACAGCCCGCTGACAGACGGACAGACAGACAGCGGAGGCTTAGTAATAGGGTCCCGTTGGTCACCGTTGGGTCTGCGGAACCCTCAAAACATATTAAAGATTTTGATTTTATTTGTCAGGTGGGGCGTTCTCGGCGCCCTCTCAGTTAACATACTTACATGATTGTTACGATTTCAAAAAATCAAGGGAGTGACGGATTGGATTGGATTCAATTATTTGAAACGAAAATACCAACATCTGCTGTTTTGGTTACATTTGCACATAACGCAAGTTTCCTTTGCTATACTCGTAATTTTTCAGTGCCACGTCCTCTAACTGCAGCACCAAAACCTTAGTGAACCGGACATTTTTCATTGTACAATAAATAAGAGCAAGTAGTCGTAACGCCAGGAAATAATAGAACTGTAATAGTCACTGAGAATCATATACTCATGTATAATTAATTTCTTACTTAATAGTAGGTTCCCTACTTTGTATAGCGAAATGAAGTCGGAAGAACCTTTCATTCCGTTCTGCAGCTGATTGTGGGACTAAGCACTCGAACACAATGACACTCATCAACGTCTCTTGTTTAGGGAAAATTTCTGACGATAATGCAAAGCTATAATATACAAAAAATACTCTCGTCATATAAGATACTGCACTTTATTTTGTTTTGATTTTAAAAATGTATATCTTAAAATATGATTCGTAGTTTAATAACGACTTAGTTATAAGAACTAGAAAAAAAATCTGCTTATTTCAAAAGAAAAATATGCATTAAATATGCTTTCTGCATCTTCAGATTAGGAAAATATGTGTACATTAAGCTTTACTCGTAGTCCTTAAAAACTTATTAAACTTTACTCGCACCATAGTTCTCAAAAACTTATAAGGCTTTACTCTTAGTCATTTAAAAATTTATTAAGCTTCACCCGTAGGTAGGCCTTAAAACTTTTTAAGCTTTACTTGTACCATAGTCCTTAAACTTATTAATCTTTGCTTGTACCATAGTTCTTAAAAACTTATTGAGCTATACTCGTAGTCTTTAAAAACTTTCAATGTGACAAATTGTGGTGTTTAGTCTTAACTTACAATTGAGCATTTCTCAAGATAACAGGATTTCTTCTTTTTGTTTGTCTCCAAACAGTGTCAGTTTTCTATTTGTAGAGAGACCATCGATCAATGAGTACTCGTGTTTACATTACTCTTTTCATCTCATTCCCCTCAGTGCGTCGACATAAAGCAAACAAGTGCACATCCTTTGACACAGCAACACAAACAATTGTCCAAATCATAAACAATGGTGTACATCGCAAATATTATCTGCATCCCGTTCGTATTTACTATCCCCGCATATAATGAACCATTCATGCTCCCAAACAAACTCCAACCAACCATATGCAATAATTCCATGCGACACAGCACAGACTCAAAACGCTGTAAACCCCTATCATGTTACAAAAGACATTAATACCAAAATAGAAGACAGTAAAACACAAAATCAAATGATGAGACGAATAGATGTAAATCCTTGAGCCACTGACAAAGAACAGAAGCGATTTCACGACATCAAAGTGGAACACGACATATTACGCTTCAAAATAAACACCAGAATAAATACATCGAAATGTACCGAAATATTCGCCGATGGCTGCGATCATATTCTAAATTATCTGTTAACAGAGGGTAGTTTCTGAACCCTTTCGGCGGCGAGGATTAATTTGTTGTTTGTGCATACGGTGTGTCTATTGCGGGATTCGCAATCACACGAGTAGCCAATCAGCCAGTCTGCACGTTTACAATCCCACCTCGCCTCTACGAAATATTGTAAATTGTCGCTTGTGAAGGCACAAACACGACTATACACACTCGTAAGAGTTACACATTAAAACTTTTCTAACGAACCGAAATTGTTCCGCGCCGCGTCTGCGTTGAAATCCGAGCGAGTTAAAAAATGGTAGCCTATAATTTGCACATAAAACCCATCCTAATGGCACCGTACGTGATCACTTATTCGGTAGGCTCACAAAGCGAGACATCTTCATCTGAAAGCAGACTCTGATTTAAATACATTATTCTTGTTATAACATCGGCACCGGACGAAGGGATCCCATTGAAGTCGTAGAATACATTATTTTAATTCGTACGCGCCACCTCTTTGTGACCCCATCAGGGAATTAATGGATTCAAAGCCTTCTCTTCCGTTCGACAAAGAATAATTTGCTAAGTAAATGAACGGGCAGACAATCCTGTTACGGGCCCGAGTTTTGTTTCGATGTAAGATTAAAGAGTGGTGAGTCAGTGAAAGGGGCACCTTTCAATTCGGTGCTTTGTAAACGTTATCTCAGTTAATTTTTGGAAGGTCAATGAATAAAGTATACAGTGAATTTCATTATTCATCTTTGAGTTTCAAATTAACCAAATGCTTTGAATTAAGCATTAAATAATATTTTTGTTTACACTTAGAGGATATAAAGTTGCCTACCTAGGTACCTACTCAAAAAAGGTAGATTTTCTTAGTAGATTTTGTGAAATTTCACTGCAGTGCAATTAGCATCCGGTTAAGTTATTGCACAGTATAAAGACAGACGCAGCAATAATCTAAATTGAAACTGGTTGTCTACCGAGACGAATTACAGTCTGGCTCAAGTACAGTATTCATCGAGATCCAGAATAGTGGATCTACGGAGAATTACGCTGAATCTCATGGGCACTCTGCTAGACGATGATATTAAAGTCAGTATAGAAAGGGGATTTTAGTGGAATAGCGAATGCTGTTAGATCCCCCAGGGGAGCATAATAGGGGATCTTACGGGAAGAAGCCGAAATATAGGACCGAAGCGATAAAAGATTGAAGTGGTGTAAAAATTTCGAACAAAGGTAGGTTAGGTAGTGAACATTCTAAATTTTTATACAGATATACTAAAATGTTGTCAAAGAATGCAAAAGTTACGAAAATAAACTTCAATGACTTCCTTATCAAGAAATTTGGTTATGGTTAGGTGAGTTTCACGTATTATCCAAACGATTTTTATTAAAAAGGAAAAAGTACATTAAATAGATACATAGATAGACAATTAATTATTTATTGACAGTTTACAAGGAACAAAGTAATAAGGTAGGTACTAAAACGCTTATTTTAACTACACAAAAAACAAGATTAAAAATAAAAGATACAGACACAAATACACAGTACATGAGCATGTTTGTGCTTATAATACTTTCTGCCCTTTTAAATATACTTTCATAATTATAACATCATAGTCTTATACAAAATAAATCCTATAAAAGAAATATTTGAAGTAAAAGAATACATATCTTATGGATCCCACACTTGTAACTTAACCTTCCGCAGCTTAGGGTGGTGCCCTCAGGGGTGGCCTGTCGGTCGCTTATTGTTACATTAACCGCGCGACAAGACTTCGAATCGAGGCCAGAGGGCCGCTGCCGTTTTAGGGGGATAGTGACGTAATAGCTTCTGGAGGGCCCTCCATTCAAACGAAACGAAATAAACAGATTTGTTACGAATTATGACTTACGACTGAACTTCGACAAGTAGAACTAGAAATATAAACCAAACAAAATGGAAAATCAAAGTTGGATCAATAAAATTAAATTCAACATTTTTATTATGAAGCAAATTAAAGAATGCGTAGCGTTTAAGAGCCCGCTGGAGTTCATAAATCCCATACAAATGTAGTCTCTTATTCATTTAATAACCAAACAACCGATTTTTAAATAATTTTATATCGATAATCGGATGACGTATATCTGTGTCGGTATCGCATTACTTTTTTGAAAAACGAAACAGGAATCCATTATTAACCAATAAACTTGTTTTCAAGGTAAAAAAACGGCTTTATCTACGTTTGTATGGGATTTATGAACTCCAGCGGGCTCTTAAGTTAATTCAAAGAGTCTTCAGTATTCACGAACCTAATAAGCTTTACTTTTCTTGAAGCAACAAGAACTTTTGATAGGTACTTAATATTATTAAAAAGGCTTTTTTCTTCGAAGAAAACCACACCACTAGGGGAGTGCCGACAAAAGTGAAAACTTTTTACAATTTTATATGTTTTAACCCTCCGAGTATTCCTGGCGAACGACTAGGTTGACAAAGTTTAGATCCAGCAAATGTTCCTGGTACGGTGTCGCTGACGGTGTCACGAGTTCAATGGTTTTTTCCCATCTCAAAAATGATTAACGCGCCTAAAGAAGTTTTTTTACTGCAAAACAACTTAGGCACATTGCACTGGGGGCTTTTGGACTAATCCTCGTTTGTTCAGAGTTTTTTGATTGTACTCGTATTTTTGTTTCTATATTTACCATTTGTTACCTTCTATTATTATATTATTATTATACAGAATAAATTATTAAGTTTGGGCACTAAATTCTAAAAGAAGTTCATAACGACATGAAAAAAAACATCAGATGTTGGCGTCGCATAATATCGAATGATTTATATATTATTCATGTCAAAGGTCGCCTCTAGAAAGCCACTACACCTCTGAATAATTTAGATGTTGCTATACACATATTATTTCGTAGGGGTCCGCGCCTGCCCCGCTGTTTATTCTATAAAAATATAACTTTAGTATCAAAAGGGTTAAATCTTGTACTGTGTAGCCGTTCTGTGATGACCACAATTGTGTTACACAATTTTTTTTGGTTAAAATAGTGCAAGCAAAAGACAGCATATTTTATCTGCGACTCACCCTTTAGACAAAAAAAAAACACACTGCACTAAAATAGTGAAAGATCATCATACAACGACCGCACATTAGTAATCTCACAGGAATCTTTGGGCAGTACCTTTGTGATACTTTACGATCGACATGAAGTATTTTTTTCTCATCAAATAAATAATTATTGTTCGTAACCCAACAACAATCTCGCTAAATTCATTAACATTACTACCCAATCTATTTGTTTCTCGTCCTCACAATAGCACAATCTGCAGCGACAGAGACGAGCTTTCCAACTGAATTACATTTGGCACAATCCCACGCCATCTACGCCATTATTAACCCTTTCAAGGAGTCACAATCACAATTTGCGGTTATTTGTCAAGAGGCACGTAATGCGCTAAAACATTCGTTTAACGGCTCGTTTCGACTTAGAATTTCGGCTTAATTTTGTAACGTTTTTGTAGCTAAGCGATGCGGTCGCTTATGACGGTAATTGGCTTGTGAAAGGCTTGTTTGCGGTTGTGCTACAATGCCGGTGATGTTTTTGTAAATATGATCTGATGGTCGAGTTGCCTTTCTCACAATAGTAGATGGAATACATGGAAAGGAAGAATGATAGTCAACACATAAGTTCAAGTTCAGTAGTCAGTGATTTTAACGTGATCGCCGCCCGTACGATAAATGGAACAATTAATTAAGCTTGCTATCCAAGGGATAGACGGCGCGGTGGGCGATAGCATGGTGTTGCACTTAGCATTTCCCGCGGTCACGTGTAAGGCATTTTTATATTGACACCTATACGGGGGTGTGCAACGCGACCTTCATACACATCTGCAATCAGATGTGTAGGTTTCCACACGATGTTTTTCCTTAACCGTTATATTATATAACAATCGGTTAGTAAATGTCCGTATGTTTATTATAAAATAATCAGTTTCGTTTAAACAGTAACACATCCTCCAACAGTTTTTTTTTTCGAAAGGACAAGCTTGTTGTTGGCCGTTGGGGCCTTTACAACTTCACCGGGCAGGGGAGGCGAGTACGGAAGGCACTCAACCTAGTGCAAAGCAAAAAGATGCAACTGCCTAAGGGCGCCCAGGTGGGCACGGACCTCGGCTTAGGTCGTTGCTTGGACGTGGGAGGATCGGAGAGAAGTGGCCTGGTATATGCCGGTAGCGCTGGTAAGCGCCAGAAGCGGGAGGACGCCGCCCTCGCCGGCGAGGGCAGAATGTCGGTGCAGTGTTTCTCTGTGGGTTAGGGGGTAGGGTCAGGGCAGCTACGGCTAGCGTGGTCGGGTCGTCGGGGTCAGTGAGTACATGTCGGCGACAAACAACGGCGGTGTTTACGAGTAGCGGGTTGGGGAAAAGAAAAAGCACAATTGCGATACCCAAGCGAGATTTGAACCCGCGCCTTTAGAATGAGAATCGAATCGTCTCACCGCTAGACCACCACACTGAGTCCTCCAACTGCAAACTGTGAAACTTGGTGTGATTACAGTACTACTCGTAATCTTTAAGTAAAACAACAAATAATAATAACCGGCCAAGAGTAAGTCATACTCGCGCTAAGGAGTCCAAACTTGAACGCTGAAAAAAAAACAGCATTTTTTTGTCGCCCGAGTTGATGTAATTTGTTTGAAATGAATAGGTATTATTGTAAGGTGTGGTGGAACGGAACCCTCGGTGTGTGAGTCCGACTCGTACTTGGCTAATTTTTCATTTTGATATTAGTAAGTACAGAGTGAGGACTATAAATACTATGGCATCTACTGATGACATCAATACTTTTGAAACTCTTATTATCTTTCAAATGGCTAGACCACTCGTCGCGTCGTCAAGAGCACAACAATAATCAACGCGACAAGAAACAGTGAGCACATCACCGGAATCGATTCCTTCTCTCGAATCGTAGGTGGATGAATCGAGGCGCATTACCGCAGCCCTCTTGTTTGTCGAATCGATTATTCCGCTTCATCTCACACTTATTGGGTTCAAACAAGACGGTGGAACTCAACTATTGGCTGTGCTCACGAGATATTGTAATCCCAGAACCGAATGTTGTGTTGTTTACGGCTGTCGTATCTCTTTTTTTAATAGACAAAAACTATGGAATCAAAAGTTGTTTCTAAGCCACAGTAAAACCCGACTTTAAAAAAGACGCTTAGCGTCCCTATTGATTTTCAGATAACGCAGAGAACACATACTGAAGACAAGTCAAGCAAGACGAATCTAATGGGTCGAAGTGGCAATATGAGGTCCTCAGATGAGGTCCTTCTGAAGTACCTTAAAAGCGTCCTTAGGGAAAATTGTTCAGTTTCATGAGCTGAGCCCTCGTGTTTTTTTCAGCCTCTATAAAAAGTGAGCTGTTTTCAGCCTCTAGAAAACAGTAAATAATAAAATTGAAGAAGGGAATGTATAGAATATAATAAGTCGCTGGTCTGATCTACCTAGACACGTAGCAGGGAGCCCTATTTCGAGTCAATAATGTAACGCCGTTGAATGGAGTCCTAAAACAAGGTATAGTGAAAGCGTTATTGTTGCGAATGAATTGTTTATTAATGTTGATGTGACGGCGCGCGCGCGGGCGCCTACACGCCTACACGAGTACACAGGCCTAGCTAGATTAGACGTTGTTTCAATGGCTCGAAATTAATGTGTAGGAAATCTAATTTGTGCTCTTTAGTATAGAGCAACTTTGGCGGCAGGATTAGGAGAACAAATTATGTATATAAATACTTATTATTATAGCTACAGGTATTACTTATGCCAGTTACAATGGTGGCTAGATCTTGGTTTGAGTAAAAGAGATCAAAAGGTTTTAATTAAAATATTGTAAGGTTCATCGTTATTAGCACACGGTATATTATAAACAAGGGGCTTCTTCTCATAATTCTCATTAATATTATTCTAAAAATATTACCTACCTACCTAGTCAAAAATATTCTGTCTAGCCACTAACCATACAAGCGGAGACCTGGAGACCATCCAACACTACTTGGCCCAGTTTGTACTCTACAGCAGGCTCAGGTGGGAGACTTTTGGCGCCGATGGCCGATAGGATCAAGGAAGAGGAACTATGCGACCTGGAAATCAGTCGCATAACGGAGTACTGTAGAAGGAGCTGAAGGTTTGAGGGGGGGGGGACGCCACAGTAACCATCGTACCACCATGGGAACAGGGTATAATGAGTCCATTTAGCGCGCCCCGCAGACGTCCCACCCAATAATAATAATTATAATAATTTGTCAGCACTCTACCTGCTATTGCCATTTCGCAACACGGCGGACGCGCTCTCATCATGTCATTAGCAATTCAAATCAATAAATTAAGTATTTTCAAAAAATACTTTTTTCTTAACTATCAATCATCCAAGGTGTACCGGCTCCGATGAATATAATTTTTGGGTTTTTTTTAATTAAAAATTTAAGTGCCTTTAACCACATCTCACCTGATGGTGAGTGAAGATGTAGTCGAGGATGGTTCACGCAAACTCAAATAATGCTTATTCACTCTCGCCTTCGGGAGCTCCAAATTGTAGAAGTCGGGAAACACAGCAGCAGGCAAGGAAATATATAATCAGCTGGTTGATTTGTATGATAAGTAGGTAATTTATTGTACAATTTGGCTGTTTCTTAAGAAGAGTTGATCTGTATCATGAGTTGAATCGTTGTTTAGCCACAAAAAGTTAGAATTCAGCGTATTGAGCTCCTCTTTCTGCGATTTTACTCTAACTAATGCATTGATACGAAACAAAAAGTAAGTAGCAGCATCGTCTACCGCCACCGCTGCAGTCACTTTGGCTTTATACGTAAATCAGCTCATATACGTCCTCAGTCCTCACCGAGGGGCTCGACCCTACCCTGAATTAGGGCAATCACGCTTTAGTAGACCACGCGGGCCCCGTTGCGGGTTGGTCGACTTCAAACACAATCTTCGAATATCATCGCAGGCATGTGAATGTTTCCTCACAACGTTTTCCTTCACCGCAAGAGCGTCGGATAATCGTAAGTACATATGAAATCTAAATTCGAAAACACATTTTTTTAATTTACAATTGGTAAGCCCTTGGAATCATATCACCTGATGGTAAGTGATGATGATGCCGAAGATGGAAGCGGGCTTATCAAGATTCCCTAACGCAATGGAAAACTGGCTATCTTATCTTCAAGCCGGAACACATCAATGTTGTTAACACTGATGTTTTTTTTTATTCACAATTGGTAAGCCCTTGGCATCATCTCACCTGATTGGCGGCAAGACTTAGATAAGATGGTGGTAGCTAGCCAGGCGGGCTTAAAAAATGCCCTACCATCAACTAAATCGAGTCTTACAAGTTGACCCCGCCGGAATCGACCCGCGACCTCCTGATGTGAAGCGAATGGACTAACCATTACGCCTCGGAGGCGGTTAATTTATACGAGGCAGGGTTCGAACCACGACCTCTCGGACAGGAAATAGCGACCCTAACCATTACGCCACCGATGTTCAGTTTGGCTTACCTAGCGAAAAAGGCTAGAGCTGCCAAGTTTACACCCGGAGCCCTATTGAGTCAACCCAGATACAAAATTTCATCTGAACTATTCTAAAAAAAATCCCTTAAAATAAAAAAAAAACATGTAATACTGTTTTTTTCTTTTAAAATTAAAAAAAAACTATATACGTAAAGACATATTTGACCAGTCCATTACAATTTAAGTGCTACCAGAGACTAAATGACGGAAAAGAAATATTGCAGTATAATGAATAACGTAATGCGTGGCAGAGGCCAGCACACTAATAACTGGAAAGCATTATGATGTTTGCTATATCACACGGCTACGTTAGCTTTCAACATCAAAAATAAATATTTCCTCCGATAACCATTGACTGGGCTCTCTTGTCACATCAAAAGGGGCCGCCAGGAGCCAGGAGCATTGTGTGACCTCTACTACAATAATGATGATAGGTATTTTCTTCAATCTCTTTTAATTTTCTTTGATAGGTTTCTTTTCGTGTGATGTTTATAAGACTTAGGGAATTGTGTTTTTGTACGGTACGCAATAACATACATAGAGAGGTACCAAATAAAATGTTTTTCAGTGTTAAAATAAAACTTGGATGCCTAATATAACTAGTTATTTGGTAACTTTCATTTAATTTTTAGTCATTGCAAAATCAGTTTTTTTCTGCCAGCGATATGTTCTGTTCTGTAATATGTTCAGATGTATAAAAATCGCGATGCAACGCTAAATAAAAGAAGTTAAATTAAAAATAAAATAATAACAGAGATTATCAGGACAGGCAAATATACACGAATCTCTAAAGTAAAACCCGTATTTCTACAAATTTCTTAATTTTCTTAGTTCCACGACTGCCCACCAAAAAGGATGGTATTGTTGACAGGCCTAATGTATGTATGTCTGTTTATTTATTCTAAGATATCTTCTAAAAGGCTTGGTGGTTTTCAGAGTGCGAAGTAGGTATTTACCATTAGATTGGTCTTGATCCCGACTTCCCAGAAAGAGAAGTAATGTTTTTATGCAGACGTGTTTTTTTTATAAGTTATTTGATGAATGATACCTGAAACTTTTATAGAATGCCATATGATAACGCCACAGCATCATCCCATTGCTTTACATACAAACACCTACAAGGGCTATATTAAAGGTGAATGTTGCCTGGAGTTTTACCTTGAAGGTGAATCCATACATTAAGGCGCTTGTGTTGCCTGGAGTCTTACCTTGAAGGTGAATCCATACATTAAGGCTTTTGTGTTGCCTGGGGTCTTACCTGGAAGGTGAATACATACATTAAGGCGCTTGTGTTGCCTGGAGTCTTACCTTGAAGGTGAATACATACATTAAGGCCCTTGTGTTGCCTGGAGTCTTACCTTGAAGGTGAATCAATACATTAAGGCGCTTGTGTTGCCTGGAGCCTTACCTTGAAGCATGAACAATATTGCCGGTAAAATCCAAGATCATTTGTATTTCATTTGATTTAACCGCCTCTGTGACGTAATGGTTGAATTCGTTAGCTTTACTTCAGGAGGTTGCGGGTTTGATTCCCGGCGTAGTCTAACTTTGTAAGACTTGTTGGTCATTTTCTAAGCCCGCTTGGCTAGCTACCACCATATTATCTAAGTCTTGTCGCCAATCATCAAAAACGAATTTTGTCAGGATTGACACCTATCTAGATAGACTCGAAATATAAAAAGTTTCTTCCAAATCGTTAGAGCCGTTTCCGAGAAACCAATAGGTTAGCAAGAATTGCTCACGTTAAATAAATCAAGTTTTTTTTTGTACAATTTAATGCACTCAATTCATTGTTTTGTTTCCTTTGCACAGGCTAATGTTTATGTATTATGTTTTCATGGTTATAGGTTGCCTGGTAGAAATTGCTCGCCTAAATTGTGCGGATTATTTGTTTGTATGTTCTGTTGGACTTACCTATATACCTATCACTTTGTGCAATAAAGTATATTTCATTAAAAATTGCGTTAAATGGAAAATTTGACACTAATTTAAGTCTTCTGTTATTTGTAAACAGTATTATAATTAGTTATACATCGCAGAGTTTAAATACTTATTTTTATGTGCAGTTGTTTTTAAGTTGAAAAAAAGTTTAAATAAAGATTTAGTTAATATTTTACAGAATATAATCTACAGTGTTATTATTAAGATAATGTTAAAAATAATAAATGCATTATTATTGAGGTGCTTTTATTAAAGGGCTAAGTTAAAAGGGGTTTGATCCTATTTTTATATGGAGACTAACATAGTGAGTCACAATGTCCTTCTCCATTCAAAGTTCTAACCATACTTAATTAATTATATTACCCGTAGATTTTCTTTCAAATCTTCCGCAAACGATAAACCTACCAATTTAGACAAACAAATTAATATCACCTAAACGTATACACTTAAGTAAAACTATGAATTATATCTTACATTGTAATATAAACTAACAGAGCAGTTGCTGTAAACTAACAGAGCGGTTGTTGTAAACTAACAGAGTGGTTATAGTAAACTAACAGAGAGGTTGTTGTCAACTAACAGAGCAGTTGCTGTAAACTTACAGAGCGGTTGTTGTAACATAACAGAGCAGTTGTTGTAAACTAACAGAGCAGTTGCTGTAAACTAACAGAGCCGTTGTTGTAAACTAACAGAGTGGTTATTGTAAACTAACAGATCGGTTGTTGTAAACTAACAGAGCAGTTGCTGTAAACTTACAGAGCGGTTGTTGTAAACTAACAGAGCAGTTGTTGTAAACTAACAGAGCGGTTGTTGTAAACTAACAGAGCGGTTGTTTTACTCGTAAGCAGTAATTGTGCACAAATTTGAATGTAAAAAAAAATAAGGATCAACTTGAAAGACAGATTTATGTGCATTTAAGCATTGTGAGTAGATTTCAGGCAACGATATCTGTGTGTATGTGCAATTTAGCTCTAGGTAGCTTGAAATAGGTGTGCTGGAGTTCAGATCGATACTGTCGAACAGAAAATAATGGTACTGTGGCATAGAAATAATAACATCATCATAATATAATCATTTGTAGAACACTCAGCCATTTCTTTTTATTTTTTCGTACCAGGTCCTCCGTCCGACAGGGCGAATCTGAAGCAAATATACGCCAAATAAAATTAAAAATAATCTGGTTTATATCAAGGATTGAATTTTGACGTTATAAACTAATGATTGTTTATTTATTGATTTTTCTCAAAATACATTACGTTATTATAATTTTAAGACTATCGGAAAAAGTGTAAGTTGCACCATATTGAATAAATATCTTGAATCTTGGATGACGAGGACATTGCTTACAAAGATAAAGATATATCGTCAGTTTAAGGAAACAACTACTTATTTCATATTTCTTTAAATTTAGGCACGTGCGAGTCGATCTTGCGCACCGAGGGTTCTGTACCACCACACAGTATATTTGTGTGTTGTGTATTTCCAAAAAATAAGTGGGATTGAAAGACAAACTTTGTAGCTGAAAAAAGTGTTCCCCATGATATTCGACGTACGAAACTAAATTTTTAAACTGCAAATGTAAGTTTGTGATTGCCGCGAAGTGATGTTTTTTATGTGATAAAACTACAAATTATATTACTCGCTCCAAACCGATTTTGATGTTTTGTACAGAGGCCAGCACATCAAGCTATACACTCGTAGTGCGATTCTGATCCATACGCATTCGCCATAAGAATGGTACAAAGTCTAAAGTGTGTAGCTTGATGTGCTGGCCTATGTACATGGATATTTTCCAGGGCTATCTTTTTTTTATATACCTATTCGGAATATTAATGGTAGGTATCCCATACAAAATAAAATATATTTTTTTCTCAAATATACCTACATATAATAAGGAATTTTTATTTTGTCATCGGCAACAACTCTTATTAACGCCTAAAATATGGCGCCAGTAGTTTAGCTGGGAATATTCTAAAAATAGAAGCTCCCAAACAAAAAAAGGAAAAATGTATTTTTTTTTCAAATATGGCGCAAAAATGTTCACCAAATTTTTGTCATCAACAACATTCGTCACTATCTAAAATATAACATATGTGTATATCTGGGAAAACTCTAAAAATGGTACTAGTCATACAAAAAAAGTTATATAATTTTTTCTTCAAATGAGCTGAAATTTTTGAAATGAATTTTTTTTCTTCAATTGAGAATTTTTACAACCGACTCTAATATTTGATCAGTGCTATGTCTAGGAAAACCCTAGAAGAGATACCTCCTGGGAGGAGGTATGTTCTCCGTGTGGGTATAGTTTATTTCCTTTTGAGGAATGGAACCCTGAAAATGAGCGCAAGTTAAAGATGTATCACCCTGCATTAAATCAAATAATGACCAGTTGGCAAGACACAAATGCTTCAATATTAGCAAGGTGTCAACAATAAAATTGTTCTCCCTGATGACGCACCTCTTGACCTCTATAATTAGTTTCTATGTGACAACCTCGCAAAATATACTTTCTCTGCCCCTAATACATCACAAGAATAATTCCTATGCAAATAGAACAGGCTGCTGGTTTTTGGCACGCCGCTCCGATGAGGAAACAAAGCAAACGACAAATGACGGCGCGCGCGCACTCCGCTGACATTTAAGCTAACATTGTATCAATATTCGAAAGATGTGAGAGAGGATCACAGAAGTACGATCTAATTGATCCCAATTTTATGAATGAATTTTTTTATAATTATTTTGCATCCTATAAATTTGTTAAGAATGAATCCCGCCACGTACCAACGTGTTTTCGAATTTCGATTTCAAATGTACGTTTATCCGACGCTCTTCCGGCGAAGGAAAACATCGTGCAGGTTGCACATGCTTGCGAATAAATCGAATGTTGTGTGTGAAGTCGACCAACCCGCACTGGACCCGCGAGATCGACTAAGGACCGATCGCCCTAATTCAGGGTAGGCTCGAGCCCCTCGGTGGGCACGTGTATGAGCTGATATGATAAAAAAATTAAGATAACAAAATACCTTACATTTACCTATTACGGTTCGTGAAACACAGCCCATAAATTTACTAACTAGTATTCTTATGTAATCCTATTTGCTTTTTAATACATTAAGGAGTTTACAAACAAACAAATATTACTGATTAAAGAGACACAAACCAAAAATAATAATTCAAACAAAATTACAAATAATAATGTCTGTCAACTTACGTATGATTACGTAAAAATAATTTCACAGTGCATTATTCACTTTACTATTCGGTAGGTATGTACTAAAGTGAACAAGGACTGTGTAGTTTTATAAACAACAAGGTACAAAAATATTTCAATGTAATAACGCCAAAATACGATAACCTAATGACACACAATATAAATAGGAAAATTAAAAACTTAGTGCAACCTTAAGATAACCCAAGAGTTTTTTTTTATTTGGCGACAACACACAAAATGTGTATCATTATCACCATGCTGATATAATTAAACTATTTTTTCCTTTGTAGAAAGTATTAATTGTGTCAGCATTACTAAGACACCCATCGACTGAAAATATAGAATCCAATTAAATTTAGTTTCATACAATAAGAGCTCGATCGCAATAAGGCAAATTTATAAAAGAACTACTGTCCAAAACTTGATTACGTTGTTTTCGACCAAAAGTTGTTTACATCTGGTTTATCTTAAATAACCTACATTACTGTAGACAATTTGGGTGATACGATGACGAATTTAGAAACAATAAAACAAGCCAACTGTGAAAAAGGCGACGTTATCCGCAGGTCAACGATCATGCACATGTGACCTGACCCCATATCATTGAGATGAATGTTTTGAATTCTCAGGAACTTCAATTAAAGAAATATATTTTTATACTAGCTGTTGCTCGCGGCTTCCTTCATTCCCGTGAATATGGCGCGTTCCTAGTAGTCTTACTGAATAGTCCTACCAGTTAAAAACCTTTTTCGGACTATCACGAACATTTTAAAACAAAAATTAGTGAAATCAGTAAAGTCCTTCGCAAGTTATGGTATGACCAAGGGAAACATAGATTTTTTTTATTACTTAAGTATTATATTATAGATGTACAACTTTTAAAGATTAATTTAAATAATTTAAAGCGAAAATAAATCACGTGTTACTTTCTTAGAATAATGTACGAGTAGCATCTCAAATTGCAAAAGCGTCTTTGGCTCAACCGGTAACGACTCGGTCCTTCTAACCAGAAGTACCGGGTTCAAACCTGGACGGCCAATGTGCCAATGAGTTTTTCAAAACTTACGTACATATACTTACCGATTGCTTTAACGGTGAAGGAAAACATCGTGAGGAAACCTGCACACGCCTGCGAAGAAACTCGAAGGTGGTGTGTGAAGTCGACCAACCCACACTGGGCCCGCGTGGTCGACTAAGGCCTGATCGCCCTAATTCAGGGTAGGCTCGAGCCCCTCGGTGGGGACGTATATGAGCTGATATGAACATTTCATTAGAAAGAACTTTTGGCCTCAGGCTTATAAGAATAAAGTCCGCGTCCAACAGAAAGTATTGTGAAGAAGACGTAGCATTAGCTCCTTTGTGTGCTGCCCCTAGCACGTGTGATTCGACTACTGAGGAATCCAACCTTTGTACGTATTCTATTTGCATACCAACTGGTTCCCTCCATACGATATTAATCAAAGGTTTTATTAGTGAACATCAAAGAATAAACACAATGCTAAGATCTGTTATAAGGTACCCTCAATACTATTGTTACTTTTGTCGGAGGTTGATTTATGAGCGGCCACTGTTGTTGCGCCACTACGTATTGTGTTGTCAGTTTTTGTTTGGACCTCGCCGACATTGTGTGCTACCCCTTCGGTCGGTCCAGCTCAGCCTTTATTCAGGTTGATCTCACTTTGATGGCTCTAAAAGTGAGTACAATGCCCTAAGCGACTCGACCGTTCGAGAAAGGATTGCGTTTACGGATTTCATTCAAAAGATAATAATTCTTAACCTGTTTATCGCTTACAATCAATCGATAATCCTGTATTTCGAACATCAAACGGAAGTTGCATAGAACTTGAAGATATTAACTCTTACTTATACGTATAAAACAATAATGTGCGAAATAAATAAACTGTTTCATAGCAAACAAAAATCAGAGATCTTATCAAAACAGAAGAAAAAATAAATTGCTTGCTTAATTTACTAGAATCATTTAAAGATTTTTTTTTCAATAATTATGTCACATTTATTGCGCTCTTTGCACCATAGATGAACAACCACTTTATTTTGGTATAACGTGTATTGACGTGTGCCAAAAATCTTAGCCTAAACACAATCTTTGAAATTGACCAAATGACCTTCTTGACAGTTAAAATAAAACCTTCAAGAGACTAAGACGTATACAACGTTAGTGAATACCAATACCCCACGTCTCATCCCTTTGTACCTAGAGCCTCATCAAGTCCTTGACCGAGCATTGTACTGCGCACATTGTGCAACACAAAAGGCGGCTGCGATTGAGCTTCGTTGTAATTTTCATGCTCCGCTCCACACATTCACGCTTCCCAGTACATCCACTCTCTTCCGAATCATTACGTTCTTTACCACTTTTGTGTATGCCCTCCTCGTCTTTATTACCACGTAATACTTCATTGTACACATCTTATTCTTTATTAGACAAAACATTGTGATTGTAAGCTCCCGTACGCTGTTGATTGGCTCTTAATATTTTTTACCTTAGTGTTTTGAGAGATGTAATGTTTACGTCATCAATACTAATGATTGCAACCGCTAACACAATAGTTTTATTATTGGAATCTACATCGTCATTAAATTTAGTTGGGTCTTTCGATTCATTATTGCTCAGCAACAATGAAACGGACAATACCTACCTACGTATGTCAAATAAAATCGATAGATCAACTAATTGCCAATAGTAACCAATAGGTATGCAAGGGAACTAAAATTGTGAAAATTTAACCAAATCATTGTGATTTGGTTAAATTATCACAGTTTAGTTTCTTGTATTGTATGTAATCAGTCAGTCTTAGTTTTTATGACTTTTAAATAAGACGTCTTTTTGCTCTTGATGAAGACCAAAAATCTTTGAAGCTTACACTGTTTCGTTAGTTCTGTGCCATGTACTCGTTCTTTCAATTGAGAATAAAACAAAAATATCTATTCTTAAAAAAGAACAATTTGATACATATAACCTGCAATATACACAAGGAAACGAAATTTGAGAGAACTCGATAATTGCCTAAATTCAACAATTTCTATGGAAAGGGATTTTTTTGCTACATTACACCTAAAATAATTAATAGTTTAGAACTGCAGAAGAAATATGTACAACACAGTGTTAATTCGATTATACTTATTGAAAAGAATATATTGAAAATGGAGGGAAACAAAATTATGTATCCTCTGTAATAGCAAAGTCCTTGTAAAAATACTAAGTATTTGTAACCTGAGAACTCATTACCTAGATGACGGAAAAGCCCGTCAGACTTATTTCACGTAATTTTATTGTTAAAAAAATATTGAACTTACATTATGTCTTGGTCACTGAAGTAAAAAAAATAAAAATATTTAAATAACACAATGCCAATCAAATAGCATTTCTCAATTTATGAATAGAAAAATATCTCAAGCTAACTGTTTGAATAATGCAATCATAAAATCATCAATCATTAAGTTTTTCTCATAAAAAAAACAAGTCTATTTGTCTACCTACAGAGAAATAAAATACCTACTTTATTTATTTATTTATTTACACTTATAGTACACCAAAACAACTACTTACTTACGTACCTTATAAGTCAATATTTTGAAAGTTATTCAGATTAAGCAAATTAGTGTAATATCGTCATAGGTATCGCAATGCTGATCAAAAATATTAAAAGTGACAAAGTGCGCGCCGGACTACGCGCGAAGTAGGGTTCCGTAGTCGTTTCAATAAATATTACTCCTAAACTAAGAAAGCCAACTCGGCCGTGAAAATTTTACTTGTAAATTGACTGTACCTGTCCTTTTTAGGAAACTTAAACTATTTTTTTTAATTTACTGAAATAGAGGTTTACTGGCACGACTACAACAACTTGACTCTAACAAAAATTAGCACTTTAAAGCTTAAGCCACCGGATCCCTAAATCAAAAAATGACGTTCACACACTCGCAATTTTTGAACGACCTATCTAAAGAAGTAATTAATGTGTACGTAAATTATGTCTCTCTAAAACTAAGTGTCTCTGAGCACAAACACGGATGAGCATGGCGAAACTGTAAGGGTTCCTTGTTGACTACAAGGTAAAAGATAAAAAAACCGTGTTAAAAAACTGAGGAAAAAAACTAGATTTGAAATATAAAAGCAAGATCCTCAGATCTAAACACCATGTATGAAGACTGCGCAATATCATTGTACAACATTTATTGATTGCGTTTCTGGAGGTAATATGAATGGAGAACACACATGTGTATCTCCAAAAACGCAATCATAACGCAGACACAGAAATCAGAATGCAGGAACAAATGTTATACAAAACGAAGCGCGGCATGAAAAATGTTTTGAAAGGATAGCTTCGGTTATTTTGTCAATTTATTGGACTGGCAACCTTACCGGACTTATAACGAATATAATGGCCTTACATACGAGTATATGACAAGGTTCAAAATTATCAAGATAATTATTTTCTTTGATAATTATCATGATAATTATTCGATAATTATCAGCGCTGATTCACATTTTTTGTTTTTTTTGGCTAAAAATGAAAATACAAAAAAAATATTTAGAAAAAAATAACAAAGTAGATTTTAATTGTAGTTAATAGACAATACTAATAAAAAAAACGTTTTTGTTACTTTTTTTCTGAGTTCGAGGTTTGAGTCGCTTTGACACGTCACGAAACGTTGAATCGTGTTCGGATAAACATGGCAGCATAGGTATAGCGCGAGGCCAGCGTTTTGTCAAAGTTAACTATTATATTAATGTATTGTTCTTGAAAGATAATTATCAATTATCATGATAATTATCACTTCGATCGAACCTTGGTCTAAGAGACCGACAAGGCTGATGCAGACGGACAATTTTCAAAGCAAACCCTTTAACATTCTGAAATTTGAAGCAATAAGCACGTCTAAATTTTGCAAAATTATCTTAATAATTATCTTTGAACTTGCAGCTGAAAAAATCCGTCTTTGAACTACAAACGCAGCGGCTCAAACAATCTGTGTGAAAAGTAGCTTTTATGTATTCTAAATTTGAACACAATCCAGTCATAAAATATGGCTCCAACAATAAAACAGAAGTGGTTCAAGCTATTTTATCGGTGGTGAGTGTTCAATATTTATACAACATACTCGTACATGGGCGTATATAATCCGTTTAATGCAAGTACCGATATTTTTTAGTAGTAGTGCAGGTAAAGTATTGTAAAGAAAGGTATCAGAATTTTAGGAAGTATTATTATTGCACTTCGTCTAAACCTGGATAATATTCGCAATGCAATGTAATATGATGGGTGTTTAGTGAGGTATTGTTTAACACAATTCATCACTCATTTAAGAATTACTTCAATCTGACCTAAAATTGTAATTATTATGATTAAAAATATAAGCCCTAGATAACTTTATTTTTTTGTCTAAGCGAAATGACAGCGAGAAAATAATACCTACACATATACATATGTATATCAAATCAGTCGTACAAACTGGAAATGTTTTAAATTATCGCACTAAGGGACTATAGTGACAACACAACAGGCGCCCGGGTGCGCCCACAACGCTCGCTGTCTTTCGGGTGCTGTATGAAATTGTATGAATGTATATGCAACGAAGTACATTCGGGTAACCACCATACTACTGTGTCCCGTGGACATTTAAACTACAAACAAATTGTAAAGCTACGCTGTGCATACTTTCTCTCTCTCGGATCTACTATAGAATCCTTTGCTTAGCTCAGAACTCAAACTTACGCCCTTACCACAAAATATTACTTTGTCCCCTTGTTACACTATTAACTATTGGTAGGTACTTAACTGAAACAGACCTCTACCTTCAGAACGAAGATACAGTGGGCTAGGCTTTAAAGTACCGTGAGTTGCTTCGAGAAAAGGACGATACGGCCGTGCTCGACTTGGTGGGGGCACTCCCGTGCCCCCGGATGGACACGATATTGTCCTAGTCGCTTCCTTTTTATTAATTATTTCTTTGTAGGCTTATACCGCCACCAACAAACCACTTTGTACTTCAATTATTAGTTATTTACAGGATATAAGGAGTGATTTTGATTTCCGCCAATTCTATTTTAATACACAGGACTTAAGAAAAAAATATCACAGTGCAGTCTTTTTTTTCTAGCTGTAGGACTGCTGCAATTTTAATCGAAACATTAAGATAATTTATGAACTTCTTAACAAAACACTATAAAATAATTTTGTTTACTTACTTTATTTTTTATTTTTTATAATGAATTAAAAATCACAACTTTCGCACAATTAGTCCGCAGCGATTGACGTAATAGCCACGTTGCAGTACGAGCTGGCAAGATCTTTATTCATAAGCTATCAAAATAGAATAGAACAGAATAGAATAGAAGTTGCTAATTTTAGGGACGGAGGAGCTTTTAAAGATGTCACACACGGGAGCTATACTATAATATTTTATCTGCGAGTATCTTACGATAAAAAACTTATAGTATAGCAAGGTATCACACACCGGAGCTATACTATAACATAAGAAAACCCAACATTCTGTTACAAGTCTTTGAATGAGCTACACCTAAAACGCTTTATACAGGGTGATTAAGAAAATGAGTTCGCTATTGGACTTACTAGACAGTTCGTCAGGGGACGAAGCCGACTTTGACGAAGTGGCGGCAAGACTTACATAACATGGTAGTAACTAGCCAGATGGGCTATATGAACATGCCCTGCCACCAACCAAACCGAGTCTTATAAAGTTAACTTCGCCGGGAATCAAACCCGCGACCTCCTGGTGTGAAGCGAATGGACTAACCATTACGCCACGCAGGCGGTTAAAAACTCTTTTAGTCATGCTGTATTTATCTTAAGATAAATATCTGTGCGTATATTATATCGGTATCGCTCGTTATCTGCAGATAGACGTCGACGTAATATATTATATCTGCCCCGTGTGTGTACTCTCATTGACTTCTATGAAGAGCGATATTGTAAGATATGTGGTACTTTAAAGATATCTTATAGTATAGCTTCCGTGTGTAACAAACTTTACGAGCGTTTGTTCGGCGCGCGCCCTCGCACCATGGCGTGGGGCGCGGGGCGCGGCGCGCGGGGCCGCCTTGTTATGAATGACTAGCCCCTAACCATGAGATGGTCACAAGTTTCTTTATCTAAAAGAGATGCGTTGAATATTATAGCAATCTCTTTTTATTTTTTTCTGTTTTTACCCGTTTCCCCAAAAAGAGATTACTGTTTTTCGGGTGTATGTACGAGTATGTACAAATATATGTGTATGTGGCAGGCATATTACAAATGGTCGGCAAATTGTATAATTCATCCGTGTATTTAAGGTCTAACAAAATTATCTGAAACTATTTTAACTGGTGCTTCTACCCATGAAACTTTCCCCATGAAACGCATAGTCAAATCTCAAAAAAATGTTGAACTTCCTATACTAAGTTGGCTGATCAGCTGATCGAGTTAGTATCAAATAGTAGTAGTAGTTGCCAAATTTTTTTTTGAGATTTGACTATGGTTTCCATGGGGAAAGTTGTTCAGTTTCATGGGTAGAAGCACCAGTTAAAATAGTTTCAGCTAATTTTGTTACACCTTACATACGGCAAGGCAAATTTTAAAATGCCGTACGCAGATTGTAAAATGAGCAAGCGACACTGAAATGAGCGAGCGAATCGAGCGATGTTAGATTCGATCAGGTTTGATTGATTTGATTATGCACGGCATTTTACAATTTGCCTGACCATTTGTAAAATGAAATTAAATGACGAATACACAATATGCCTGTGACATGCATAATTACATGTATATTTTATGTATGTATGTAATTCTGTTTCTTTGGCTGAGCCTGTAACCTTAACGGCTTAATGGATTTTGAAATGCGAGGTATCGTTAGATATGTGTTGATCCCATACATTTTTACCTGACTTCTCAAAAAAGAGAACTAAATTTTTTATGCTATCTTCAATTGGTTATTGCTACAAAAAGAGAACCCAGTTCAATGCCTACCAGTTACAAATTGAGTTAAACTTACTTTGTTCACTATTACCAAAGTAACTAGTATCTCATCTGTGCTATTACTTAACTGCATGCAAGACAAAGATAGCCGTGCGTGACGAGCACTAAATCAGCCAAGAACAATGTTGTTCCGAACAAAATTACCCTTTTATTACAGTTTTTTTATGAATTATCGCCTACATGTGATCTCTTTTCTTTGAGACGGCACCGGTAGCATCCATCACGGCCTGGAGACTGGAGTGGAGTTATTGTTCCCCTGGCCCTGGTATGCCGGAGTGGGACGGAAGATCGCATTAGTCATAGGATTTGGTTTTGTTTCATGGGAATAGCTCGTTTGTGCGGATTAAGACGCTCAGATGGTTGTTAAGTGTTGAAGATGGATTTGGTCTACCCTCATTGTTGTTTCTTCTGACATAGATGGATGCATTATTGTGTGTGAGTGTGTTGTGTGTATTGTTATCATTAGTTTTGTCTTAAAAAGTCAAAGCCTCGTGCCTAGCTACATACATTTGTAGCTAGTTGCGACGTGAGTTAGTGAGATGACTCATTTTACGTTTAGGTATGTTGGGAAGTTTCTGAGATAATAAATAAATAAATAACAAAGTGCAACTTGGTGTTATTATATTATTGTGTTATTTTATTGTTTTATTTGTAGTGTTTTGATTAGTGTGTATTAATTTCTATTCATTTATTCATTGTTCTGTTCACTTTTTGATTTTTCAGTTTTTGTGATTTGACATTTTGTTTTTATTAATATTAAAATTTATTTTATGAATTAAGTATATTGTAATAAAAATCATGAAGTACCAACGTCGTACTTAATTACTTATTCGGTAGTAGATTAAATTTAATTTATCACAACATGTCAAATTATAAGATATGTCAATAGTGAGGTGATACTATTGATTGACATATCTTATAATTTGACACGTAAATTAAATCTAATCTACTATCGAATAAGTAATTAAGTACGACGTTGGTACTTCATGATTATTATTACAATATATAACAACATGAACACTAACCACTGTTATTCGAGCACAGTATAAAACTAATTCCCTATACATGGTGATAAAATTGATATGCGCGGCGCACGCCTCCGTACGTATCAAGTGTAGTTTACAAGGCGCGCAACTATTTTCACAATCAATAAAACAGTGTTAATGGCCACAAAAGCTAGTGGTTAACGCGAAACCAATTAAACACAACCCTGTATTATCATCCATTAACAATAAACGCTTTGAACCCGCTATAAAGTATCAAGCGCATCTGAATGGGAGTTATAAATGTTATAATATTCGCGTTGACGAAAATAAACCTAAAAGCTTGAACGGAAACGGCCGCCATATTATTAGAAGCGACAATTCTATTATTTTTATTCGTAACACATCCCTGAGATTTGCCCATAAATCTGGGACGACAGTCACTTCCACCACCACCACCACCACACCAGTATGGAAATGGAGGTTCCTAGAAATCAGAGCCAGAGCTCACACCCAATTAGGAAGCTTGGTAATGGCACTCTTAATTTCAATTTAGAGAATATAACCGTCCACTTTATTGTGTTATTAAAACTGTCACGTCTTTTATGCCTTGTTTGTGAGGTAATTTATAGTGCAGTAATACTAATAATTAATGAGCATGTTCAACTTTATGTACCTAACTTCTCACAGGTGCTTGTATGGTACGGTAAGATGGAAAATAATATGTATTAAGTATATAATAAATTGCACTTGTTGCTTCCGTTTGTGTTTCAACGAAACCATACTAATTATGAGCCTGGACATCTTTCATCCCAGAGACCACGGTCTATTTATCAGAAGCATCAGTCTGCTCATTGTTTCATAATAAAACATTAATTTTGTCAACGGTCTCCACGGCTGAGCAGCGCGCTCCAGTATTAGAACTTCCGTTCGCATAGTGAAACAAAAAAAACTAAGCAAATCGGTAAATCTGTTTTTACTTTCGCATTCATTTTTAAATCCAATGGGAATCATTTAACAAATCTGTGCTCAGATTGCGTATCACGAAAATTTCGCACACATGCAAATTTTGTATGCCTACTACTTCATCAACAAAAACAAAAAGGTCTTCTGGAAGAGGGCTCCGAGCAAAAACAAAACTACACGTGCATCAAGAATGTGGAATGAAAAAAAGGTCAACAATATGCCTAATCTACAATCCATGTCACAGGCTAAAGGTTACGGAAGGTTGCACAAAAAATCATCAGAGACATAGTGTTTCGTTGAAATCGACCGTAAATCCGTTGCAGTCCAATCAGAATTTGGCATCAGAGAACTCAGTTTAAGGTCTATTTTCGTTTGTACAGTGTCGGATCACAGTATCATTGTTCGTACCTTGGGGAGAAGCGACAACAGATTTTTGTCTTTTTGTATTTTCACATGTGGCATCGCAATCCTGGGCGATATGTGACACATGTGTCGGTTTTAGGTTACTTTACAATAATGACTGCTTCTTCAAAGTTTCTCATATTATCTTATAATGGATTCTTTTCGTGTTTTAGGTCTATCCTGATATCTAAAACGGCGATTTAAATGCACTTTTGCTTTTGATGTTCAAATTGTGAAAATTTAGGGAATGGGAGGTATCGTGTTACAGGGTGATAGTTACGTAGTAACTAATTAGTAATCTGTGGTGATAGATGTCGCATGTTTGTCTACGGGTGGTCAATCTTATTTCTTTCTAATCTCATTTATTTCTACTTAGTTGACCAAAATACGTCATTCAACGTATCACCGATGTACCCTGTCTGTTTTATATTATTATTATATCAGCTCAAATACGTCCCCACCGACGGGCTCGAGCCTACCCTGAATCAGGGCGATTAGGCCTTAGTCGACCACGCGAGCCCAGTGCGGGTTGGTTTTATATTAAAAATGTTCAAATTTTAAGTACCTATTACTTCAGCAAGATTTATTTCTATTTCTTTAATCTTTTATTCTTTAAACTTTTTACTTTCTTTAAAAACTTTGCCAATTATATCGTTTAGGTATAATATGATATTAAACTTGTTGGTGTTAATTTTGCCCAATTAATTCGCATGCCAAGTCAGTTCACCTAGTCAATAGAGGGAATTGATGGACTGATTAAAAATACTTTATTGCACAACATAAAAGGACAGTACAGGTATTCAACCAGATATAAGAAGTCATATACATGTTGGCGGTATTTATTGGTTCATTCAGTTCACGTGATTACGAAAATGTTCCACTAAAATATAATTTTAATAGGAATTTTCTTATGTTTTGGTTTGTCATTGTCCTAGTTGCCTTACAGAAACTTTTATTGTTATGTTGTTCAACCGCCTCCATGGCGCAATGGTTAAGTCCATTCGCTTTACATAAGGAGGTCGTGGGTTCGATTCCTGGCGGAGTCGGACTTTGTAAGACTCGGTTTGGTTGGTTTAAGAACTTTTTTTTTAGCCCGCCTTTTTTTGTACCACCATCTTGCCTAGTCTTGCAGCCAAACATCAATGTTAACAGTATACATGTGTTCCGGCTTAAAGATCAGATAGCAAATTCCCCATTGCGTTGGGGAATCTTAGTAAGCCTGCATCCATCTTTGACGTTATCGTCACTTCCTATCAGGTGTAATGATGCCAAGGGTTTACCAATGGTAAGTAAAAAAAACCTAATGACTGATAAATACATAGAATTATCACCCTACCTTTTACGACGACAAAACAAAAAATACAATTACCTACTACGAGCACAAACCGTGCATCTCTGCATCAGCACAAGTAACTCTTCACCATATCGCTACCGAAACGTATCTGGCCAATAAATTCACTCCGGCCATAAATAGAACTATAAAAATTATTTTACGATACACAAGAGAGATACATTAAGACAATGTTACGCGTATACATCACAATGGCTACATTATGGACTAATTGATTCGGCCACAATGGCCTTTATGTAGCCACTCGGAGCCACAACGATATTATTGTCTATGGCTCGGCAGACGTCTGCTAACACTTGACCAGAGACAAAATGGCTTTGTAATGTTTGGCTGGAAGGCGCCATCCGTAACTCAATATGCAGTCTAATTACTTCAAGTCTGATTTAGATATCAAAATGTTATTCTTTCTTTCTTTAATTTAAAGTTGATTGATTATTTTCTTTAACTTGCTCTCGAAACTACCACGTAATTAATTAGTTTAATTAATTTAAAAAAATCACCGCAGATAGAGATTTAAGGTGTTTCGTTTCGTAAATTAAAAATAACTTGCCTTTTAACTATTACATGAACCTTTGTATATTTAATTTCAATGTAGACCTACGTAAGTAATGAAAATGCCTTACTTATATGATAGTGCAAACTGTTTAATTGCAATCGACAGAAATCTTTAACATTTTCAAGTGGAAAATATAAAATACTCTATAAAATTAATCAGTTCTAAAAATAATCAATTATACCTAAAACACCTAAAATAAAATGTCTAAAATACCTAAAATAAACACCTAAAATACTTTAAATAAAACAACTAAAATAACCCGTGTATCCCCGGTGTAAGATGACCATGACACTAGGTGCATTTCCGCACGGCATGGCTATGGAATTAATAATTGAATTGTCTTTTAAGAATATTTTTACTATATAATATATTTTTACGAATCAAACCAGAGATTTGTTACAATAGATGGGTCATGGACTAACAAACAACATTTGAAAATCGAACCCGTTTACACACACAACATTGTAAGTGGTTCGCTTCTGTTGCACCGTTGCACCGCATGCTACTAAGAAAAGAGATGCCAATTGGCATCTTTTTATATGCTCACTTTTAGTAAGCATGTAACCTATCTACCTCCCTTTACATATAGCATATCTCTCAATCAAACTCATTTATTTGTTAATTATCAAATTTCACTTTATTTTATTAGATACTGTTGCAGTACCTTACGTTCAATCGTACAACTTGTAGTTGGATTTGACAATAGGTTGTCTATTACAAACAAAACTTGACTATGTACATCTATTAATCAAACAGTAATGAATAAAACGCCCGCATGTTTGCTGAATGAGCAAAAAATTGCCAAATGCAGGATTCGGTTCGAAGATTCAATTTTTTTTGTGTAACGTCAGCCCAGATGTGTTAATGCACTGCATGTGTTCGGTTCGTCTTTCAGTACAATGCGCCTGAGTGCATGTAGAGCCGCCTCACACGATTGTATTTTTAGAATCGATTCTGTTGTTTTGTCCGTTTATCTGTGCTGTTTTGTTATAAGATATGATTTCTAGATTCTTGCAGTAAGTACTCGGATTACAAGTAGTTATGGTTTCACATTATATTACTTATTTAAAGTAAAGACTGTCAATTAGAACAATCTCAAAATAAATGTTGGATTTACATACGCACCTATAAGTAGGAACACGGGCGCGCGGTGGCCATTTTATTTAAAAAACCCGGCGAAGTGCGAGTCGGACTCACGCGAGGGTACCGTCAAAGTGTATATACAGGGTGTAAAAAAAATGGTGGAGGACCCGTTAACTGGGGGTTCTACTCATCATACTGAACCACTTTCCCCAAGGAACCCATAGATTATTCTCCAAAAAAATATCGAAAATTGCACAAAATTGCTCATCAGCTGATCGTTTTGTATGAGGAGTAATTTTTTTTTGTGTTTTCAGAAAATTTGTATAACAAAAGTTGTTCAGTATGATAATTAAAAGCCCCAGTTAATGGGACCTACACCAATTTTGTTACATCCTTTAGTACTTTAGTACTATTGCAACACCTTTGGGTACGAAACCCTACAAACATCGACGAGTACAATTTACGTAGGTAGTAAAATAGTCTTTATTCTTTGGTATAATTAATTGAGGCCTTTCTTTATGTCAGTTCTATTAAAAATTAAGATGAAAACGATTTCTGTACTGTCACTCTATACAGGGTGTAACAAAATTGGTGTAGAACACGATAACTAAGGCTTCAAATCCTCATAATGAACAACTTTCCTCAGGGAACCCAATAGTCAATTCTAAAAAATAATATTCGACGCTCCGTACCAACATGCACAAATTGGCCAATCGTTGATTGAATTGTATGAAGAGTTCAATGTTATATTGTGAGAAAAGTTGTTCACTGTGAAGAGTTAGAGGCCCTAGTTAGCCGCTCCTACACCAATATTATTATACCCTGATGATAACTCATAATAAAATTGAACATTCAGTCCCTCCGTCTTCATCATCTCACAGTCATTTCGTAAGACTTTGTCAAAAACCAAGATCATTAGAAGAGTCAAAGTGACGCTTCAAACAATGCAGTTAGAGATTGTACAATGAGAGAACCATATAATGGAGAGGCACATATTAAATATGTCAACATAGTTGTTAAGCAGGGTACAGATGGCGAGAAACAAGGTGAAAGAGAGCATAAAACTATTTTTGGATGATTTTTGTACCGCAGAGTCTGAAGATGAAGAGAACTGATTGTTGAGACTGCCCTCTTTTCTCTGAGCGTCATCGTCATCTTCCTGCCTCATTGTTCCTGATCGTTTGGGGCCTGCTTCAAAGGTGTTGTGTCTGTTTCTCCACTCTTATTTCATGCTTGTCAATTTCTGAGACACTCTGCACTCTTCTCTTATAATTCAGTCCTTCCATCGCTCCTTTGGTCTTTCCCTGCCATCTGCCTGCCGCTCGCTCTAAGCATAAGGTATACATTAGAAGAACAATTGTTTAATTTTAACATTGATAAATATTTGAATATGTACAGGCATGCCCCCGTCACTCGGCCGAGAGCGCGAGACAAGTACCTACACAACGGCGCGGCCTACAGGCTGCGCTCGTCAGTCGGTTGTGAAGCGGAGCGATTATCGAGCAAGCGAGTGCGCAAGTTGAAACATGTTCGTCGCGCGGTCTCACAACCCTGCCGGTTGATCAGTTGCGACAACACTAGACCGGCCAGCGCAAAAAAATCTCTCACGCGCATTGATTCGGTTCATTCTTGCGTAAAAGCGCGATTGTTATCGGTGTATGTATAAAATAAATAAATATAAATATTCTGGGACAAATCACACATGGTCATCTGGCCCCAAAGTAGGATTCCCTGTGTTATGGGTTACCAGAGACTGATATACATACTTATATACGTTTAAATACATACATATATAGATATTTAACACCCAGACACAGAGCAAACAAATCTGCTCATCACACAAATGCTTGCCCTGGGTGGGGATCGAACCCACAACCCTCGGATCAGTAGTCAAGGGCACTAACCACTGAGCCACCGAGTCAGTCAAAATATGTATGTTGAAGTAAAACTGGAGGCACTAAACGCGGTTGCGAACTAGACTGTTCTTTATTACCGCGTAGCGAGAGTTGCTATTTATTTAAGGCGTCATTGCGAGTAGTTCATCTGTACTTGTACTATTATTATGATCTGTGGTACAGGTAATAGATAAAGTGTAGGGAATAAAATACATTTTGAAATGAAACATATAATTCGTAACAACTCATGAAGTCCCCACGGTCCCTCACGGTCTCTTCCCAAGCTCGGCAAGGTTAGGCCACACACGGGGGCCAAGTGTGGGTTGGTGGAGGGTGCAGGGCTAGTGGTGGACTACAATGTTAGAATTGTTTATGCTCCCTGACCTGCTATTTAGTGAGAGCAACCGGCTCTGTACGAGTATGGCGCCCAGTGGAGAACAAGGCCATCCCATCTCTTACCGTGAGCAAAGTATACGAGTACATTATATTAGTCCGGAAGCGTCCTGAGGAACTAAACCGACGGTGGGCAGCAGCGTCTTTCCGCGTACTGACCGATTGAGTTGAAGTTTAGTACACATACTTAAGTTAGTTGGTGACCCAAAGACGGACGTGTGAAGTAAATAAATAAGTTTTAAACATGGGGTTTTTTGGGGGGAAAATTAAAAAAAATCTTGAAAAACTTTTCCAAAATATACTGTGTGACATATCAAATAAAAGGGCTTGATGAGACAATCTCAAATATATTTTTAGATAAATAGGTTTTAAGTAATTTAAAAAAAAATAGGCGAAAATTGAACATTCTCCCCCCTCCCCCCTTCCCCCCCTTGTCTACGAAACTACTGGGCCGAAAATCTTGTAAAAATCACAGTATATGAGGTTGAATGCAGGAAAAATGAAATTACTAAATAAGTAGATTCATACTTACTTAGAGCACACCCTGGACACTACAACGGGCCAGAAATGACATTTCAAAAAACGAATGACGGAACAAACAAAATGGCGGCGAAATCCTATACGTTCGACAACCAAACTGTAACCAATCTGTATCAATCTGGGTGACGAAGGGGTGAGGTCGCAATCTAGAGAGCGGCAGGGATTACCCATACTGTATGTTAGTACCAATATATGTATATACTTTGCTTAGAGCAAAGTATGTACTGAGATGTCTTGTGCTGTTGGTAGTTAAAGTTTTGGTGCGGAACCATGTTTGTGTGACTCCGAGTCGTACTTGGCCGGTTTTGGGGCTCCGTACACCCTACGGTACACCCTCACGTACTGGGACCCTATTACTAAGCCTCCGCTGTCCGTCCGTCCGTCAGCGGGCTGTATTTCATGAACCGTCATAAGTAGACAGTTGAAATTTTACAGAATGTGTATTTCTGTTGCCCCTATACTAAAAAATACTAAAAATTAGAAAAAGTGAAAAAATAAGGGGGTCTTCATACAAAAAAAAGTGTCTTTATAGGTCTTAAGAAGTATTTTTCACTTAGCTGTAGGTATCGTAAAAACGGTACTAACATTGAAGTAAAACAAAAAATAATAAAAATCGGCAAAGTGTGAATCGTGCTACTAGTGCTAAGGAGTCCGAACTGATTTACAAAAAAACATATTTTTGTTGTTTGCTTTGATGTCTTTTGTTTGTAATGTGAATAGGTATCATTGTCATTACACTATGTAGTTGTGTGGAGAGGTGTGGTCGCATGGATGATGGAACCCTCGGAGTGCTAGTCCGACTCGGACTTGGCTGGGTTTTCTTGTCACATTCGACCGCACGTCTCGGTCACGATTTTCTAAAGCATAAGCAATATGTTAATCTGTAATGTCTTATTATTTTATTTGAATTATTAATTTGGAAAGTGTTGATTAATTACTTAGACTTATTTTAGACATTTTAGTAGCTATAAACAATATTTGCATGTTAATAATACTAAAGCAGCTCAATAAGTAATTTTAAAACTATTGTAAGAACTTTTTATACGACCTTATTTAAAAACAAATGAAGAATTATATTCTATTCTCTTCTATTCTATTCTGTAACGTCAGCAGAACTCCTTTGAACTTGAGCTGAGTCAGTTAAGAGTTTTCTTCATTAGGTCTTAGTTCAGCTTATTATACAGATGCTGCTTCACCATTGACACGCGGCCGACCGTACTTACTTTTCGGTTATTTATCGTAAATATTTTTAGTTTTCAATTTACTTATACCTAGTGAGATATTTGAGCGTCGCAGTGCCTACCTGTGTATTACGTAGGTGTTTGCACTGTCACAGCTAGACATCTAGTTTTAGCAAACAATTAAAATAACAAAAAGTGAGAAAAATATGGAGGATTACTATACAGGGTGTAAAAAAATAGTGTAAAAAAATGGTGTAGGTCCCGTTAACCGGGGCGTCTACTCATCATACTGAACAACTTTTGTTCTATGACTTTGTTGAAATCGCAACTATTCATAGAGATCGATCAGCCAATTTTGTGCATTTTGTATGGAGGATTATTTTTTTTGAGATTGACTGTATATGGTTTCCTTAGAGAAAGTTGTTCAGCATGATGAGTAGAAACCGATTTAAAGGTCCTACACCAATATTTTCACAGTCTGTATACAAGAAACGTGTGTTACGATTTTTTTAATGTTTTTGCTCTATTGTAAAAATAGTAATATTAATAAGCGCCAAAGCTGTACAAAGCGTGTGATTGATTATAGTGCAAAGTCTATAGTTTAACAGCAAATAAATAAACAAAATGAAATCATTAAAACTCGCCAATTGTAAGTCGTAGTCACGCTAAGAATTCCGAACTGGATGAAAGAAAAACTGAAATGAATATCATTGGTGTAGGTACTGGTTGATGTTTTAAGGTTTATGTATCTAAAGTAGTGGTGGTACGGAACCCTTGGTGCGCGAGTGCGGCTCGCACTTGGGCGGTTTTTTTCATTTAACCCTAGTCCCGAATGAACACACGGGATGCCATACGGGAGACACGCCGAACCTCCAGCGCACGCGTTTGATTATTATTGTAACGTTATTTCCATAAAATTAAACTATCGCTTTATATTTATAATAAAATAGTTTTATGAGTTTGTGCATCGAACGATAATAAAATATTGACAGGATGCAGGACTCCAAGAATGGACAATGCCAATGTTATCTTTTCTTCCATTTAACTTTGGTCGTTAAATTTATTTTCGTCTGCCGTTATAAAATTATGAATTATGTTTTATAATAATTATGAAAGTATTAGAAAATAGTATCAATTATGCAGTTATTAGGCCATACTCCATACAGGGGGGGGGGGGGGGGGTTTGCGATAGGACTAGTGGCAAACTCCACTGTCAGAAGTTTTTCAAGCCGCCTGAAAAGTGTCCGAGTGATAGGGTTGATCACGCAGGTTAACTGATCTGAAGCGCGGTCATCACCCAGATGGGTTTGACTGTTAGTGGCTTAACACATTGTACCAAGATTCATTTAGGTTAGTATTATTTTGTATATTGAGAAATCTGAATCTTATCGCAATGTAATTATAATAGATAATAATATTCAGGGATGAACCACACACGGTCATCTGGCCTCAATTAAAAGCTTTTAATTAACTTGCAATGTTTGTGTGTATGTATATTAGTTTGTTTAGGTCAAATCTTGCAAACGATTTTAGAGCGACTTCTGGGAATCCGGTTGAGCTGAAATTTGGTATGAATCCGTATTTCCGGTGACAACAGTTGATCTGATAATTAACTTTGGAAGTGGAATCAAGGTTTTAGGATCGTGTTTTATTTTCAGTAGAATCGTAGGAGATACTGAGCTCGCCTTTTTGAATTTGGAAATATGTTATCTATTTATATTCACACTAGCTGTTTCCCGCGGCTTCACCCGCGTGGACCACGTTTCTATGACTTTTCGAGGGTGCGCAGTGCCTAATCAGGCACTGCGCACCCCAGGTCCTAATCTGTCTACCTACCAAATTTCAGCCAAATCCGTTCAGTAGTTTTTGCGGGAAAGCGTAACAGACAGACAGAGTTACTTTCGCATTTATAATATTAGTAGGGATTTGGCACACTGAGTATTTCGGTTTTTGAGCATAAAAACTCTTTTCAAATAAAAGCTTGTAAGTAGTTTTTCTTCAATTTATTTTAAACCACTTTGAACTTGTGCGGTCGACGATCAACAAATCCTAATAATAATGCTATATACATAGCAATATGTCAATCGAGTTTTGTTCCGTCAGCCGTTTTTCTCTTTCACGATTACAAACAAACAGACGTCTGGAAGATTCGAACATGTTTACTTTCATCTGTCGACCCATCACGTACCTGCGCATTTAATCGAAAGAAATAACATAGATCTTTGTTAAAAAGCTATTTAGAAATGCAAATCTAGGGCAAATCGACGAAATAATTTACGAAAGTTTTATCGGGATTTAAATTTTTTGTGACAATGATACACTCTCAGCAAAAACAGACAGTGATGAAGCTTTTCATAGAATCATGCAAAGGTAGACACCCCACTCACTGTGGTAAGACAACCAAAAATGTTGGTCAATGATAGGTAGTTATTTTTTAAATCTACAATTGGTAAGTCTTTGGCTGATGGTAAGACCTCACCTGATGGTAAGTGACGATAATGCCGAATATGAGATTACAATTTGTAGATTTTCAAGGCGAGAGTGAATAGTATAGAAGTTTACATGTACATACCATCTTCGACTACATCATCACTCTCCATCAGGATTCAGGGGAGATGTAGAAAGGCATTAAATTTTTTAATAAAATAAATGGGATCGGGCTTACCAAGATTCCCAACGCAATGGCTAAGATAAGATGGTGTTAGCTAGCCAGGTTATCATTACAGCTCATATACGTCCCCACCGAGGGGCTCGAGCCTACCCTGAATCAGGGCGATTAGGCCTTAGTTGACCACATGGATCCGATCCTCTTACGGTGAAGGAAAACATAGTGAGGAAACCTGCACACGCCTGCGAAGAAACTCACAGGTTGTGTGTGAAGTCGACCAACCTGCACTGGGCCCGCGTCGACTATGGCCCGATCGCCCTAATTCAGGGTAGGCTCGAGCCCCTCGGTGGGGACGTATATGAGTTGCTAAGATGATGATGATGACATAGTATTAAAATTGCAAGCCTGTATTCACTCACAATGTATTCTTAGGCCGCTGCCATTACTATACCTAACTACTTACTTCAGTTGTTTCTTAGACAATATGGCGTCCGCCTTTTTTGTTCGTCTGTGGTTGATACCTGTACGTACGGCCTACTTTCATTATTATTTAGTGATTGTTTAGTTTTTTCTTGTTCAGATTCAATGAGTTCCTCGAACAAACCCTCTCTCACACATAACAACACGAAATCGGAGCACGTGTTGTGCGTTGTGCGTTGTGCGACGTCTTGCTGTAGGCAGGCAGACGTGCTTTGTTACGGGCACTTCCTCCTAACTATAGGGTCGAATCGAACGGCTCACGGCTCACGGCGCACAATTATACAGGAAACTCTTTATTTCGTCGATCCACTCGTAAGACGAGTCAGCACGTAGATATTATTGTTATGTCAGATTTGTAAAAATCCGACAGAATGCGATCTGCCCAGAATTTCCAGGTAGATCGTGAAAAGTCCAGACATTTCATTGCGCGGCTCCGAATATTTGATGCAACGCACTCTACTTAAAACATCTTCTGTGTTTCTATTCAGGTATAGGGTATGGTACTTTCAAAGTGTTTAGATAAGTAACGCCCCAGCCCCCAGCCCTCAGCCCCCATTCCCAAAAGAGGACGTTTTCAATAAGACTGTATGTGTTTTTGTAAATTTGTTAAGCGATATCTTCGCAGGTTGTGAACCGATTTTCATGATTCTTTTTTTTTCGGTAGGGTATGCTGCCAGGTTGGTCCCATGTCGGTGTACTTCTTTTTTTAGAAAATTAACAAAAACCAAAAATAATAATACAAAATTGTACTAAGTTGTTGCGATGGAAGGAAGTCGGATTTTTTAACGTATCTTTCCAATTATTTTATCCACCATTGGTAAGCCCTTGACTCATCTCACCTGATGGTAAGCGACGATGATGCTTAAGATGGAAGCGAGCTTACCAAGATACCCCAACGCTATAGATCTATAATCTGATTTGGTTTAATATTTATGTAAATGTGATGTTTGAATTTTGTACTTTATGGATTTTTAGTCTGACAATAAATGAATTATTATTATTATTATATTATTATAGGGGGCTGGTTATCTTATCTTCAAGCCGAAACACATCTATGCTGTAAACATTAATTCCTTTACTATAGGTACTAGGTACATATGAGATAATCGTAACTATTGAATTTGTAGCGATTATATTATTATTATTATTTAAATCCTAAAAACCCTTTGTAACACCGTATCGTTTGAAAATGATATTCAAGTAGTTTCGTTGTGCAGTGCAACGGGAACGTTTGGGCGCGCGGCTTCACGTGCAGGAAATGAAGTGTTTTCTGTTCTCCACTCTCGCCCAATATCCTCGCTGAGCAACACTTTATAGTCTCAGGCACAGATACAGATAGAGGGTGTCGCAATATAACGAATAAATGAACTGAATTGAAGAAGGGCTTCTATCTATGAAACTAGTCAACTTTTCTGAAATAAAAAAATGGTTTCTTACACTAATGGATCAGCTGGTTTAGCAACTTACTTGCATGGATGCGTTTTTTTATATTAAAGTTGTAGAACAAAAGATGCGCAGTTGCATGAGTAGAAGCCCCCGTCCCCCTCAAAAATGACAGTTATTTTATAAATTTGTATGAAATTGCAAAAAACATGAATAAGTTTTTGACATCAATGTCGAGTGTATTAGCTACGTATAACGTAACACACCCCTGAGTCTAGCTTTGCTAGGGTCACTTAGCGCACAATAAATGATTACAATCACAATTATAATGTTATAAAGGTGAAAGTTTGTGAGTGTGTATGTTTGTTACTTCTTCACGCAAAAACTACTGAACGGATCTGGATGAAATTTGTTAGGTAGACAGATTAAGACCTGGATTAACACATAGACTACGTTTTTTCACGCTCGCGGCACCCTCAAAAAGTCGTAGAAACGTTGTCCATGCGGGAAACAGCTAGTTGCAAATAAAATATTTAATTTTTCCAGGCTTCTCATAAATAAATTTTAATTAGTTTCATTTTACCTCATCATCATTACAGGCTGAAAGCGTCCACTGCTGAACAAAGGCGTTCCCCAAGGATTTCCAAAACAACTGTTCTACCTCATCTAACTTCAAAATCTTTTTTTCCTTTTCCATGACAACAATAGTCAGTTCCTCGGCATTCACTTGACGCGGTAACCCTTCGATAATTCACGTGTAATTGTACAATAAAACACGTGCTAAACAAACTGAGGGGCTCCGCACTCCGCACCGTCCAACAATGGGGTGCCGAACGAATACAATAGAAACCCTTTGCGCACTGTTAATCGTCTGTACATTTGTATCGCGGAGCGCTTTCTTGTCATTCTTTTGAAGGTGAAATTAGGTCTTTTTACAAGCTTAATAATTGAAATCGCTAAACACGTTAAAAAACCGACTTCCATCGCAACAACTTGGTACAATTTTGCAATATTATTTTGGGTTTTTGTTAATTTTCTAATAAAGTATTACACCGATTTTGATAAAATTTATATGGGACCACACGGAAAGCACTAGTTTTCAAATAAAAAAAGAATCATCAAAATCGGTTAACCCAGTCAAAAGTTATAAGGTAACAAACACAAAAAAAACATACAATCGAATTAAGAACCTAGTGTTTTTTGGAAGTCGCTTGAAAATAGCTTGCTATGTTAGTTAGTGAGTTTGTCTGATAGTTAGTTTGGGACAAATCTTAGAAGCTTAATTACATCCAATTCCGAATGAGCTAAAATTCTGCGTACACCTCTTTCAGTCTTGGTGGTTAGCAGCGCTAACCACCTAAAATCTACCGTATTTTTAAAGTTTTATTTTAAAAGGCACATATAGAAGGAAATTATTAACTTGAAAAAGTCCAAAAAAGTTAATTTAATATGTATTTCTGGATATAATTAATTTTTTTTTGTTTTTTTTTTTGAGGTTTAGATGTTAAATTATATAAACCAAATTATGTCATTATTACTGCCAATAAAAATCCGTGACGCAAAGGGTTAAGTTTGGAATACAGTGCATTTTTAGCTAAGTAACGTCATTCTAAATCCAATATGATTATATGACGGATTCCCAAAGATGGAGGATCAGTTATTTTTTTATGCACACCCATGATATTACGGGTATCAAATGAAAGGGTTTGCTGAGAAGAATACGAAATAATTTAAGTTCTTTTAGAATTAAAGCTTGTATCTACCTGAAAGTTTTAGGAATATGTCATCTTTTCCAAGGAGGTTTTAATGCTTATAGTTATAATATTATCCCAAGCTTTATTGTAGTTTATTTATGATAATATTAAAAAAAAAACTTACGCATGCGTCCGTGTGCTAGCTAAAATATGGCGCAATTTTCGTAAAACTGAATCGAGATGTTTTAGTTGTGAATAAAAACAAACGCACACTTACTCGTATTTGTAAATGAAAGAAAAACAAAGTGCGATTACTCCCCGGATAGGATACCTACTCAAACTGATCGAGCCACAAGTCGCGTCAAATGAACATTGAAAACCGAAACCTTGATATGTTTGCATCCATGCAAGTATAAGTTTGTTTTTCTTTCACTGTTGTTTTTTATTTTACCTGTTTTCTCACAACTGTTTTGAAAAATCTCGTATGATACAAGGGTAGTACAAAGGTCAATAACAAACTCGTGACGATGGTAAACCCTCGCCTGCAGCTCGGGTTCACAAATGTCACTAGTTTGTTATCCTTGTATCATAAATAACTATTGTAGACATAGCACTCAGGTAGATATCATTACGCGACAACGACAAATACGTAGTCAACTTATGTAGCGAAAATACTTATTGCGTAAGTTCTGAGGCTTCTGTATTTTAATTACACTTGTACAAGGGGACCAGGAAATGTTATGATCCAATGGCGTTAGTTGTAATTCTGAGCTTAGCTAGGAATACAGTATAGGTCGCACGAGAATTTAATATTTTGGCCCCTAATGACACACAATTTTTTGTCATAGTCTATGAGAAAATTAAATTTAAAAGAAAGAACAATAAGCTTGACCGTTCTTTTTTTTCAGTGCGCATTCCCGCCAAAACCTACCGACTAGTAACTTCTTTATACATTATATGCGTTCGACCTCTTTGGTCAACTTCACATACTAACCAACATACTTTTAGTATTTTAATAAAAACTCCTTGCTAACCAATCACAAAAGTGAATATATCACCATAGAGAATTTAATGTTAGTTTATGATACATTTTTTTACATTCAACCATACCAGAATAGAGAAACAAGACTACCTACAGGAGCAAAGTAGAATTTTGTTCGCACTTATGGACGAACCAATCATCGTTTTTCAAATAGGTGGGATGAAAAAATAATTCACCTTTCTTAAAAATGCGAGTGAAACCTTGCCCGACCTGCCAGAGCCGCACAGAGGGCTCAACGCAACAAAGCTCAGGACAAAATAAGAAAATTCGATTGAATAAAAGCAGGCGTTATTCAGTATTTCTATTACACACGGCGTTCACAATGGGACGAACAAAGACGAGCCTTGGAGTCGAGACGTGTCGGGAATTAATAAAAAAAATCCGGGAACGAAATATTATGAGGGGTGGCGATAATGCTGCTGAGTTGTGCGAACACAATGATAACTGACTACGTGCTCGACCTACTTAATATAGGCGGGTATCCTCCAAAAATTTGTCTTTGATAAGTAAGGCTTTACTTACCTGTTTTAGCTACTCGTATTTGAGATTAAGTTAGGGTCGATATGTCTGTAGTGGGTTGGCAATGGCCAATGAGCGTGCTATGCTCGGATTTTTGTGCGTGATCGAATCAGAAACGAGGAGATCCGTAGGAGAACCAAATTAACCGACGTAGCTCTCAGAATAGGTATATTAACACCATTAAGAAAAAATCGGCCAAGTGCGAGTCGGATTAGTACGCCAAGGGTTCCGTACCACCACACCTCCCTACACAACAACATAGTATAATAAATAACAATGATACCTATTCACATTACAAAGAAAAGACATCAACGCGACCGACAAACATATGATTTGTTGTCATTCAGTTCGGACTCCTTAGCGAGAGTACGACTCACACTTGACCGATTTTTATTATTTGTTGTTTTACTTTAGTATTTGTTACTATAATGACACCAAATTTACGCTTATTCCTATTTATTACCGTTTTTACGATAGAGCTAAATCAAAAATACTTTTAAAGATAGGTCTTTAAAGTAATTTGTATAGTTTTTTATTCTTTTTGTATTTAAGAGAAAACATAGGAGGGGGTCGGCATACATAAAACACGTTTTTTGTACGACCCACTTCTAATTTTTTCCCTTTTTTATTTTTAGTATTTGTTGTTATAGCGGCAACTGAAATACACATTCTGTGAGAATTTTAGCTGTCTACCTATAACGGTTCATGAAATACTGCCCGCTGACAGACGGATAGACGAACAGGCAGCGGAGGCTTAGTAATAAGGTCCCGTTGAGTTTACGGAACCCTAAAAAGAATTTTTCAATGAAGAAAAGTAAACATAGTACCACAGTCATTCTTAGACTGTGCTAGTACTTCGTTTTGAATTTGAAATGTTAAAATATGAATGACTGATGAGTGTCTATCTTTTTCCAACGGATGAATTCGAAAATTTGTGAAAGAGTCGAAAGAAAATCCCGCTTCCACCTACCCTCCCACCCCTAGGAGCTGCCTGGATTTCGATACAAAAAAAGCATAACAACTACTCAATATAGGGCGCGGCAAACATTATTTTCCTTTATGATTAACGCAGTTAGAAATTATGACAAATTTATTTTTTTATAGTACATTTCTTACGTCCCCACTTTTTGAGAGAGATACATTCCTCAAAAACTCGCGTTCAGTGAAATTTCGCGTATATTTTGCGTATATGGTTTGCATTTAAACATAATCAAAATTCAGTACATTATGTAAATCAATACATTAATTCAAAAAAAAAATATTGGGCAGCGTTACATGTAGGAAGCACCAATCTACAAAGCTGGTGAAATTGCCGTACAACATCATCATAAACCTACTTAACTGTATCGCACACATGCTGTTTGCTGGCAGTCCCACATCTACCAAATTTGATAGTTAATTTATAGGCAAATCAAAGAATCGACCACGTCTTAAATCTATTGCGATCATCACTTTATTAACCCATGACTCGTAAACTCTTTTCCAACGGCGATTTCAAACCGCACCGCTTGAACCGCTGGATGCTTCGACATCTTCAAGACAAAACCACACGGCATCCTATCGAGTTTACAAAACTAAACAAATCGGTTATTAATCACGACCGCATCTTGTTTTAACGAGTGCAGTGCACGGTACAACTATGACGTTACCTGTTTAGTAATTTCTGTTTGGTTAAATAGTTTCATTTTTTAATATTTAACGCATCCGGCCCGCGTGCTAGGGTTTATATTCGATCGGATTTACGACTGTTTGCATTGCGGCCACTGTGCACTGTTACATATAAATAAAAAATGAGACGGTTTCCTGTAGAATGGTTTGTAACAAACATAATTTTAAAAACAATAGACGTTAATTTTCATTTATTTTTTTTTAGTTTCATAGAACTGTTTTTAAAGAAAGTTTAAGTTTTAAAAATACGGCTATAAATCTTACTTGCATTTTTTATTAATCAAATTCCATTCAATTCCTTTATTGCAAACCCAGAATGTGGTTCACATTAAACTTTCTTATATCTATTTAAAATGATAAGATTTATTCATGACGTGAGGATGGTAAAAAGGTTAAATACCAACGAGTTTACTATTTACCTTTTACAAGTAACTAGTATCTCATCTGTGCTTTTACACCAAACGACGTTTTTCAATGCAGTTGTGAGAAAACAGGTAAAAAAACCTGCCAAGTGCGAGTCAGACTAGCACTCCGAGGGTTCCGTACCACCATACCTTGCCACACAACTACTTAGTACAATGACAATGATACCTGTTCACATTATAGGCAAAAGATATTAACGCGAGCGACAAAAATTTGCTTTTGTTGTCATTCAGTTTGAACTCCGTAGCGCGAGTACGACTCACACTTGGCCAATATTTATAACTTTAATGTTTTACTTGAGTATTAGTACTATAATCAAGCCAAGTTTCACACTTTTATGTATTACCGTTTTTAGGATAGAGCTAAATCTAATATACTTCTAAATACCTATAAAAAACAGGTCTATTGTATAAAGACCCCTCTTATTTTTTTAACTTTTTTATTTTTTTTGTGTTTTTATTATATTGGCATTAGAAATACACATGATGTGAAAATTTCAACTGTCTGCCTATTACGGTTCATGAAATACAGCCCGCTAATAGACGGACAGACAGCGGAGGCTTAGTAATAGGGTCCCGTTAGTCACCCGTTGAATGTTCGGAACCCTTATAAAAAATAAATGAGTATCTATCAACCTATCAAGGTTTTAGCAAGCAAAGTTAATTTTACGCGACTTGTGGCTCATTTTAGATATCCGGCGGAGTAATCTCACTTTTTTTTCCTATACATTGGTACATTGGTACCTATATTTTTATCAGTTATCATATCACACATATATTAAATACTTCATTAATTAAATTCGTATACAAAAACAAAACCACTCAATTCAATTTACGTAAAATATCGCGTTATTGTAGCTAGACACAGATACGCATGCTTACATTACCAATAATAGACTACAATAAGACTTTTGATAATATTTTAAGCATGAAACCTCCTTGGCAAAGATAATTATTCCTTGGTGTGAAGTATGCGCTATACGCTTCATGGTCGTTAATCTATCTTCTTCTGACACAGGCCACCGTGATATTCATTCCTCTTTCTTCACAAAGATACAACCAACAAGCGTTACGTAACATATCTCTTTTAAAATTCTCCTTTCAAAAGTCTGAAAGAAGATTCTGTATCTTTAGTATATTTTTTATTGCACGGTATTGTTATGGCGCAGTCGCCACTCGAGAACTATATTGCCCTAACTTTTGTCCAAAATTTTTTGTTGATTTTAGTTTTTTTCTCTTATCCACAAATGAAAAGCCCTTGGCATCATCTCACCTGATGGTAAGTGACGATAATGCCGAAGATGGAAACGGACTTACCAAGATTCCCCAACGCAATGGGGATGTGGCTATCATCTTCAAGCCGGAATACATCAATGCTGTTAACACTGATGTTTTGGCGGTAAGACATAGACAACATGGTGGTAGCTAGCCAGGCGGTCTATGAAAATGCCCTACCAAACCGAGTCTTACAAAGTTGACCCCACCGGGAATCGAACCCGTGACCTCCTGGTGTGAAGTGAATAGACTAACCATAACGCCACGGAGCGGTTAAAATTAAAAGTTAATCCCCCTTGTAAAATTTCAGCCGGCAGTCAATTACGGTTCAAAAGATACAGCCCTTTTAAAGTCAGGCAGATAGACAGACATCAGGCATACAGACAGAAGACACACGGACAGACAGTGTATAGGCTTAGTAATAGCGTCATTTGGTCTGGAACCTGAAAAATGGAGGTATTCTATAAAAAATAGAGATTTGAAATCTATGAATTAAAGGGGCATGAAAGATTTTTTTTAATGTGATGTGCCATATCTACAAATAAAAGGGTCAAAAGTTAAATTATTATTTATTTTTAATGTAGTGTTTCCGTTCTCAAGATATACATAGACATTCCTTCTCGTAAATCTACCAGATACGCTAAACTACCAGGTTTATGATATAGCGTCCCCACTGACCGACTCCTTGGGCATCAGTAAGGGCCGCTATTCCTGCCAACACCATAAGGCGAAGGCAAGGACCAGTTGCGGTAGGTCTTGCCGCCAAGACGCTTGTCCTGGTACTCTGCAAGGCGAGTACCTCGTGGGAGAGAACCACTACTTACTCTCCAGGTAGTTCCCGGAGCTGTAGGCACGCTCACCTCCCGCGACTTTCACTGCTGGCGGTTCGATCCCCGCACGGGACGCCAGATAAACTGGACCCCCACATCTCCAGTGTGGTACCGGAGCTGTTAGCGCGCTCACTTCCCGGCGCTTATCGCACCTGTCCAGACTTACTCCTACGCGGCTGGATCGGCCGGAGCAGTACTAGCGTAGCTCTACTTGCTATCCAGGCAAGTGCCGGAGATGCTTCCCCGCCAGTAACAAACCAGCAGTTCCGCTTAATGGACAACTCACATGCTCCGCGTTGTTTTCGCTCAGAGCCCACGTGGCTGGCTACGACAACACTGTGGCGCGCGGGGGAGGACGCCTGGACGCCACGTGCTTGCCAGGCAACAATTGCCCAAACCCTGTAAGTAACGAGTCCTTGACCCGGTCGGAGGACTGACACGCCTGCCGAAGGCGATAGATCTGAGAGCAGGCAAGCGGTGGGCTACCCCCGACCCCGTAGTAAAACAGCCGGACCCGTAGTTCTGGCTGCGACCTCCACCTAGCCGGGTAGCTCTAGGCAGAGGGATATACATAGACAGTCAAAGTCGTTAGGAATGGTGTCCCTGAGTCCCTGGCATTTTTAAACTTAGCCTCGAAGAACTTATCAAAGTAAGAAAACTACCGCCCATTGTTTCAGTTGATTGGTCTGTCATACAATTACAAACTAGCCGAGATGTTAATAAGTAATTTACATTTAACCTAAACTGCCAATGTTAAGGTAATGCTAAGAATGTGTCCTATGGCACTGTTCTTGTTGTCTCTAGTTACTTAGGGGAAGACATTCGGTGCTTGTGTTCTTTATTAATTTATTTAGTTTTATTTAGTAGTTCTTTAATAAATATTCAGCTGATAACATAATTGTTTTAGAATTTTCTTTTTGTTTTAATTTAGACAGCAAATTCAAATATTGTGGTGTCAGGTGATGGTTATTCTATGCGGTAAAATTAATGCTTGGGCGGTAACTACTTCAACTGAATAGCTTTCACATGATATCATGGGGTCTCACGAGTCACGAGGCTAGGGTATCAGGAGACAAACAGTTTTCAAGTAATGACTTCGAAACCCTACACTATGCGAGGTCCGTCACGCACTTGGCCGACTTTTTTCATATTAAGTAAGTACAATCAAAAGCTAGATAATTACATATAACTTTCACCCGTTACGCCTGAATTAAACCATTTTTTTAAATAATTGCATGTGTACCTAATTTGTTATCGTTCCCCTGACTTAAAAACAATAATTTAAAAAATAAAATAAATAATGAAATTTTTGGCGTTTTATTAATTGAGCTGGCTTAAGCGTTGTATATCATATCTGTAGATACTTTATTTTTATGTTAGTGCAATAAAGTGTTTTCAATATATCAATTACCTAGGTATATTCAAAGACTTGTGCGAACGACCGTTTCTCAGAGTCTCCTATAGGCATGTCAGCTAAAAATACTATAATTTATGTTAAAACGGATTTTCTCAGAGATGCCACCTATCTAGATAGACTAGAAATGTAAAACATTACCTAATTACAAACTTTTGGTTAAAGCCGTTTCCGAGATACCAATGTTAATATAATATACAAAAATCGCTCACTTATAGTTACGCTTATAGTAAACAGAAAGATAGGATAACCAAAGAATACTACCTAATTATCTGTGCCTATATCTAAGTGTAAACTATAAACAAGTTCTAATGAACTACATTTTAATTATGAGCATCTGTCTCGTATAGGTCATTGCCCAACGATTTCATGTGTGTATACTTACTTCTTGGAGATTACCTTGCCAATGGAGTAAGGTAGTGTAATCATCATACCCTGAATTAGGGCGATCAGGCCTTAGTGGACCACGCGGACCCAGTGCGGGTTGGTCAACTTCACACAAACTTCGAGTTTCTTCGCAAGCGTATGCAAGTTTCCTCACGATGTTTTCCTTTACCGTATAAGAAATAGATATTCGAAAACGCATTGGTACGTGGCAGGATTCGAACCACGACCTCCGGGACAGGAGGTTACTGGAGGAACTGTTACGCCACCGACGCTGTGTGTGAAGGGAGTGTAATACTTCATTATTGTAGGGACATCAAAATATTTGAACAAGGTAGAGGCGTAAATACACACTGCTGCATGTTTTCCTAGAACGTCTTCGTATGTTCTGATAATCTGATATTGAATTTGGAATCCAACTATACGATCCGGAAGGAAATTAAATACAACAAAAAATATATAAGATTAACAGAATAATTAATATTCTAAAAATGCTAAAGAAATTCTTGACGTCATTAATGTAGTTTGGGCGCCATTGATTTGGTCTGTATGAGTTCTCTGGTAACAGAGTTTCTTCCTATAACTAGCGCTCTGGCACTACTCGTTGATGTCTTCGAACCAACAAATCAAAATATTTTTCAATACAGTTGCTCGAAAAGTGGTAATTTATTTGCTAGTTCACTGTGCGCAAAATTAATTTTACCGCACATGTGCTTTTTACTTTACACTTTTTTTAACATCTAGCTCGGAGGAACAAGACAATTCTAGCAAATTAAAATTAATAACCATAGATACAGAATTTTCTTTGAGACCTTTAAAAGAAGAATTTCAAAAGAGATAGGTTGTTCCTCCAAAAGGCTATATACTTAACGCTAGTTGGTTAGATTCCCTTTAGGTTATATCTTTGTGAAGAAAGGAGAATAAATACCAGGGAGTAAATACAAGAAGATAGTTTGATGTGTATGACGCATGAAGCGCATAGTTTACACCATAGAGTAGGTGCTTAAAATATTATACCAAGCGTTATTGTAATCTAAATAATATGGTAAACTAAAAAAAACTGACGCATACATATGTGTGCCTAGCTAAAATAAGACGCAATTTTTCATAAAACTGAATTGAGTTGTTTTAGTTGTGAATACTAAAAAATAATGAATACCTAAGTATTTTGTATAATTTATGTGTGATAAAAAATATACTTATGTGCATGTGTAGGTACTCGTATAAGAAAAACAAAGTGAGATTACTCATTTAAAATGAGCCACATGTCACGTAAAATTAACTTCATATGCCGAAACCTTGATAGGTATGTACCCATGCATTTTGCATTTCTGTTACGGTCCTTTTTTATTTTACTTGTTTTCTCACAACTGTATTGTAAAACGTCGTCAAATGATACGTGGGTGTACAATGTTACAAACTCGTGACGATGGTAAACCCTCGGTGGCGGCTCGGGCTTACAAATGTCACATGTTTATTATTTATATTCGTTCATCGATAATGCAGAACACTAAGTCTTGTTAGTCAGTCACACAAAAGAGAGATGGTTGGTTTTTTTACTGAGCGTGAATGTTAGAGGTGGTTGGTTTTACTGGGCGTGAATGTTAGAGGTGGTTGGTTTTACTGGGCGTGAATGTTAGAGGTGGTTGGTTTTACTGGGCGTGAATTTTAGAGGTGGTTGGTTTTACTGGGCGTGAATGTTAGAGGTGGTTGGTTTTACTGAGCGTGAATGTTAGAGGTGGTTGGTTTTACTGGGCGTGAATGTTCGAGGTGGTTGGTTTTACTGAGCGTGAATGTTAGAGGTGGTTGGTTTTACTGGGCGTGAATGTTAGAGGTGGTTGGTTTTACTGGGCGTGAATGTTAGAGGTGGTTGGTTTTACTGGGCGTGAATGTTAGAGGTGGTTGGTTTTACTGGGCGTGAATGTTAGAGGTGGTTGGTTTTACTGGGCGTGAATGTTAGAGGTGGTTGGTTTTACTGGGCGTGAATGTTAGAGGTGGTTGGTTTTACTGAGCGTGAATGTTAGAGGTGGTTGGTTTTACTGGGCGTGAATGTTCGAGGTGGTTGGTTTTACTGGGCGTGAATGTTAGAGGTGGTTGGTTTTACTGGGCGTGAATGTTAGAGGTGGTTGGTTTTACTGGGCGTGAATGTTAGAGGTGGTTGGTTTTACTGGGCGTGAATGTTCGAGGTGGTTGGTTTTACTGGGCGTGAATGTTAGAGGTGGTTGGTGTTACTGGGCGTGAATGTTAGAGGTGGTTGGTTTTACTGGGCGTGAATGTTAGAGGTGGTTGGTTTTACTCGGCGTGAATGTCAGAGGTAGTTGGTTTTACTGGGCGTGAATGTTAGAGGTGTTTGGTTTTACTGGGCGTGAATGTTAGAGGTGGTTGGTTTTACTGGGCGTGAATGTTAGAGGTGGTTGGTGTTACTGGGCGTGAATGTTAGAGGTGGTTGGTTTTACTGGGCGTGAATGTTAGAGGTGGTTAGTTTTACTTGGCGTGAATTTTAGAGGTAGTTGGTTTTACTGGCCGTGAATATTCATTGATAGGTACGTATATTTGCTTTGAAGTGAAGTCGTAACGTGCAGCAGGTAGGCCCCTCGGTGGCGCTGCATATGAGCTGATGTACTTAAGTTACTTAAGGAATATGACACGGTTTCACGATTGCAATTTAATGATGGCAACCGGCCCAACGACTAAATGTGTCCTGCAGTCTTAGCTCGGTACGACTTGTGTGGTCGCGCCAATTACTATGTTTATCTGACCATAAGCGCACTTATTACCTAGATGGGTTTTGGTGTTAGAAGCATTTAATTTTAGTATAGTTCCATATTAAAACATTTTCCTTAACCAATTTATAGATACTGTAGAGCATATAGTAGGATCCTACTTCGTCAGATGATCCTACCCAATTTTTTTATTTTCTTGTACTCTGGCAAAATGTCTAGGCCAAAAGCATTCAAAAATGATCATTTCTGGTATCTCACAAGAGTATGCGTCTAGAGCACTGCAACTGCAAAAGCTTGGACTTCGAGCTCTCGTCAGAACTGTGACTGGCCACTGCAATCTTAATAAACATCTAAACCAAATGAAGCTCGCAGTCTCAGACGAGTGCAGATTTTGCCTCGAAGAAGATGAGACACCTCTTCACTTACTCTGTGAGTGCGAGGCACTCGTCCAAGCCAGGAGACACTACCTGGGTGTACCAATGGTAGCACCAGAGGACATCAGGGAGCTTGATCCCAAGTGCACCGTCCAGTTCATCAGAACTATTGGCCTTGAGGAAATTATATAACAGAGGCAGTGATCGCAATAAATCCTGTAGGTCGCGGTGATCCATTAGAACCCTCTTTTGGTCATATTCCGCTCTTACCAAATAATAATGTATTTTTAACGAGTGTCTCTTTCCACCATAAAAGTGTCAAGTTTCTAGGTTCATCAGTTTATATTCCATGTTAAAGTTATTTTCGTCACATAATGAAATGGGCATTAGGATGGCCAGTGGGCACAGTGACACTGGACATTGGACTACGGAACCCCAAAATGACTAAATACAAATTATGCCGAGAAGCGTGGTTAAGTCGATCATGCGGTAAACTGACCTAAAGCACGGTCTTTATCTGGATGGGTTTGACCGTTTTTCCTCAACCGTTTCCATGCTTCGCAAGTTACTTCAGGCCGTTGGTGACGTTTGCTATCACTAAACGGCAGACGTTTATCCATGCTGATGCCTTGAGGCGACTTGAAAAACTTCTGATAGTGGGGTTTGCCCTAGCCCTTACATTCTCCACCAACCTGGACTTGGAGTCCCCCTGGGTGGAGTAAACTTCTAACCTTCGTCTTAACCTTCCCGAGTTAAGGAAGAGACCCGTGATCCGACCAAGACGGCCTGATCTAAACTGCGAGAATTATAAAATGAATTGATACAATAAAATAAGTCGGTCCACTACCACGTACCTACTCTAACGATCTTTTTATTTATCCCCAATTGATAAGCCCTTGGCATCATCTCACCTGATGGTGAGCAACGATGTTGCCGAAGATGGACACGGGCTTACTAAAATATCCAAACGCAATGGGGATCTGGCTATCTTATCTTCAAGTCGAAACACATCAATGCTGTTAACACTGATGTTTTGGCAGCAAGACTTAGATAAGATGGTGGTAGCTAGCCAGGCGGGGTACCGAGTCTTCAGAGTTGACCCCGCCGGGAACCGAACCCGCGACCTCCTGGTGTGAAGCGAATGGACTGACCAGTACGCCACGGAGGCGGTTAACTCCTAGTAGCAGGTATAAGGTTCGCAGGAAGCCGACTGGATGCATGTGGCTTGGAATCGGAATGAGTAGAGATCTAATGGGGGTAAGGAAGGCCCTACAACTGTGGATGTCTTCCAGTTGAGATGATGAACTCATTAAACCGGATTCGCCTACTGCCTACTGGCTGTTAAAATGCTTATAATATTAAAAATAATTAAAAACGTTGAACACGTTAAAAAACAGACTTCCATCGCAACAAATTAGTACCTACAATTTTGCGTTATTGTTTTTGGTTTTTGTTTATTTTCTAATAAATTACAACACCGATTTTGATAAAATTTATAAGAGACCAACGCGAGAGCATTTTCATGATTATTTTTTTTATTCGATAGGGTTATCGAATAAAAAAATGACCATGAAAATCGATAGGGTTATCGAATAAAAAAATGATCATGAAAATCAGTTCACAATCTGCGAAGATATCGCATAATAAACATACAAATAAGTTTTTTGTATTGTATGTGCTTTTTTATCGTTCTCCCGACTTGAACTTGACTCCTCCTTTTTGGATGTTGGTTGAAAATACTGTCAGGAGAACGATAAAAAAACACATACAATAATAATAATAAATATCCTTTATTGCATACCAATCAAAAAAATATCAAAGGGTTAACAACCCTCAACGTCCCCATATGGATCTCCTCCCATACTCGGGGAGGTTAGGCCGTACCTACTCCACGCAATGGGGCTAGTCCAGGTCAGTGGTGGAGGTTGTGCGGCTAATGGTTAACCCCACTGTCAATCCAAGCCGCCTATATTATGAAGCCACCTGTCAACAATTAGCAACCGATACCAGTGGTTGAACGTGGCTCGCGAATCACGGAAACCGTCGAGAATATAATTATTGGAAACGGTAAACACGTAAAAAAACAACTTAGTCAATTATTTTTGTTTTTTTTTGTTATTTTGCCTTATAGTAAAATATTATTTTTGATAAAATTTCTAAAGGACCAACTTGGCAACATACCCGGGCGGGTCAAAAAATAGAATCATGAAAATTAGTCCACTATATGCGAAGATATTGTGTAACAATCATACAAAAAAAATGAATTGAAAATCTCCTCCGTTTTGGAAGTCGTTTGAAAATACCACTAGCAACAAACCCATTTATGTAATGACCGTGCTTCAAATGAGTTAAGCTCTGTGATCGACCTAACCACGCAAGACGCAGTTACACTGAGCTTCGATGAATTTTTTTCGATTAATAAAATAAAACAAATAGTTTATTCTTAAAATAAAAACTTACCTTCGAGCGCATTATAATTAATTGTTTTGTTTGCTTGCTGGGACATCAGAAATAATGTTTGTAAGATAAAACCAATTAACTTATAAGAATATTATTATGTTAAATAAAATAAAAATTAACTGAACTAAACACGCATTGTTCTTCAATCACAAGGAATCTTTGGCATTATTTCCATAAAGTAGAAGTTCCAGTTCATATTTTCAAGTCACAGTTTATAGGTAAGTACAGAATTATAAAGAAAACACTAACAAAAACACAACTCAAAAATAACTGAAAGCCGCGTTGGAAACAGTTCGTGAACAGTTCCGCGATCGAACGCGAGTCCCGAATCGTAAGTGGAACGTGATACACGTCTTGAGAGCGCGCGCGGCCAGCACACAATGCTGGCAGATCGAAGCGCACCGACAATACGCGCGCGCTACAATAGCCTCCGCCCCCCGCCCCCCTCCGCGCGTGCGACAAGGACGCACCGAACTAATGTCACTGCCCTGCGAACAATGCCGTCCTTCAAAGCCTTATGTCTCTACAAATTGAATCAAACATGATTTTCCAAAGACACATTCAAAATCTGTATCAACTTGCAAGTGCAGTCTAATGAAAATTCGGTGTCGTCCTATGAAGAAACGCATTTGCAATCAATTGTCTTTGCGGAATAACAGCTTCATTCCGCGGAATCTATACAAAGCTGTTCAGCCCATCCCTTTCTAACGGCCAATGTGTGCGTGATCGAGCGGCGCACTGCCTCCCTTTCGTGCGTATTCTTCGCAGGCTAGACGAGCTTTTGTCTCACTCTAGACTCCGCCCAGGCGAGCGTCTTTCAGTGTGGCGGCCGCTGCACAGTGTGCGTACTCCGGTGAATAGCCGGGCATTGTGAAACCATTTCGCACACCACAATGAAACACAGGTGGGTGTGCGCTCGATCTATGAGGGCGTTTAAAAAGTCAATACAATCGCTGTTACATTTGTGTAGAAAATTTTCTTTTGATTGTAGTCGTATCTAACTGGGCGTGTTATTGTGCCATTGTGCTGAAAGGCGTGGCCAGAGGAAAACGGTCTATTGTGTACCCAACTCCGATTATGCGATTGGCGGTCCTATTGTTGTTTCCTCAACGGTCTTTCCCACCAAACTCGTTGTGACGACATGAAATGTGATGCCAAAATTATTTTAAGATAGGTCACTCGACTTGATTCATTTGATTTACATATCTATTGGTTGGAACACGTTTTTGTCGTAGCTACCATTAAATTACGGACATTACGCATTAATAGACGAAGAAACTTCGAATGGAGTATTGACTGACTAACACGATTTATTCTCTTTACCTCCTGTACCGGTTCAAAATTTATCTTTATTTCAGATACTGCTATCTACATATTACAATTTACATTTGAAACCGAAACAGCTCTTGAATTTTGTTACTTTATTGGTTTTCTGAATTTTGGTATACCTACCGTTGTAATTGCGTAATAGTTTCTCTCTAACTTACATGTATCTATCGAACTATTTCGATCACCACACATCTACCTATATTCTACCTAGCTATTTCACATACAAATTTTTGAGATGTTATGGACATTCTTCCTTTCAATGTAAGGGACAATTATGACCTATATCTGAGAGTAGCGCAGGCGTGGAAGAATATGTGTCTCGGGAACCACCGCCCCCACCTCGTGTGGGGTATTATCTGAGCGAGGGGGTGAGGTCCCGGGTGCTCCTAGCTTTTATTAGCCGTGGTTCGTGGAAAATTGTTATTTGTTTGATGAGCTGGTGGGTGAATTGCTCGCTGGTTTATATTTAGATAATGTACTGCACACAATTAATATTTTTCAGCTGAAGAAGTACTTTTGAATATTTACTTTAATTTTGTTACAAAAGTTTTAATACGTTAAAATATTCTCCTTCTACCATGTACTCATGTGGCATGAGTACTAGCCCTAATACACCGAAATATAGAAGTTTAAATATTTCAAAACTATAGTGATAATATCAATTACTTTTGAAATAATTTTAATGGTTTTACCTATCCTTTCGAAAACATAGGACGTGCCCGTACCTATAGATACACTTAAGCAGGTAAAATTTCAGCCTGTGTACGAATCCCCCCTCCGTCCCCCTCATCTTTGTCGTTCGTTCGTAATGAAGATTATCGACTGAGGAAACGTCGCAACCGATGCCTCGGGCCGGGGCAATTACTTGATTGGTTTTTGGTGTTTTGTTTGTACGCCTCCCGAATGAGGGTTGCGAATTTGTATAGGCAATGAGGTTCCTTTACAAGTTTCTTAGTTTCAAAAGATATAGATATAAAGAGATTTCAGATAAAAGCCATTCTGAGCTACAAAGGCTTGTTTTGTACAATTTATTAATTAGGTACGAGTACCTGTGTATTTAGGGACATGCTTGGTTTTGATTTTGTGTAAAATAAGTTAGGTATTTGTATAACCTATTGACTATTTTGTGTGGTTAAAGGAGAAATTTTATTCCGAGTAACTTAGAAGTGCATTAAATCTATATAGTGATATTAACTAAGCATCTGTTGTCAGTGATCGTATCAATTGGTATAACATTTAAAAGCCTAGTTAATTAAGTGCTGGATATCGTAGTAAAAATCGTTTTGCCGCTCATTGAATGAAAGCTAAAGGAGGAAATGCCACAATGCGACGCAAAGTTCGTCGATTAAATTCAAAGCGGCCGTTCCCGATCTTTAAATAGATAGGGCTGCGGACGCGCTAAGTGATGCCAATTAGCTCGCCGCGCCCTGCTGACATTGCATCGACTTGACTGGAGTGATGCTGCTCTGCTCTCCATTGCTCCATTTCCTATAAAATTATAAGAATTTCTAGGAGACATATCGAAAGAAATAAGTAAGCCAATTCATGATAATTTTTCTATTCTTTTCATATAAATTTTTCAATTATAGTAACAAGTTTATAAAGAAACATGCCTAAATCTTCATATTTTTACAGCCTTAGCTAATACATAAATCATCGGTAGTTGGAGTATTGTTGTAACCGAATTAACCTAAAAAACCTTTAAGTATTGGTTTTCACTGATCTTGCTCAATTACTTAAGAGATGAAGGCATATCTTAGTTGTTTCATTGCCCACTGCATTTCATTATCGAAAGACACCTCAGTAGGAAATTGAATTATTGATTCCTTAATTTAGTAGTACATGTATTAGATATTCGGGCTTTTTAAATGGTATAAATAGCTGCAATTTCATTTTGAAGATAGTGTAGTTCTTTTTATACTTATTAATATATTTTATTTCCATTACAGTTACTAATACCCCATCTCTTCCCGAGGGTGCCATAAGACTCGACTAAGGGATCAGAAATCAGAGGACAAGTAACAGAGTCCTTTCCATGTATACTGTGCCACCACACTGCACACTGCGATCGCTAACCCGCCTGCCAAGCGTGGCGATTACGACGAAACCCAACCAACTCAGGGGAGGCCAATGTCCCCAGCAGTAGACGTCTTTTGGCTGATGTGATGATGATCATCATCAGTATCAAATGCTAAATCAGGCTGATTAGCATAGGTTGTATAGTACCTACAAATTCTGTTTGTGCAAAACTGAGCTTTCTTTGTCTTTAAACTTTTCTTCACCAAAATCATAATCTATTTATTAACTGAAAATATGACAGTATGCTATCATACCTTAAAATTTTAAAGATTGTTCTTAAAACTTGAGCAATATTTGGAATATCCACCTATAACCCCTTCATTTGAGAGATAACGGGCTCCTCTCACCCTTCTCGCATATCCCTTCATCACAAACTAGTTAACTCCCATTTTCATGTATCTTCAAACTTTATACACACAAGTGTATTTTGCGTTTGAGGTTTAAGTCATTAAGTCTACTGTGTTAAAAGTGAGTTATGTTTAGATAAGGAAGAAATTCATCAACAGACTTATCGTTTTGATAGTTACCTAGGTACTTTGATAAGTAATGTCTATAGAAAGGAATCAGCAAACCTACCTACTGGTGTAATATTAACATTATAATTATTGAGCAATATGATATGTTTCTTATGTACCTACCTATATCTACATAAGTCTGTCTACAGGATATGTCAGTAAAGGCTTTGATCTTTCAATTACTCCTTTATAATTTTGGGGATGTTTGTTATTAAATTTTAGTTTCTTCGATGTATGAACTGGGAGTTGCTTTTGTAAATAAACAAGCACATATATGCCTATTAATTTACGAACATACCTTGATATTTAATTGATAAGTAATTATTTTAGACGATGAAACAGATCAATAATTAACTATATTTTAAAAGATGTTCTCAATAAATATAAATATTTTCTTTGTGTAGGTAGTGTTATGTATGTTTACATTATCATTTTCACGATTTATGGGCATCTTGGTAACTTCAAACTGAAAATTTAATTTAGTATAGGTAGGTACGTTTTCTACGCAAAAACATTTAAACCAGTATCTAAAAGACTGATGTGATGAATTAACTCGGCGATCCTATTTACCTTCACCTCTGACTCGAGGGCTACATTTTTACGCAGATCACCGTAAAAATATCGTTTCTAACTCACCCAAATGGAGCCATTAGCGTAACTAATCTTCATTTGTACCGACCGTGGCTCCCCTTACATTCTGTCCGTGTATTTCAGTCGTAGCGATGTCCGTTTTCACTTAGTTTTTTGAACGGCTGCTTTTACGAAAAAAAATAACTAGATACACCATTTCCATTTGAGGCACTTAAGTGCGACCAATTTTTTTCACAGAGTTCATTTCTTTTTACGACTGTTCTAATGTGTTTTGGATGGCTTTTAAAAGGTACTTTTATTTGGCTTGAGAGCTTATTTGTGAAAAAGTAAAACGTGTTTCCGTTCTGTGTTTGATTTTTTTCATGACGAAAACCACTGGGCGTTTTGTTCGCACAGGTGGCTGGCACAATAGGACATTGTGTGGGGGGCGTGTCCCATTGTGCCCTCGTCCAATCAGAGCTCGCGATTCAACAATAGCGTACCGAATTGGAATGCCGCGCACTTTCTATTGTCGGATTTGTGTTGTTGTGGACGTGTTCTAGATTTGAAATTTGGTTTTGTGGACGTGTGTGTAATGTTTTGTAAACAGTTCGTATGGTCACAGATGAGATACTAGTTATTTCGTAACAGTGTATTTCAGACTGTCATCATTAAAAATAACAATGATATATGTCTGGAAAGACCGTTTTGTTGCATGGTATAAAAAATACCAACCTTATGCTAGCCGGATGTTGAGGTAAGTAAAGTAAAATAATAGGTCTTTACCTATTAAATTGCGTATTAAATATTTTAAGTAGGTACCTACATATCCTATACCATTTAAATCTAGTTTTTAATTATTGACCATTATATAATGATATCTACTGTACCTTCTTAGGTATGATGTTTTATTAATGACCTTGTGATGTTTTGTATGTATAGTGTATACCAATCCTCGAAGCTACGTAGTAGGCAGTAGCTATGTTAGACAGAGAGCAACAACTGCGAAAGTACATCTACGTGAAAAAAAGGGTGACAGTTCTCATCTCATGCCCGTTTTCATCTTCGGTATCATCATTACTTACCATCAAGTGAGATGATGCCATGGGCTTACCAATTGTAAATAAAAAAAAACCGGACCAGTGCGAGTCGTCTCGCCCACCGAGGGTTCCGTACAAATTTGTAGGCACATATTAAAAAATCATAACAGTGCAAACTGTAAGGTGTAAGTATACTGCCCACATAACACCAAAATTATTAGATACTTACCTACCTATACATATGTATAGAAGGGAAACGACTTTTTTTCCATTCTTCGTCATAAATCGAAAACTAGGTATACGTCATAAAAATAATTATAAATATGTTTAAGTTAGTGCTAATGAAGCTCTTTCATACGATACACATTTAATTACAAATTTATAGTTTTCAGATTTTTCCCTATACTTGTAGTATAAGGCGGTATAACTTGCCAATTTCATAGTTCTAGCAAAGTAAAAAGTTGTAGGTCAACGGAAAATACTTTATGAATTTTGATTCCCTTGAGAGTATCGAAATATACCTCGTTATTTGCGACATAAACAGCCGTGTCTTTTTTAACGTTAACTTAGAAGTTTAATTTTTTCACAACTTCAAGGGACTATAAGTATACATACATGGTTTTAATTTCAACTCGATACCTCCACGCGTTCTTGAGATACAGGGTCTTGATTGACAGACGAACGGACGGACGGACGGATAACAAAGTGATTCTACGAGTATAAGGGTTCCGTTAATTCCTTTTGAGGTACGGAACACTAAAAGAGACTGTCTGGACACTTTGAATTGAACCGTGAATCTCGTTCGTAGGTAGGACCATGAATGGAACAAAGGCGTTCTCTTAGTGGGACAATTTTTTGATTAGTTAATTTCTTTGGATTTTCCTGAAAGTGGTTACATCTTACCCGGGGTATTCCCAAATATGATATCAGTGACGAAGAAACTGCTGCGAAAACTCTAGAGCTTTAAAATTAAAATACATACTACTATAAGTAAAGATTTTTCTCGAGTTGAAAAATCACGTCTATCATATGGATTTCATTAAAGCCATCGTGCCTTCCATATATCTAAACATTGCGTAGGTATTGAATACAAACTTTGTTTTAATAACTTTTTTAAATATTTATTTATTTATTTTCTTCTTCAAACTGTTTCATCGAATCAGCAATGTCATAGGTAAATATCTATCTATAGGAAACAAAGAATTTACATTATAGCTTATCATTGTAAGGGCTCAAGTGGAATGTGGTCTTGATAATTAAACTATTATACATAGATTAAAGATGAAAGTAACCTAGTAAATATTTTTTTTAAATTAAAAAACTTCTGAACATGTGAAAAAACAAAATTTTCAAAAGTTATCATTTTAAAATAAGATAGGGAGGTACTTGTGGGGAGGTACGAGTATTCCTCTGTAATGATTATGTTGCATTTGAACATAAAATTTAATTATTCACACACGTATACCTATATTATGTTAGCACGGTTGTTTCATCAAGAATGGGAATAGCAAAACAAAACAAACGCGAAGGCGCGCCGCGCGCTCGGACGCACGCGATCTGCAGTTCATAATGAAGTGCAAGCTATGCGTGCGCAAGCGCACCGGATGTCGAACAGGTGGTGATGCCGGGCCGGGGTGACCGCCCCGCGCCCCGCGCCCCCGCCGAGAGTGCAGGAGATGCGATCGCGAAAATAGATGGTTAAAATGTAGGAGAACCTGCCTGTCTATCTATCTACGTGTATCTATGGATGGACTAACAGTTTTATAGATTGCTTCGCCGTGAGATTTTATCTCGATAATCAATTATTTCATTACTAGTTTAAGTCCTACTTCAAGATAATGGGTTTCTTAGTGAACACTGCATTAATTAACCCACATTTACCAAAAAAAGGGGCAAAATTTTGTATTTGAAACGTATATATGCTACTAAAAATATAATAGCAATAAAAATATATCTAATAAAAATTTTTCTTTGTTTGGAAAAATGTTATTTTAAAAGAACAGTAGTTAAAAGAGGGTTAAGGGTCCCCCGGAGGCTCGAGTTTTCTGAAACGTACTTCCGCTTTAATACAAAAACTGCATGCCGTGTTTAATCCAAACTTTCAAATATGTTGAGTAGACACATATCGATGTTTGTAATTAGTTTTCATCGTAGTAAATTCAAATATTCCGTTCAAATTAGTATACATCGAAAACTAATTACAAACATTAATATTATGTGTCTAGTCAATATATTTGCAAAGTTTGGATTCAATCCGCATGCAGTTTTTGTATTAAAGCGGAACTACGTTTGTATGGAAACTCGAGCCTCCGAGGACTCTTAACATATCTACGTGGGTGTTTATAAGGTTTATTATCCAAAAACAACACTTTTAAGAGTTCCGTATCTATACCCGAAGAGTGAAAACGGGACCCGACCACCAAGCTACCGCTGCACTGTCCTCCTGTCTATCAGCGGACTGTAATTTCATATACCGTCATAACATCGGTCGGTAGACAGTTGAAATTTTCAGTGTCTATTAACATTGCCTAACTACTAAAGCGTCGGTGGCTCAACCGGTAACGACTCGGTCCATCTAACCAGAGGTACCGGGTTCAAATCTGGATGGCCAATGTACCAATGAGTTTTTCAATAACTTACGTACATACTTACCGATTGCTTTAACGGTGAAGGAAAACATCGGGAGGAAACCTGCACACGCCTGCGAAGAAACTCGAAGGTTGTGTGTGAAGTCGACCAACCCGCACTGGGCCCGCGTGGTCAACTAAGGCCTAATCGCCCTGATTCAGGGTAGGCTCGAGCCCCTCGGTGGGGATGTATATGAGCTGTAATGATTAACATTGCCGCTTTAACAACAAATAATTAAAAATAAAATAATAAGGGTGGCCCTTAAACTGGGTTTGGCGTTTCGTGATAAAACGATAGCAAAAGTTTATGGTTCCAAATAAAACTGGTATATCTATCGGCAGTTAGAGAGATGAAGTTTAAAAAAAAACCGGCCAAGTGCGAGTCGGACTCGGGCAAAGTAGAATTCCGTATTATTCTTTAAAAAAATGTAATATAAAAAATATAATATAAATATAATATAAAAAATGTAATATAAAAAATATATTTGCAGTTGGTTATAGAATATTTTATATAGAAAATCTATAATTTTTTTACAAATCCAACTGCACACCTTAAGTTGGTCAAAAAAGAAACTAAGAAAGTTTACTTAGCCGTGATAATTTTCCTTTTAAATTGATTATATATCCTACTTTTTAATTTTTTTTTCAGATGTTTTGAAATAGCGGTGTAGTTGGTAGGAAAGGGAGGGTGAACACTCGAACCTAACAAAAAATTGCACTACCTACATAAAGCTTAATATGTCGCAAACCCATCCCTGTTTCGAAAAACAGTTTTAGCATACCTTTATTAATTTTGAAAGACCAATTCAACGATAGGGTAAGTCAAAGAAAAAAAATCAACATGTAGAAGAGGTGTCCTAAAAAACATTCTTTTTTCAAGATTTTTTTGTACCTTTATGTCGGCGTGATAAATATATAATAATATACCTAGGCCAATTTACAGCTTTCTAGTGCTACTAGTCTCTGAGGTAAGCCGCGGAAAAACGGACAGACGGTCAGACATGGCGAAACTATGTATGAGGGCACAGATGAGATACTAGTAAGGGTTCCTTGTTGACTTGGGAACCCTAAAAAGGAAGAATACGTTAAATTTATAAGCATATTAGAAAATGCTCGAGATATTCATAAAAAAATCCGCCATGTGCGAGTCGAACTCGCGCAAATTAGGGATCCGAAATCTTAAAAAAAAATATATTTACAGTTGGTAACACTATATTTTTTATGAAAAATCTATGAACTATTTAAAAATTCAACTGCATTTAAGATAGGATTATACTTAAGATAAGTTGGCCGACTATTACTCCATAACTAAGAAAGCCTACTTAGCCGTGATTACAATTACGTTAGGTACTACAATTTTTTTCAGATGTCATGACTTTAACAAAAATTAGCACTTTAAAGCTTCATATTTCGCAAACCGATCTGTGAATCAAAAAGTCGTGTAAGCATATTCTCAGTTGTTTTTAAAGATCTATTCAACGATACTCCAAACGACAACAGAAAAAAATATCACCCCTTCTTTACATTGTAGGCACCGTATTTTTTGATGTGTAACATCTTTGCTCTCGCTTTCCTGCAATTTGTGGGAGTGATTTCGTGAAATGGGACGGAAATGTGTAACATGGGACGGAAATGTGTAACAGGAAGTCGCGAAAGCGCGGAATTCTACTTTACGAGAGTCCGACTCGCACTTGGTCGGTTTTTTTCGTTACTGTCAGATCCGCCACCCAGGTACAATATCGTCATCAAATCTAACTAACCTAAAGTATTTTGTCACATGTTACACATCATATGCGAGTACTGTAGGTCTCGCTCGATTTTTTTTTATTGATGTGTAACATCTTTGCTCTCGCTTTCCTGCAATTTGTGGGAGTGATTTCGTGAAATGGGACGGGAATGTGTAACAGGAAGTCGCGAAAGCGCGGAATTCTACTTTACGAGAGTCCGACTCGCACTTGGTCGGTTTTTGCAATTTGTGAGAGTGATTTCGTGAAATGGGACGGAAATGTGTAACATGGAACGGAAATGTGTAACAGGAAGTCATGAAAGCGCGGAATTCTACTTTACGAGAGTCCGACTCGCACTTGGTCGGTTTTTTTCGTTACTGTCAGATCCACCACCCAGGTACAATATGGTCATCAAATCTAACTAACCTAAAGTATTTTGTCACATGTTACACATCATATGCGAGTACTGTAGGTCTCGCTCGAATTTTTTGATGTGTAACATCTTTGCTCTCGCTTTCCTGCAATTTGTGGGAGTGATTTCGTGAAATGGGACGGAAAAGTGTCCCATGGGACGGAAATGTGTCCCAGGGAGTCGCGTTTTTTCAGGCTTTAAAAGCGCGGAAAAGGCAAAGGTATCTATGACCATACAGCCTAGTCTGCCGTATCTTTGCCGTCCTTTTTTCAGGCTTTAAAAGCGCGGAAAAGGCAAAGGTATCTATGACCATACAGCCTAGTCTGCCGTATCTTTGCCGTCCTTTTATAAAGTATTTTGTCACATGTTACACATCATATGCGAGTACTGTAGGTCTCGCTCGAATTTTTTGATGTGTAACATCTTTGCTCTCGCTTTCCTGCAATTTGTGGGAGTGATTTCGTGAAATGGGACGGAAAAGTGTCTCATGGGACGGAAATGTGTCCCAGGGAGTCGCGTTTTTTCAGGCTTTAAAAGCGCGGAAAAGGCAAAGGTATCTATGACCATACAGCCTTGTCTGCCGTATCTTTGCCGTCCTTTTTTCAGGCTTTAAAAGCGCGGAAAAGGCAAAGGTATCTATGACCATACAGCCTAGTCTGCCGTATCTTTGCCGTCCTTTTATAAAGTATTTTGTCACATGTTACACATCATATACGAGTACTGTAGGTCTCGCTCGAATTTTTTTTATTGATGTGTAACATCTTTGCTCTCGCTTTCCTGCAATTTGTGGGAGTGATTTCGTGAAATGGTACGGAAATGTGTAACATGGGACGGAAATGTGTAACAGGAAGTCGCGAAAGCGCGGAATTCTACTTTACGAGAGTCCGACTCGCACTTGGTCGGTTTTTTTCGTTACTGTCAGATCCGCCACCCAGGTACAATATCGTCATCAAATCTAACTAACCTAAAGTATTTTGTCACATGTTACACATCATATGCGAGTACTGTAGGTCTCGCTCGAATTTTTTTTATTGCACAGTTTTGTCGGCGTGATTAATATGTATAACCATGCCAGCTTTCTAGTACAAATAGACTCTGAGCTAAGCCGCGGACAGACGGACAGACGGACAGACCGACTAAAACTTGTTGACTTCGGAACCCTAAAAATGAGCGAATTGCGATTTTACGGCACAGAAATTTTGACTTGTTTGCAAGCTGCACACATTAGCTAATATACTGAAATTTTTCTTTTTTGTGTCATACTCCATTTATTTCGCTAGCGATATATAGGTATACGTACCAATTTTATTTAGAACTATAAAAGTTGCTACTGTTTATTCACGGAACTCCGAACCAGTAAGGGGTGCCGACCATTGAGTACTATGAATAAAGTGCCTACCCTTAAATTACAAGAAACGTGAAATGTTGATCGAAGTACGACGCTATGCGGAACCATTCGTGAAGAATCCGACTCGCGCTTGGCCGGCTTTTTAACAAAATTTGAAGTATCAATGTGCATTGTGCAGTAGGGACGATTATATTGATTATAACTCAATAAATATTTCAATACAATTTATTTAGGAGCTTCCTTCTTTTTTCGCGAAATGTCTCTGGGAATATCTAGTGATGTTGATGTCATTGCAACAATTTCCTCACTTACAATACAAACTACAGGCAAAATATGGTGGGGTAAAATAGAACACACTTTTTTTTAATCGACTTCTCCTAACTACAAGTCAATCAGCTGATTGACTAAAAAATGGACTTAAGAAAATTAATCGGCTAAAACAATGGAAAAAATGGTCATTTATATGATTGACTTCTAGTAAAGTCGAAATTGTAGAACAACAGTTATTCAGTTTTATGAGTAAAAGTCAAGTGTGTTTTATTTTAACTAACCATACTTTACCTGTAGTTTGTATTGTAAGTAAATAAATTGGGCAATGACATCACTAACAAATATTCCCACTTAATTCGCGAAAAAAGTAGCTCCTAAATAAATTGTATCGAAACATTTAGGTATTGGGGCTGTTCCTTTATTGATAATTTAAATTGTTTGATGATTGTTAATAAGTCTGATGTTGCTTATGAAACCCAAGAAGCGCCGATATACTTATGTAAAGTACCTCCTAGCGTTAAGTACTAAGTAAAGTAGGTTTATTTTCCTAGAGGAAAGGTAAAAGGCAAAAAAATTACACATATTTTTTTGATTTTTTTATTTACAATTGGTAAACAGCTTGACAACATCTCACCTGGAAGCGGGCTTACCAAGATTCCCCAACGCAATGGGGAACTGGCTATCTTATCTTCATGCCGGAATACACCAATGATATTAACATTGATAATTGGCGGCAAGACTTAAATAAGATGGTGTTAGCTAGCCAGGCGGGCTTAGAAAATGGCCTGCCACCAACCAAACCGAGTCTTACAATTGACCCCGCCGGGAATCGAACCCGCGACCTCCTGTGTACAGCCAGTGAACTTTGCCTCTGGGCTACGGAGGCGGTTGCGGTGGCGAAAAATACATAGTTACAAATAATAAGCACTAAGTATTTAATTCTGTGGTTAGCTTCCTGTATTCCGAATAAACAAACTATTTACACACACGCGTGCGTATGTCAGTTTAAAACCTCAACCAGGTATCGTAGACCGTTCCTCCTCCCGTATTCCCTGTAAAACCTCGCAGTTTAAGGGGGCCCCCATACATTATCGCGGGTCTTTCTCAAGTGGACAATGGGTTTCAGTATAACTGGAACAAACTTTACTTTGCTGTTGCTTTGGACCTTATTTACATGGGGATATAGTGAAATTTCCCGTACTATGTTACTTGAAGTTTGATAATGTAGATGTGTTCCCCCTTTTCCACGCCAAAGCACCCACCCACCACCCACCACCCACCACCCCAAGGCAACGTCTTGGAAATGTTTGGTCTTACTTCTATAGAAATTTTGTTTGCCTTTATATTCTATCTCTATGTAGAGAATGGAGTTTGCCTTTTATGCGGAATAGATAGGAGCTTTGTGAAGGAATGTCTCGGGGTTTTAGTTGTTGAATGTATACAGGGTGCGGGCGAGCGGTGTGAGTATACAGGGTGACTTTTAATTAGTTCTTGATAGCAAAGGATATGAATGTACTCGTGATTACAAACAACTTTCCCAAAGAAACTATATATCTAATATGAAAAAAAGTTTTTGGTCCTCAATACATTTTTGCTGATTTATTAAGCTTATTAATGTATCGAGGACCAAATTTTTTTTTTTGATTTGACATATAGTTTCTTTAGAAAAGTTGTTTGTAATCACGAGTACATGTATATATTTTGTTAACAAGAACTAATTAAACGTCACCCGGGTTTTTATGTGTCTATGTCGCAGCCATCTTGTAGAATTAGCCATATTTTTACAATATACGGCGAGCCGCTTTGTATACTACTGAGTAAAAAACTCCGAACAAGACCGAGTCGGACGGACGGACGTACAGACGGTTAGGTTAGCATGTCTTCTTCTTTTTCCGAATTGGTTTAATTTGGAGTTTTGCACTCAGTAGTTTTAGAAAGCGGCGCGCCGTTTTGTAAAGCAGCTAATTCTGCAACATGGCTGCAACATCTATAACGGTTTTACTGACTTTTTAGTAATGCACTAAAACACACCTTTTACTATTAGTATTAGAATCAGTATTAGTAGAAAGTTCCTTAATAACGTAGCCAAATTAATTAAAAGTTACAAGTCACAGGCCGACTACGACTGTGTCTCCCCTATCCCGGGAGATCCAGACAAATCCAACGACACCTCGCTCTCCAAAATCCATCCGGCCGTATAGATAGGCTACACGGTCAGCCAGAGAAACAGACATACTTACCTATGTAGGTGCATACATATACAGGTGTATCATGAAGGTGCAGTGATACTTCAAGGTGGGCTTGTACTCTTCAAACTGAACAACTTGTGTTATACAACTTTTCTGAAGCTTTGGTTTGCAACTTTGCTTTTTTTTGGGTTTTTCCTACAAAACCGGCCAATAAGCTGACCGATTTGTATGAAAAATCCAAAAAGAAATCGCGATTTCAGAAAAGTTGTATAATAAAAGTTATTCAGTTTGATGAGTATACAAGCCTACCTTGAAGTATCACTGCACCTTTATGATACACCCTGTATACTTGTGATACACCCTGTATACTTATGATACACCCTGTATACTTATGATACACCCTGTATACTTATGATACACCCTGTGTACTTATGATACACCCTGTATACTTATGATACACCCTGTATACTTATGATACACCCTGTATACTTATGATAAATCCTGTATACTTACATACACACATCCCAACAGCCAAACAGCAAGTCGAGTCGGTTAAAAAGCCAAGTGATAACGATACAATATTCTAAACAATTCAAGATTAGGCCACTGCACTGTAACAATCCAGCGAAGTCCATTCCATTCAGTGGGACAATTGGGACGAGTGGGACAATACCGTCCGTCCCTCAGTCAGGGTTTAGAGATTGAGAATTGCATCAAACAGCATTGAACCCAGAGCCCGCCGTCCCACGGGAGCGCCCAGAAACAACCACCCGCCTGCCGTCGCGCCGCGCTGGATACGCGAAGACGCGATCCTTTGAATCAAAACAGGCACGGACTCAGAATGTAGCGACCGCAGTATATATTATGTAGCAGTGGGGCCTATTTTTGAGTCACTCAAATACTATATTAATCATTCGAGATTCAAAATTCACTAGGTGGGTAAGTTCCCTATTTTAAATTGCCTTATTTTAATCGGTTTTGTCAAATATTTTTTGAAGTAATCAATAATTTTAAAATACCTATTCAACGATACCGTACACAAACGTGAAAAAGTACGTGAAACAAAAAAAAAACACCCCCCACTTAACATGTAGGGGAGATACTAATTTTGAACAGATTTTATATCATAACTTCATAGAGGCCCTACCAAACATATACATATTCAGCTTTGTAGCTATAATAGTCTAGGAGGATACTTGACTCTAAGAAAAATTAGCACTGAAAGGCAATATTTCGCAAACAGATGCCTGGATTAAAAAATGGTTTAATATATACCCACAATATTATTGAACGACCTATCCAATGACATACCATCACAACATAAATAGTCGAGGAAAAAATTATGCCTATTTTACGTGTAGGAGGCACCCTAAAAATCTATTTATATTAATTTACCACTATGTCAGCGTGATTTAAATGTATACTCATGCCAAATTACAGCTATCTAGCACTAAGAGTCTCTGAGCTAAGCCGTGGACAGGCGGACAGACAGAGGGATACTATAGCGAAGCTCTAAGGGTTCCATGTTGACTACGGAACCCTAGTTATCATTTCTTGAGAAGAGTTTACAGGTTTTATTGCACATTCAAGTATATTTGAGTGATTGTTTATAAAATAACCTTATTTTGAGAACCGAATTAATTTGGTATTATAAACATAATACTAACGGAGACCATTTTTGAGATTTTTGCAGTTTTCATAATACCAAACAATCGCGCACCAGAAGACGTAGCGTAGGCAGGTCTCGTACACGCTAGACCACCTGGTCAATGTCCCAGTACGCCGCTGGATGCAGGAACGCTCGTCGTGGAAATCTTTGGGGGAGGCCTTTGTCCAGCAGTGGACGTCTTTCGGCTGATATGATGATGATGACCTAAGCAACCATCGCAAATTCAATAAACATTGTCCTAAAATGTAAAGCATTCATTCGTCACGTATTTAGGTCAGAAAAATAAAAGTTTAAAAACAAAAAACCAACTTCAAAATAAAATTCACTCTAAGGTATGAAATATTATTATAATACTTAAATACACGACATTAACCAAGAATAAAGAAATCAAAGGTATGAATTAAATTAGGGGCTTAAAATTTTTTTTCAGGTCGGTACCAGCACACAGTTACTTACGTATCAAATGTTTTAGATTCGATGGTTGCTGACACCGACCTCAAAATAAAATTCTAAGCCCCTAATTTAATTATTAACCACCTTAGATTTCGTTATTGATGGTTAAATGTCGTGTATTAAGGTATAATATGGTAGCTTTAGAAAACATATGGAACACGTAATACGTGCCTATTAATTTTGACGGTTGCCCTTTATTTTCCTGGGATTTCATCATCAGATCCTGACTTGGTGATAATGGGACCCCCTCGGGAGTATTCTCTATCGAATAAAAAAAAGATTTTGAAAATTGTTCACAATCTGCGGAGATATCGCGTAACAAACATACAAAAAATATACAGTCGAATTGAGAACCTGTTCCCTTTTTGAAGTCGGTTGAAAATTTTACTTCCAAGTACTGATTACGTCCCTGTGTTAGAATATAAAGGGAGGGAGTTGGTTGTTTTCTCATTATCCGCCTGCATTCACCCCAGGAGTTCACAGGCGCCGATCGGAACTTGATATAGTTCATTACAACTTGAGCTAATCTTGTTATGCAAGTTATCTTGTAGTCCATGTGAAACCACATGAAAACACATTTTTATAAAACAAACGCTGTTATACCTTTATACATACACTAGTGGAAGCCCGCAGCTTCGCCCGCGCAGATCCCGATTTTTGCGGTTCCCGTGGGAATTTCCCAAAATCCTTTCTTAGTGGATGCCTACGTCATAACATCTACCTGCATGCCAAATTTCAACCTGATTCGTCCAGTTGTTTGGGCTGTGCGTTGATAGATCACTATGTCAGTCAGTCAGTCAGTCAGTCACCTTTGAGTTATATAATATATTTAGATACATACTTAGGTCTCTAAAAAAATATTTAAAAACATGTAAAGAAATCTGCATACTTACAAAACGATAACAATAAAACAAGTAAAGAGACCTGCATAGTTACTAAACAATAACAATAAAACAAATGAAGAAACCTGCATACTTACAAAACGATAGCAATAAAACAAGTGAAGAAATCTTCATACTTATAAAACAATAACAATAAAACAAGTAAAGAAACCTTCATACTTACAAAACGATAACAATAAAACAAATGAAGAAACCTGCATACTTACAAAACGATAGCAATAAAACAAGTGAAGAAACCTTCATACTTATAAAACAATAACAATAAAACAAGTAAAGTAAGTAAAAAAATGTTTATTTGCAGGAGGAACATAATACTAAAATTTTTAACAATAACCCCATACTAGGCAACTTACCTGTATCGTGGTAGTTGATTTAGTACGATTTCCAGATTACAAAGAACGCGGCTGTTTTATGCGGTTAAACATGGTAAAGAAACCTGCATATTACAAAACGATAACAATGAAACAAGGATAGAAACCTGTATACTTACAAAACTGTAACAATAAAACAAGTAAAAGTACCTGAATACTTACAAAACGGTAACTTTGTTTTACACAAGAAAAGAAACCTGCATACTTACAAAACAATAACGATAAAACAAGTACAGAAACCTGCATACTTACAAAACAATAACGATAAAACAAGTACAGAAACCTGCATACTTACAAAACAATAACAATAAAACAAGTACAGAAACCTGCATACTTACAAAACAATAACAATAAAACAAATGAAGAAACCTGCATACTTACAAAACTGTAACAATAAAACAAGTAAAGGTACCTGAATACTTACAAAACGGTAACTTTGTTTTACACAAGAAAAGAAACCTGCATACTTACAAAACGATAACAATAAAACAAGTAAAGAAAGCTTCATACTTACAAAACGATAACAATAAAACAAATGAAGAAACCTGCATACTTACAAAACGATAGCAATAAAACAAGTGAAGAAACCTTCATACTTACAAAACAATAACAATAAAACATGGTAAAGAAACCTGCATACTTACAAAACAATAACGATAAAACAAGTACAGAAACCTGCATACTTACAAAACAATAACAATAAAACAAATGAAGAAACCTGCATACTTACAAAACTGTAACAATAAAACAAGTAAAGGTACCTGAATACTTACAAAACGGTAACTTTGTTTTACACAAGAAAAGAAACCTGCATACTTACAAAACGATAACAATAAAACAAGTAAAGAAACCTTCATACTTACAAAACAATAACAATAAAACATGGTAAAGAAACCTGCATACTTACAAAACAATAACGATAAAACAAGTACAGAAACCTGCATACTTACAAAACAATAACAATAAAACAAATGAAGAAACCTGCATACTTACAAAACTGTAACAATAAAACAAGTAAAGGTACCTGAATACTTACAAAACGGTAACTTTGTTTTACACAAGAAAAGAAACCTGCATACTTACAAAACGATAACAATAAAACAAGTAAAGAAAGCTTCATACTTACAAAACGATAACAATAAAACAAATGAAGAAACCTGCATACTTACAAAACGATAGCAATAAAACAAGTGAAGAAACCTTCATACTTACAAAACAATAACAATAAAACAAATGAAGAAACCTGTTTACTTACAAAACAATAACAATAAAACAAGTAAAGTAAAGTAAGTAAAAAAATGTTTATTTGCAGGAGGAACATAATTCTAAAACTTTTAACAATAACCCCACACTACCATTAAACTTTAAATTTGATGTCAATAGAACCATTAGTTTAGCAGCTAGGGAAAAAGTGACGGGCCGACGGTAAACAATTATGCTTTTTTTATACTAGTGATACAGATATTTTTTTTACGGCGAAAATACTTTCGAGCGACCGAGTGAAGCTAGAGAGTAAAGTAAAAAAGTGGGTAAAAAACAAAAAAAAAAAACATTAGCAAATCAGGGTGAGCGTATAATAAGACAAATTCCGCCGCACGACAAGGGTCGAGGGGAGGGGAGGGAGGACCAAAAAGTAAAAAGTGGAGGGAAGATGGGCAAAAGAGCAGCCGAGCCTTTGTGAGCAACCCTCCACGTAGGGTCAGTGCAAAAGTTATGTGTATTTGACCAAATCCCGCATGGACTTATACGGTGCGCGGTGGGTGATAACATTCACGAGCGTAACAGCTAAGTGCGCCTCCGTGGCGTAATGGTTAGTCCATTCGCTTCACACCAGGAGGTCGCGGGTTCGATTCCCGGTGGGGTCAATTTGTAAGACTCAGTTTGGTTGGTGTTAGGGCATTTTATAAGCCCGCCTGGCTAGCTACCACCATCTTATCCAAGTCTTGCCGCCAAACATCAGTATTAACAACATTGATGTGTTCCGGTTTGAAGATAAGATAGCCAGTTTTCCATTGCGTTGGGGAATCTTGGTAAGCCCGCTCCCATCTTCGGCATCATCTTCACTTACCATCAGGTGAGATGATGCCATGCCAAGGGCTTACCAATTGTGAATTAAAAAAAACCTGTACGAAGTTCCAACGCAATAGGATAAACGGTAGTTATGGAAAACTATAAAATACGAACAAAACATTGATTTTTATGTAATAGGTTAGGACAAGCTGTGGAGACTGCGATTAAATTTAATTTTCAACCAATCAATCAATCAAATATGCTTTATTGTACAATTACAAAATATACAAAATACAAGTACAGAATAAATAGAAAAATTTTAAATTGTACAATGTAGGCGGCCTTATTGCTTAAAGCAATTTCTTCCAAGCTACCCAGAGAATGGATACAATTAAATTAAAGTATGGGCTGTGCAAAGCAAACATATGCAACAATATTGAAAATAGAACAATTTACTATATAATATATAAAAAAAAATATAATAATAAAATCTAAATCATAATACATCATGTACCTAATAAAAATACTATAAAAAATAAAAAAAATAAAAATACATACTAATATACTAATAAATATTGATCAGTAAGACAAGGAATAGTGCTAATACGTTGATTGAAGACATAAGAAGTAGTATAATTTTCGTTTAGGATTCCGTAGTCCTGTAGAATAGCCCTTGCATTATTGATTTGTCCGTCTGTCGGTCCGAGCGACCCCGACGTAGCGACACTGCTAAGTTATATTGCTTAGAAATCTTTTTTGTGGAAAACCTGGAAAAGTAACATAATATATGATGGCACAAATTCCTTACTTCCTCATACTAATATTATTATTGTATAAATGTGTTTGTTTGTTACCTTTTCACGCTTCAACATCTCAACCAATCTCGACGAATGTGGCCTGAGAAGCGGCACCTCGTGAATGTGACCTGAGTTTTTTTTTAGAATGTAATTTAGGGATCTTCAAGGCAAGAGTGAATAGGCATTATTTGAGTTTGCGTGTAACATCCTCGACTGCATCATCACTTACCATCAGGTGAGCTGCAATCGAACGCACTCAATTAAAAAAAAAGGAACTGTACCAAAGTGTACTTGACCAATAGCGAGTTATGGTTTTGACAAAAATAGGATTTGACGAATCACGTATGTGACCAACTAAGCTGTTGGCGAGTGTCTGCGACATGCGGCTTGCGAAAAGGTCGAGAAAAATGGCACTAACAGTGAAACCCATCCGGGCGTTGACCGTGCTTCAGGTCAGTTGACTTGCGTGGACAACCCAACTACGCAATTCATACTAAGCTACGACCGCTGCTGAGAAATTATCAATATTAACTTAGGAGAATGTTTTTGCTGAACTTACAAAATGATGATGTAAAGCTCGTCTGTGGGGGAGGCGAAATTAAGAGACACTTTGTGTCGATTCATAAAGGAATATGGTCATATAGAAAAGTATAGAATTTTATGACTGTATTAATGTGGTTATTTTTGTGTGTAGGTACATAATCACTCATAACTAATGATATTATAGGAATAGCTGTTTTCAACGTTTCTATGACTTTTCGAGGGTGCGCAGTAATTTAATCTATCTACCAACCAAATTTCAGTCAGATCCGTTAAGTAATTTTTGCGTGATAAAGTAACAAACATACATCCATACATTATTACAAATTTCGCGTTAATAATATTAGTTGGATGAAAACATTTAGTAGGTCAGGTACTTACATTATTTTTTTCACTTAAAAAAATATAAGTTACAATCAATTTCTACGGGAAGTTTTTTTTTATCTATTTTACAGAAAATTTATAAAGTTACATAAACCTAGCTTGTGTAACTAGTTAGCTTAAAAATTCGAAAAACTAAACAATTTTAGGTACAAACTTTTAATATTGCATTGTCACGTGATATACCTATGCATGCAAAGTTTCAGCTCAATCGAAAACCAGGAAGTGGGTCAAATTTGCGAGAGGTGAGCGCACTTCATTGCGTAAACATCACTTTAAAACCGCTCCGCGTATATTTTGATTTAAAAATTGATTTTTCTTGATTTTGGACTCAAAATTTATATATATTAAACCTATTCAAAAGTGCTATAAAGTGGTGTTAAAATTGTGCTAATTAACTTATTGCAGTGCCCGTAAAATTGACATAAAGTTCTGATTTATTGTCAGTAACGGACGGTTAATCTTGTGAGTTCAAACACAGTGCCCGGTAGTGAGTTTCTCACAGCTGATTGGTTGTCAAGTTATCAGCTGACCGCTGCGCTCACTTAGCTACACACCGATTGGCATCCTGCTGTAATTTCTCTGCAAAATTCGCCAAAATGAAATGCTTTGCTTGCCCAAACCCTGTTGGTGTGGGTGAGATCCTGGTATGCACACTATGTAAATGTACCTATCATCACAATTGCATCAATATGACAACAGCTACCTACATGAAAAATATTCAAGATTTAAAACGATCATGGAAATGCCCTGAATGCGAAAATATCACGAAACGGCAAAAAAACGATAACACGCCTATAAAAAAACAGGATTACTTACCTCTAGATCCGTGTTTAAAGACTGGCTCCTTCTTGGATATGCCATGTGATGAAGTGGGTGCTAAAGTAATCCCATGTACTCAAGCTTCGGACCGGGGTATTAATCAGCCCAACGAGGGGGCCCTAGTTCTATCACAACAGGACTCACTTGTCACTCCACTGTTGCCTGCACCAAGTATCACTTTGGACCAGTTTTCAATGCTTTTAGATAAGAAACTTGATGAAAAGTTGGACAAAATACGCGTTATTCTCGCCGAGGAAATAAAACTGGAATTTCAAGAAGTAATAAAAAGGTTAGAATCCGATTTCACGCGTAAGACCGACGCACTATCCAGCGAAATAGTGGATATGCGGCGTGACGTCACGTCCCTCAACGATCTCGTACGTACGCTCAAGAACGAAAATTTGGCACTACGCAGTGACTATGATACATTTACCAAACAACAATCACTCCAATCATCACACTTTGAGGATAAATTTGCCGAGCTCCACTTTCAACTGAATGAAAAGGAACAACAGTCTCTGCTAAATGACCTGGAAATCACAAACATCTCAGAGGTGCCAGGCGAAAGGTTGTCCGATATTGTGTTACGCATCGCTTCGTTTTTAGGCGTCGACTTGGCTTTGCAAGACATCGTCTCCGTGGAGCGAGTGGGTACCCGGCCCCGGTGGCGTGCAGAAACCGGCGGAGGTGAGGGCGGGAGCGCGGCGGCGGCGGTGGCGGGGTCAACAATGCAGCACCCGCGCCCGCGCCCGCGCCCGATTGCACTGCGACTAGTCCGGCGGGCTCATCGCGACCAACTTATAAAAAATGCGCGCGTGCGACGCAACCTCAACACTGCCGATCTAGATCTACCCTCACAGAGTCACACAAATTATTACATAAATGAAAGGCTTACTAAAATGAACCGGGTATTATTTGGAAAGGCACGCGAGATGGGTCGCACGCTCGATTGGAAATTCATTTGGACAAAGGAAGGTCGTGTTTATGCAAAGAGAAACGATTCATTAAACTGTCCTGTGCGTTTCATAAAATCGGAACAAGATCTAGAGCGTGTTTTTGGCATCACACACAACAGAAATAATAAATAATAAAGTAAACAGTTTTGACTTCCTCGGTCCAACGAATTTCGCTATGTTTTTATGCTGTGTTCATAACTGCCCCGTAAACAAAATATTTAGTTACAGTAAATTAATGTCGCGTGTACCCATTTTCTACCTGTTACTGTACACAATCATTTTTCTAAATTTGTTTCAAAAGAGGTTATTAATTGTGAAAGTCAACGTAATATTGCAAGTTTGTCTCTCATTCTCCTTTCGATCTAAAATGGTTCTTATCAATTCTATGCCGGCAATACCCAGTACAGCGCTGCATTGTAGTAGTACATTTATATTTAAAATTTTACGAATGTTTTTCTATTATTACTCTTTTATTATTTTCTACGAAAGTTTTTATGTAACTTTTTATAAGTTATATAAAAACAATAATGGTTAAAACTAAAAAATTTAAAATTGGATTATTTAATGCCGGATCACTCAGTAGTAAATATGACGAAATCCTAGTTGCAATATTGCGTGAATCCCCTGACATAATAGCGATCAATGATACCTGGCTGCAAGATTCTAGAACTGCCACAGCGCCGGCCGTGCCCGGCTACCGTCTGCGACATCTGCCTCGCCCGCGCGGGCTGCGTAAGTCGCGCGGAGGTGGAGTTGGGTTCTACATTAAACGTGGATTAAAGGTTCGAACCCTAAAACACCCCGTTACACACAACGAGGTGGAACAAATGTGGGTTTCACTTCGCATTAACTCCTTTGACATACTTATTGGGACTGGGTATAGACCGCAATGGGTTAATGTTGACAACTTCCTTGATTCCCTTACAGACTCCATCACCTCTTTAGGTAGCTTCGATTACACCGTTTTGTTGGGAGATTTCAATATTAACTTGCTTTCTGATGATTCAAATACTTCTCGTCTCCAGCAGTTCTTGCAATGCGTTGACCTTAAGAACTGGATAAGGGACCCAACTCACTTTACGGAACATACTTCGTCTCTCATCGACCTAGTCATCACGAATGCTCCAGTTTCAAATACTTACCTTTTGCATTCTCCTGAGCTGGGAGGCCACTCAATGGTATTAGCGGAATTAAAGGTTAAAAAACCAAAAATTCCTCGGAAGCGTATTTCTTTTAGGCCCCTTAAAAATATAAATCTTGACGATTTTAATGAAGAACTCGGCTCAGTAAAATGGCAGGATATTACAGACCTGGATAGTGTAGAGAGCATGTTATCAGCCTTTAATGATCAGATTCTTAAAATCTATGATAAATTCGCACCCATCAAGTCTGCCATCATACGTGCCAAGCAATTCCCATGGCTTACAAGTAATGTGCAGTATATGATGCGTCTTCGTAATGAAGCTCATAAAAAATATAAGAATACGAACTCTGAGTCAGACAAGAAGCAATATAAAACCCTAAAACAATTAGTAAATACAAGCTTGCATGCTGAAAAGGTAGCCTACTATGATCAAAATATAAACTCCAATATAAATAACCCCAAAACACTTTGGAAAAACCTAAAATCTACTGTTCTACCTGATCAAGATAAAGACTTACCGGAGCAATTCGAAGACCCCGAAGAAATAAATAGATATTTCCTGAATGTCCAAGGCAATAGTGATGTCGATACGTCCCTTTTGAATCATTTTGAACGTCATAGATTTACTGAGTCCGTATTTAATTTAGAGCCAGTTCATGAAAGTGTTGTGGCAAAGGTAATTTTAACTATAAAATCAAATGCAATGGGACACGACGGTATTAGTATGGATATGATTATTTTAACACTCCCTCACACACTCAGTGTCATCACAGCAATCGTCAACAAGTCAATCCAACGAGCTGTTTTTCCTAGTTTATGGAAGACAGCCATTGTGAGACCAATTCCAAAAAAATCTGAGCCTGTAGATATCAAAGACTTGAGACCTATTAGTATTTTACCATATCTGTCAAAAATTGTTGAAAAAATTGTGTATAATCAAGTAATTAAATTTTGTGACACTGAAAGTATCCTTCCTTCCTTGCAATCTGGTTTTAGACGTAATCACAGTACTGCAACTGCTCTTCATGATGTGGTGGATAATATACTATCTAGTGCTGATGAAGGTATGGGCTCAATTCTTGTTTTATTGGATTTTTCGCGAGCGTTCGACTCGATTAACATTTCGTTACTTTTGTCAAAACTTTCGTTCTACGGATTTCATTACTCTACTGTTAAGTGGTTTCAGAGTTATCTCACAGAGCGCTATCAACAAGTAGTATTACGTAAGTCTGATGGTAGTAGCATTGCATCTGGATTATTGCCCGTGAAAAGAGGAGTTCCACAAGGTTCTATTCTGGGCCCTCTTCTTTTTATTATCTATAGCGCTGATATAACAAATTGTATTACACGTTGCAAATACAATTTGTATGCAGATGACCTACAGATACTTGCTAATGTCGAATTAGGTCACGTTGATAGTGCTGTGAATGACATTAATGATGATTTGAATAGGGTTTCTCATTGGTCTAAGGGAAATTCCCTGCTTTTAAATCCCACAAAGTCCAAATTTATGATACTTGGAACCAAACACCAAGTGCAAGTTATTTCATCTGCTTACCCTAGAATCACAATTAACGACGACCCTATTGAAAAAGTTTCTGAAGCGCGTAATCTTGGTCTTCTTTTCGATAGCAATTTGCGGTTCGAAAATCATGTAATTGAGCTTTTAAAAAATTGCTTCTACAGGCTCAAAGTACTTTACAGAATTAGACCATATATCAATGTATCTCTTCGTACACGACTCTGTGAAGCATTGGTTCTTTCAAAACTCAATTATTGTCTATCTGTATATGGACCTTGTCTATTCAAAAAGTCTCTTAAACTTATTCAAAGGGTGCAAAATGCTTGTACAAGATTTTGTTTAACTATTCCTCCTCGCTCCCACATTACTCCGTATCTAAATAAGGCCAATATTTTAAAAATGGAAGGACGTTTAAATCTCTTGCTTACATCTCTTTTGTTTGGCGTCATAAAAACAAAAACGCCGCAATATTTGTATGAAAAACTTTCATGGCGTTATGAAAGTCATCGTTACGAAGCTAGGTACTGTTCAAGCGTATTTCGCATTCCTACTCATAGAACTGCTCTGTTTCGTGGAAGTTTCCGCTTTCTCGCCTCGAAATGTTGGAATGATATCCCACCACCCTTCCGAACATTAAATTCTAAATTTAGCTTTAAAAAACAATTAAAAGAACATCTGCTAAATCATCAACAAAGAGGCGGGTAGCGGAAATATTGGCGAAGTTTCATTCTATAGTATTTACGGTCACATAGCCTCATGAGATAAGATTAATTATTTATATTTGGTGTACAGTAACTTAGTCATTTAATAATTAAGGGTACTCGATTAATTGGTATGCTCATTTCTCACATTTCTTTTATTATATTTTTAGTGTTCTTCTCTTAACTAGCTTATTTGATTATTTTTTTTTTATATATATGTGTCAGAGTAATCTGAAACCATTGAAGTGTGTTCATCTCGTGCAAGGTTACAGCAGAATCACCAGCGTAGCTGAGGCTTCGTCTCTGCTACATATGCTGAGCTGGGACCTTTTGAAGTCGCCGGGCTTATACCTAAATTATTTGTTATATGTATTTACTTCTACTCGTTTATTTAAAATTGGCATGTCTGTCTAGTGTATGTTAAATGTTCATTTTTAAAATAACAGTAACTATGTACCATTAACTATATATTATGTGCCTGGTGTCTCAATAAACTTATTCTATTCTATTATTCTATTCTATAAATTTAACTTGCAAGATTTCATTACAGACACCGGGACAGGTAAAACTAAATAAAAGCTTGTAAAAATCTTCATAATATTAGCACTGTAAATAAGCTTAAGATAAAATTTATTGTTATTTTTTTTAGATTATTCTCATTATTCTCAATGGATTCACACGTAGATTCATTCTGTACATTGTGATGCTACTTTTTCTTTATACCGGTGTGAAACGAACCATCCTCCGTGGCGTAATGGCTAGTCAATTCGCTTCACACCAGGAGGTCGCGGGTTCGATTCCCGGTGGGGTCAACTTATAAGACTCGGTTTAATTGGCGGTAGGGCATATTCTAAGCCCGCCTTGCTAGCTACCACCGTCTTATCTAAGTCTTGCTGCCAAACGTCAGTGTTAACAACATTGATGTGTTCCAGCTTAAAGATAAGATAGCCAGTTCTCAATAGCGTTGGGGAATCTTGATAAGCCCGATTTCATCTCGGCATCATCGTCACTTACCATCAGGTGAGATGATGCCAAGGACTTACCAATTATGAATAAAAAGAAAATAAAACTGCTGGAAAAAGGCCTTCCACAAAGGATTCTGACGACGACCGGTCCTGCGCCGCCGCAGCTACCAGCAACGACCTCATTAGAAAGGCGGACATCCGTAGGAGAACCAAGGTAATCGACATAGCTCAGCACATAATTGCTAAACTGACATGGCAGCGGGCCGGGCACATAGCTCGTGGAACAAATGACCATTGGGGTAGTAAATTTATCGAGTGGCGAACGCGCACCGGAAGATGTAGCGTAGGCAGCCTCCCACTCGGTGGACCGACGTCCTTGTCGAGGTGATAAGAACTGTATCGCAAATTATTCTCATGAAACTGAACTTTCCCCAACGCAAGAAAGGACTTGTCACTCAAACCGATCGGCTCACTAGCCAACTTTATCAATGTAAATAGATGTTACACATCAAAAATTGGATTTATTAACTATACTATGGCTTCTACTCATTAAACTGAACAATTATTTCCCATAAACCCATAAAGAACTTGTAAAAAATATATAATAGGAAGTATTATACATTTTTTTACAAGTTGTTTATGGGTTTATGGGAAACAATTGTTCAGTTTAATGAGTAGAAGCCATAGTATAGTTAATAAATCCAATTTTTGATGTGTAACATCTTACCTCTCGCTTACCTGCAATCTGTGCGAGTGATTTCGTCAAATAGATAAGGATGTAAATTTACAGCAAATTTAATAATTTCTTGAGTTTTTGAAGTCGCTGTTTATTTCAATAGTTTTAGTAAAATGTTAAGTGTGTAACAGGAAATGCGGTTTTTTTTTCAGTCACGAAGGCTAAGGAAACATGGCCATTCAACCTTTTTTTTAAATCACGAAAGCTAAGGAAACATGGTCAAGCCGCCTAAACATGGCCAATGGCCGTGGCGCCTTATTTTTTCAGTCATGAAGGCAAAAGACACATGGCCATGCCGCCTAATGTAAGGCCTGTGGCCAGAGGCCGAAAGGCCAGCCGGTACGTTTTTTACTTATGTCAGATGTTATACATCATATGCCACTACTGTAGCAAAGTATATATTATATTAGTACTAACATACAGTATCGACACTTCCTGCCGCTCTCTAGATTGCGACCTCACCCCCTCGTCACCCAGATTGTATGAAGTGTCCAGGGTGTGACTGAAGGGCTCGCTCATTTTTTTTTACTCTATAGATTAGCATCGCTTCTATAAATATGAAAATTATTAATTCGCTTGACGTCATAATTTAGTACTTAGTCTTATTTGTTTGTACGTACGTATTATTAGCTCGGCGACCGGCCGACCGCTCCAGCGGCGTCCTATTGGCAGAAGCTCAATGTATTGTTATTAATAAAATATGTTTGTATAGAACATGCTTAGATCAAACATATTGGATTACACACACAAGCGAGGTGGATTTCAACTCAATTTCCACTTGCGCTGCGCTGTTTGTTTTGGAACTCGAAAGCTTCTTAAAGAACTGTTCGATTATTTCCAAGAAACGGTATTTTGTGTCGCTTCCGTTTTGGAAAATATAATTATACTACATATTACTTTAAAATTAAACCTAACCATTAATAATCAAATTAGGTGAATTTACAGCAAATTTTATAATTTCTTCAGTTTTTAAAGTCGTTGTGTTTTATTCACAATTGGTAAGCCCTTGACATCATCTCACCTGATGGTAAGTTTTAGTAAAATAGTGCTGAAAAAAATCCACAAATATAGCTGTTATAAAATGTACCTACATGAAGAGACTTAACATCCACGTTTGAAATTTAAAATGATTTAACCGTGGCCCAAAATCGTTTAAATTCACTTCCCCAATAACATATTTCATAAAACGCCCGCACAACCAAAAATAATAAACAATTAATGTTAATAAATACGCGGCGGCTAAAATACATAACCCATTAGCAGACGATACACGCTCGTTTTAGTGCCCCAAACTCGGTCTAATTGGCCGTAAATTATTATAATTTGCTTTAGTGCGCACCCTGCGCCCGCGCATACTGCTTAGTTACTGTGATTGACTATACGTTTATGACATATAATAGACAAGAAGAAAAAATAATGTCAAAATTGTATAGCAGCTGTGATTTGTGTATAGGTAGAAAATAACTCTGAAAATATAAATTAATTTGCAACTAAGCAGTGGTGAGCTAAATAGGGCTTTTTGTAACTCGTAAATTACGGTCGAAAAAGTTCATAATTAGATTTTAGTTAAGGCTAATAAAATGATTGACATAAAATATAAGAATATTTTAAGTTAGTATTTACAAAAAAAACGAACTATTAGAAGCTTTACCTAATGTAAGCCAAGTATTCCAATAAAATAAACTCACAGCTGGATGCCAATAAAAGTAAAAATCTCGTTTTCAAATCATTTTTTTTACATTCTTGTTGTAAACTACCATATCACCTCAAAACACTAGTCCTACCCTCCATGAATGATTTACGAAAAATAATAACTAATTAAAAAAGTTTGCACAAAGCAGCTTAAAGTGAAGCAAGGCTTAGATCGTCCAAAGAGTGACCCATTCGCTCCTCTTGCAAGCAATAATGTCTTCATTTTAATTAATATCCTTCAAGTCGACAATGGGATCCGACTTTGACACAGGCATCCGTTTTATGTCTGACTTATGACCAGCAGAGTCAATTGTCTGATCTAAATCTGGTACGAAATAAAGGCAAGACTAAGTAAGGCTAGTGGCGTATACTGTTAGCTATGCTATACTTAAAGATAAAGTGATATACATACATATCTACACACTTTTGGTCCTACCTTATACATCAACAATATGGGTAAATGAGAGTCTGGTTTTATAATGTAATTTTTACCCGACGCGACGTCAGAAGAAGAAAGGTAATTTTGACCAGTTAATTGTTCTTTGACCTATAGGAAATTTTGACATGATGGATTTTGAAGTGCAAGGTGTAGGTAGTTACATTTGTCTTGAAGTAGTCAGTTAGTACAATTTTTTTCTTTATTTAATTTATCTTGATCACATGATTGTAAACATTTACAAATCCTTTTTAACAAAAACGAAAAATGAATTAGGATTTGGATTATGATTTGTATAAAAGATCTTGAAACAAAAAACTAAACGTACTATAGATACTTACTCATCAAATCATATTTAATAGGTCGGGGAAAATTGTCTTCGCATTTTGTAAGTATTTATAATCAAATCTCTTTGCTCGTGTTGTTTGTACCTGGCTGGTTATAATAAAATCAAAAAGTGAACATTCGAAATTTTAATAAAAATAAAAACTTCTGTCTACAACAATGAGTTAAAGTAACTAAGAAATTTGCTACATTTTGAATTTTTATTTAAAAAGGCAAAATTGGTACACAGGCCACGAATGAAATTTGTGCTGAATATGGACCTGAAGTAACAGATTAATATAATAGTTACGTATACGTCAGTACGTATTCAACGACTCGGTCCATCTAACCAGAGGTACCGGGTTCAAATCTGGACGGCCAATGTACCAATGAGTTTTTCAAAAACTTACGTACATACTTACCGATTGCTTTAACGGTGAAGGAAAACATCGTGAGGAAACCTGCACACGCCTGCGAAGAAACTCGAAGGTTGTGTGTGAAGTCGACCAACCCGCACTGGGCCCGCGTGGTCGACTAAGGCCTAATCGCCCTGATTCAGAGTAGGCTCGAGCCCCTCGGTGGGGACGTATATGAGCTGTAATGATGATGATACGTCAGTACTACTAACTTGGTTTTTAGTTTGGTAGCGTTTACAGTCTGGAAAAGATGCAGTTCACTCTAATCGCTCTGTTTAAATTTGTATAAAAAAAAGTAACAAAGTTTTCCCCGACCTTATATTCATTAGCTCTCGCTTAGCCTACACTATAACCAAGGCTATGTTAGGACTAAAACAGGGTTCAGTTCAAGGTAGTACAGACAACTTTATTAATTCAAACAAGCTGTTGTGGGCATTGTTGTTTTTTGGCCACAGTGACGCGCCGGTAAACCGTTAAATATATCATGTTGCGCGCGCGCACAGGATTATAAGCCTGTAAGACTATAGGAGTAGCCACTTGACATATTTGCTGTTAAAACGATTCCGCTACACAAATAAATTCCTTGAAAAATTAACACATATTGGATAAATGTCTTTAAACTAGTATTAATTTACTTTGCTAAGTGCGTGAGCAAAGGAACCAGATAGTTGCTCTTTAACATCGCTCTTTAGTAATAGTATGCGACATGAAATTACTTTTTTTAGGTCTAGTAGTAATAGGTCATCTTTGGTTAGGTACCGCCACAGAGTTTATATACCATCTATAGAGAAACGCAATTCATGGGGTTTAAGTATGAAATTGCCAATTCAGTTCAATTTTTATTGAAAAAAAAGTTATTGATTTAATATTGACCTTATGGTGACTCTACTGATGGTCTTTTATTAGAAACTAGTGGCATATCTTTCATGTTCCAATCCCCTGAGCTATGTATTTAAATGAAACAAAGGTGTTTTCTTAGTGGTCAGATGGGGCAATTTTTAGACTAGATAAAATCTTGAATTTTCCTGAAAATGACGATATCTTATTCGGGGTATTCCCAAATATGACATTAGTAACGAGGAAACTGCTGCTATAACTCTAGAGCTTTAAAATTAAAAATGTGTATTTTTTGCCTCTAAATGGTGATTTGTTAAGTTGAAAATAACCGTGTTCATGGGTTTGGAGATCTAAACAATAAGCACACATTTACCAGTTATTAATTTATAATTTCTTACAGTTAACTAAAATACCGTGAGGAAACCTGCGCACGCCTGCGAAGAAACTCGCAGGTTGTATGTGAAGTCGACCAACTCGCACTGGGCCCGCGTGGTCGACTACGGCCCGATCGATCTAATTCAAGGTAGGCTCGAGCCCCTCGGTGGGGACGTATATGAGCTGATATAATGAATTTCTAATAGTGTAACGCTATAAATATTTTTCTTAATATTAATTTTCATCTATATTTTTTTTTATCCAATTGGAAATTTCATACTTTAATCATTAATAATATTATGAACGCGAAAGTTTGTATGTATGGATGTTTGTTACTCTGTCACGCCCTGACAGACAAACGGATCTTGTTGGGTAAGAAGAAAGATTAGGACCTGGATTCAATCGAGGCGCTTGCGGCTCGCACAGTGTCCTCAAAGACAGTTATAGAAACTATGTTCACGCGAGCGCAGCCGCTAGCAAAAGCTAGTACCTAATATTGTTATAGCTTTACGGAGAAGTAGAGTGAAGTAACTAAGACTTGGGGCCATTTCGTGACATAGAATTTCCCTCTGGAGATACTAGAGAAACTCTTTGGGTACCTACCGCTATATGTAGGTACAGGATAATAAAAAAAACGAAAGACATGTTAATCTGTATCTACTGTAAAATAAAATAAAATCCATCTTATGAAAAAAATATTTTTCAAGTAAAACCTTTACGCACGCTTGACTTGGGGAGTAAGCTGGTGGATGCGTGACGAGAGCTTTACGGAAGTGTGTTCGGGTGAGGCGAACGGAAGTTGAGAGGGATATATAAACAAGTGAAGATAGAAAGAGAGATACTATTAATTTTTGTTTACCAGCAAAATCGGTTGCCAAGGCAACAATATGGGTTATCAAAACAATCAAAACAAACATATAAGATAAAAAAGATTTGATCATTTTCTGAAGATTAAGTATTTACTTTCATACATATAGATGGAGCTTAAGAAGTTTTACTTTAGTCGTGTGGTCTAAAGCACACTCGTATGTTTTTATAAAACTTAATCGTGGTCTTAATCCATACTATTTTGAGAAGCAATATAGAATAAAAAATGAAAAAAATAAAAATTAGTATGGCACCTCATATGAAATTACTTATTGTGAGGATTATAAACCTTTTTTTGTATATAGTTGAGAGTATATTAAGGCTTACCAATTGTGGATAAAAAATATTATAAAAGAAAAAGAAATTAAAAGGCCGCTCAGATTATAGGAAAACCTAAACGGTAATTCAAAGACACCGTACTTCCGGAAAACGGAATGGTACGGAACCCTCTTGACGTGAGTCCGACTCGTATTTGGCCGATTTTTTTTTTAATTTGACCGACGATTTTAATTCTACTCTGTATGTTTCCTATGCATTCATACATAGTAGAAACACTTGGAAGCGGCCTCACTGAAAGCTAAAGTGGGTAGTGGCTGAAACATGGCTTCGACGTCCGCGTTTATATCGGGCCCACAGTTCTGGGAACATATCTCCTCGTCTGACCAGAGACAATGCCAGCTTGTTTGACAGCACTGACGGACTAACGATCTCCTTTTGTTCCTGTCTATGGGCGGGTCAAGGAAGTTATGGCTGTTTTACATGTTGTCGATGAGTTGCCGGAAAGTCGGTATTTGAAGTTTCGGAGAAGATACCAAGATAACCGCGTTAAACTACACTAGTTACTACTATAGCCAAGATAACGAAACGTTTTCTTTTTTTTACAGACCCTACGCGATCGAATCAGAAATGAGGTGATCCGTAGGAGAACCAAAGTAACCGACATAGCTCACAGAATCGCTAAACTTAAGTGGCAGTGGGCAGGGCACATAGCTCGTAGAACAGATGGCCGTTGGGGTAGTAAAGTTCCCGAGTGTCGACTGCACACTGTAAGACGTAGCGCAGTTTAGCAGCTTTCTCCTCGCCGCCGTCCGTTATGCGTTACTGCGCTCCATTCAATATGAGAACATTTTTTTTATTTGAGTGCGTTTGACTAAATTTCACCTAATGGTAAGTGATGATGCATTCGAGGATGGTACACGCAAACTCAAACAATGCCTATTCACTCTTGCCTTGAAGATCCCCAAATTATAGGAATCGGGAAACACTGACGCAGGCAAGGAGTTCCACTCCTGCGCTGTACGCATAATAAATGAAGAAGCTTAACGATTCGTGCGAAAAGGAGAACTTATTTTCTAGTGTTCTCTGTGTGTAGTCCCTATCGTTTACACTTAGTTCTAAAAACATTTAGAATGTCTAAGTGTTTGAAAAAGTCCAGGGCGTTATGTCTAACTAATCTCTAATACGTTCATGCTTCAATATGACTGTCTTGAAGTACAAGTATTTTAACAATTTGACTAGGACGCCAACCAATGCCGCAGTATTATCGTACTGTTGCACACATAACTGTTATGAATTATTGTGATCTATTCTGAGACGGTCTCCGTTAAGAATGGCCGCTGCGCGCGCGCAGAACAAACGGATGTGTGCTTTTGATTCGGACGGAGTGCGCGGCGCGTGTAATGAGTGTCCTTTATGCTCCGCGAGTGTTATGTAAGTATGTAATTATTGTGGCAAGTTATTTAAGGAATAGAAGCTTGGAAATTAAATTAGGTTTACTTAAAATCATAAGAATACATACATTTGAATTTTAATAACCCCACCTACTTGCGTCGGTAGCGTAATGGCTAGGGCGGCTACCTTCTGTCCGGGCAAACGACGGGTTTTTTGCGATTATAATAAAAAACCTACGCGAATGAGCGAGCGTTGCTCGGAGTCTTCTAGGTGTTAACTAAAAGAATTTTTTTTTGTGTGAAAACGGGTTTTTTTCAGGAATGACATCTAAATACCTAAATACTATAATACAAATGACCGAGAAACCAAATATATAATTCAAAAATTGCACAATTAAAGTAATAAATATAAAGCAAAAGTTTTTTTTAGTAAGATCACTCATTTCATTTCACCAGTTAAGAGATCTGTTATATACATATAAGTTATGTATCAGTCACGCCGTATAAAATAAATTCAAGCACGTAGTTACAAAGTGCATCATTTTATGCCTTACATTCATCACACCACTAAATCTCATTTGCCGCTCTGTCAGCGACGCAAAAATACATTGGCGTCTCGCAATATTTAACTTTAACAATATTAAGTGTATTTTGGCGGGAAAAGCGGATATTTTGGCGTGAAACACCAGCACTTCCGGTGTGTCAACTCACGCACAGAATCTCCGCGTCCGGTGCGCAAAGCGCAGCACAGGGTGACAGTTTATTTTTTAAATAAAGAATTATGAAGGAGTATTATGATACTCGATTTATGTATGTAGCATATTATTAATGTGCCTTCCTGTATCTCTTTCAGCGATATTAAGAGAGCACCGTCCACTAGCGCCGCAATCACACTTTTAATTTTAAAAAGAAAACGCAAAACATCGCTTAACGATTTAGTAACTACAACACAAAATAATACAGACATTCACATCAACACATTTGTCAGTTATATAAGTTGACAGTAACTACAGTTAAGGAATGTCTATGGTTTTATGTTCACCATATGGATCACAATTAGTCCGGGACACTTTTTGCGTTTTTACATTTAATAAATAATTTAATAAACTTATAGGTAGAAGCTTTAATCCCTACTAATATTATAAATGTGAAAGTAACTCTGTCTGTCTGTTACGCTTTCCCGCAAAAACTACTGAACGGATTTGGCTGAAATTTGGTAGGTAGACAGATTAGGACCTGGATTCAGACATAGGCTACTTTTTACCACGCTCGCGAGCCGCTTGCGGGTCGCGCACTGCGCACCCTCGAAAAGTCATAGAAACGTTGTCCACGCGGGTGAAACCGCGGGAAACAGCTAGTTGAAAATAATTTTAAGTATGTATTTGGTTTTCTTCTCAACAAACCCATTCATTTGATACTCATATCATAGAGGTGCATAAAAAACTGGTTCACTATCTTTGTGAGTCCGCCATATTGGATTTAGAATGACGTCACTTAGCTCACCATGCATCGTCATCCAAATTAAACGTGTATGCAAAATCTCAGCTCATTCGGAAGTCTGGTAGTGGGTCATATTTAACGTGCCAACTTTGAAGTGGACAACTTGTAATTTTTTTCAAATCTATAATAAAAATATATATAGTAGAACAATGAACCTAAAACTAAAAACCTTAAAAAATAAAAATATGATAACTATAATTGGCAAGCCCTTGACATCATCTCACCTGATGGTAAGTGACGACGATGTCAAAGATGGAAGCGGGCTTACCAACATCCCCCAACGCAATGGGGAACTGGCTATCTTATCTTAATGCCGGAAAACATCAATGTTGTCAACTTTGATGTTTGGCGGCAGGCCTTATATAAGATGGTGGTAGCTAGCCAGGCGGGCTTAGAAAATGCCCTACTACTAACCAAACCGAGTCTTACAAAGTTAAACCCCGCCGGGAATCGAGTCTATGACCTCCAAGTATGAAGCAAATGGACTAACCATTACACCACGGAGGCAGTTAAAAACTTACATGCGAACATTGCAAGTTCAATAATAGTTTGTAAATAATTTTCGAAAAACCTTAAAACTTTGAGGTACAAGCTTTTAATATTGCATTGTCACGCGATATATATATGCATGCAAAATTTTAGCTCAATCGGAAACCAGGAAGTAGGTCAAATTTAACTTGCAAGATTCCACCCGAACAAACATACATACATTGCAAGTTAAATAAAGGCTTTTAAAATGACGTGGCGATGCTAGCGCCCTCTTAAAAATATATTGCACAGTGATGTGGTTAGGAATCTTATGTTTTTGAAAAGTTATGGATATTTTCTTACTTATCCTTAAACATTTTATCAAAATTCACCTTTACTGTAATAGAACTTATGTTTTTATACTTATAAAAAAATTGAAAAATATCCTATTTCAAGTATAGACAAATAAATGTGTGGTTTACATTGTCAACAAGAACAAACGTATCTGTATTCCCCTCCGAGATTAGTTGGACTTGTTGAATGTAGAACATCGGCGCGGCAACACAAATGTTTGCGCGAGTCACCCCCATCAGTTACAGGCTCATGCATTGTAGTTTATTTAGGGTTGTCAATTACTCATTTCTTCTTTTTTTTTTTTAAAAAAAAGGTCCAGGAACTAGCGCCACTCTCGTATTGAACAGCTGTTCAATTGAGGAGGCACTCATAGTCAATTTGAACTTTAAAAACTGGACAAAACTTTAATGTATAATTTCTAAACTATATCTAATATTTTTTCCATTTTGTGAATTTAGTTCGGTTTTCTTGAAGAGCCTAGCTCAGTGGAATGGATATACCTATTCATAAGCCTTATTATTTTCTTTTTAATTAACTGGTTTTATACTAACAGAGTAACGGCTAGGGCCGCTACCTCCTGTCTGAGAGGTCGTGGTTCGAATCCTGACTCGAACCAATGTGTTTTCGAATTTCGATTCCATACCTACGTTTATTCGACGCTCTTACGGTGAAGGAACACATCGTGAGGAAGCCTGCACACGCCTGCGGAGAAACTCGCAGGTTGTGTGTGAAGTCGACGAACCCGCACTGGGCCCACATGGTTGAACAAGGCAAGATCGCCCTAATTCAGGGTAGGCTTGAGCCCCTCGGTAGGGACGTACATGAACTGATATGATACCAACTGTTACATTCCCCAAAACTGAATTCAGATTTTTAAAGATCATGTTTCTTTTGGACTTAAAGTAAAAAGCATCTTATCGGGTGGTTTTTGCAGCAGGTAGGTATAGTGTTGTTCTTGGAACATCACATCTCTGTTTGCAGACTACGTCAGTAGACAGAAGTTCATTATCCTATACATATACCTATACAAAAAATAAATGTGTATACAGGTCGCGCCAAACTTTATTATGGCTCTGAAGTTGGTCACAAGACGCGTCGCACAGTAGCAAACTGTTAGTGATAGTAGGACGTAAAGGTACCTACTGCTCGCTTCACAGCGAGCTGTAATAGGCAACAATTTTGGAGCAGCCCTGATGTACTAGTAAGTTAGCCGTCCCAGGCCCAACAAGCCAAGCTCACTTGTTGCTCCCCCAACAATGAATTTATATCAATTTGAGGGGTACCCGCGGTGCGAGGGTAACCCAACTCATGTCGAACTTACGGAGAACTGGCAGGTTACCTGAAACCAAAATAGAATTTCATTATAGTTTGTTAAAAATTGTTAGAATTTATTGAACAGTATTAATAGTAATATCGAAAAACTTGAAAAACATTTAAGTACGAATACAAGCTTTTATTTGATAAATGAAAACACTAAACACGTTTATAAAACCGACTTCCATCGCAACAAGTTAGTACGATTTTGCATTTTTTTTTTTGTTAATCCTACTAATATTGTTAATGTGAAAGTTTGGATGTATGTGTGGATGTTCACGAAAAAACTACTGAGTTTATCAGGATGAAAATGGCACACATTTAGGTTAGGTCCTAGAATAGGACATAGGCTACTTTTTACCCAGGGAAAATATCTTATTCCTACGGGAAAATCGAAAACAACACTACGACTAGTTTTCTGATAAAGTACTACTCCAATTTTAATAAAATTTATATTAGACCAGCTCGGAAGCATACCCTATCGAATAAAAAAAAAGAATTATGACAATCGGTTCACAATCTGCAAAGATATCGCGTAACACACACACATACAAAACATATAGCCGAATTGTAAACCTACTTTTTTTAGAAATCAGTTGAAAATATAGTTTATTATGCTTAAAAGTTCCAATTGTAAATATAAATACATGTTTACAAATTAAATAATTTTCGAAAAACCTAAAAGCTTTTAGGCACAAGCTTTTTACAATCAAAGTACTCGTCAATACGAATCAAACGAGCCCAAACTCGATGAGGTTGTGTCGTTTCATGGCGAAGTTCCTACGGCCATCTTCCAGCTCCATCGTCAGATCAGCACCATGTTATCATAATATTGCATTGTCACGCGATTTACACATGCATGCAAAATTTCAGCTCAATCGGAAACCGGGAAGTGGGTCAAATTTATATTGCAAGATTCCACCCGACAAACATACACATACATTGCAGGTTAAATAAAAGATTTTAAAAAATGGCGAGCACAGTATTTACTCTAATAAAAACAAAAGACGATCCTGGGGATTCCACCTCCAAAGTTCATCATCAGATCAATTTCAAAATACCCAGAGGATATATGGATATTTTCACCGGAAATATGGATTCATACCCAATTTCAGATAAATCGAACTACATATTATGTATTGCTGTTATTACGATAGATCTTAATAGAAAAGTGACTGGGCGACCGAGCGACGCTCGGAGTCTTCTCGGCATGTAAACTTTTTTTGCGTAAAACCAGATTTTCAGAATAAACAACTTGAAATTAAATCCATAGCAATGAAAATAAGTAAAAATAATCAAACAATAAAATTTACAAGTTTTGAACTCGGTTTGTGAGCTAGGCTCGGTAATCACTGCGCTAGAAACGCTTTAAGGAGTTTTGTGAAAATATGATAAAGATTATCTCCCTAAATTATTGTATTATTAATCCACCAATAACCGCCGTCCGGTTGTATGACCGCGCTCGCTGTGCGTGCGTGCGTGCGTGCGCCCTCGCCCGTCATCGCCGAGTACCAAATTTTTGTTGCTAATTTAATTTGAAATTGTAGGTAATTCTCTAAAAAAATATCTAAGAGTTTTTTTGTAAAATCCAAGTTAAAATCTTTTTATTCTTTTTTTAAATTAAAGTAAGTATTCATACTCAATAGTATTAATACACAAAGACTGACCAAGTTTGACGCCTCTATGCCATTTACAACGCCCTAAAAATTACAAAAAAAAGCTTTTTTTCATTCAGATCGGACTTCTTAACTCGAGTTGAGCCGTACTTGGCCAGTTTTTGTTTTGTGTTCTTTTACTTGAGTATTAGTACTGTAACCACACCAAGTTCCACGCTTGTATGTATTACCGTTTTAACGATAGTCCTAAATCAAAAATACCTGTAGAATACCTATAAAAACATGTTTTTTGTATTGAGACCCCTGAGTTTTTTCATTTTTTTCTAATTTTTAGTATTTGTTGTTATAGCGGCAACAGAAATACACATTCTTAAAAAAACATTTTTTTGCCGAAATAGAGCCCGCTGACATACGGACAGACAGCGGAGATTTAGTAATAGGGTCCCGTTGGTCACCCTTTGCGTGTACGGAACCCTAATTTAATCCGTGTGACGTCACGCAATGCATATAAGTCGTATCCCTACTAATTTACTAATATTATAAATGTGAAAATAACTCTGTCTGTCTGTTACGCTTTCCCGCAAAAACTACTGAACGGATTTGGCTGAAATTTGGTAGGTAGACAGATTAGGACCTGGATTCAGACATAGGCTACTTTTTACCACGCACTGCGCACCCTCGAAAAGTCATAGAAACGTTGTCCACGCGGGTGAAACCGCGGGAAACAGCTATCCCTACTAATATTATAAATGTGAAAGTAACTCTGTCTGTCTGTTACGCTTTCCCGCAAAAACTACTGAACGGATTTGGCTGAAATTTGGTAGGTAGACAGATTAAGACCTGGATTCAGACATAGGCTACTTTTTACCACGCTCGCGAGCCGCTTGCGGCTCGCGCACTGCGCACCCTCGAAAAGTCATAGAAACGTGGTCCACGCGGGTGAAGCCGCGGGAAACAGCTAGTCTGAAATAAAACGATTCCTAAGCTCTTGCCAAATATAAAAGCTACAAACAAATCAACTGACCTTTGTCGCCGCGCCGTCCAAAACCTAGTTGCAATAGCAACCCAGCGGCGCGGGCGTCATAGTTTACGAGCTACAACGCCGCGACACGGCGGACAAGCGATTGAGATGTCCGTGCGCCCACGCACATTATTGTACGCGATCTACCATACAATTGCTAAAGGTGACGCAAAATTTGTTTTGGAATAAGCGTTTATTTTTATTAACTTTAAACTAATGTAGTTCAATGCTTTAAACCTACTTACTCGTAGTTTTCTTGAAATCGGATTGGCTGTGACCGTCTATTTACCCGAAAGATAAAAAAAAAAAATTGGTTGTCTGTAAAGTCGGTTTACGGACGACAGTTTAACGTGAAAACGTCATAACGTCGACAATGAGCGTAACGGGACAATGAGTCATCCTTTTTCGTACATGCAGACGACGTCCATCGATTTATTAGAGGATGTCACGTCAAAATTGTGAAAAGTTTTTTGACGTGACCACGTCTAATAAATCGATGAACGCCGTCTGCACGCACGAAAAAGGATGAATTATTGTCCCGTTACGCTCATTGTCCCGTTACGCTCATTGTCCCGTTTCGTTATGACGATCGTCCGTAAACCGACTTTACAGACAACCAATTTTTTGGAATTAATTGTTTGTTGGTTTTTATACTGTTTTTTTTGGGCATAACATATAAAAAAATGGTAGACTTATCCCTTAGACGGATCTATGAGTCTCTTTCTTAGACTTAAGAGTTCAGCCCTTGTCTGTGGAGCAATCGTCACCTTGCACGGTTCTGTGCTAGCTCCTTGAACTCCCGGTACGACACCACACCAGCCCGCTCCATTATTTGGCCCATATCTAGTCTTCCGCGTCCTATCTTTATTATAAATTGTCAAACAGTGGCGCTATCTTGTGGTGCTAAGGATAAGTGCTAGAAAAACGCACATTTGATGTTTTGTTTGCGTTGGTGGCGTAATAGCTAGGGCCGCCGCCTCCTGTCCGGGAGTTCGTGGTTCGAACCTGCCACGTACCAATGTGATTTGGAATTTAGATTTCATATACTCGTATATGTTTATCCGACGCTCTTACGGTGAAGGAAAACATCGTGAGGAAACCTGCACACGTCTGCGAAGAAACTCACAGGTTGTGTGTGAAATCGACCAACCCGCACTGGGCCTGCGTGGTCGACTAAAGCCCGATCGCCCTAAATCAGGGTAGGCTCGAGCTCCTCGGTGGGGACGTATATGAGCTGACATGACGATGATGTGTTGTTTATTTATTTTATAGGCATATAGGCACCGATGCACAATAATTTTAAAAATGAAGAGAATCTTTACTTCTGGTAAGTAAGTATATAAATTTTCCACTTTTATTGGGATCGGTTGGCCCTCCTTATCTCCCCGAGTCAAGTTTCTCCAGTATCTGTCGATTTCCGGGGTAAGTGAGAAGCATTTTTTAAATGTTTTTAGGTGCTAAATACATGACCTAATATCCTATATATTAATCCTGTATAATATGCAGTATAGTAACTTAGTGCTTCAATTGGATCTTGTTTTAGAAATACTTAACTTTTTATACAGCGTTATTAATACACAACTTAGGTAAAACACATCTCCTAACTGGTGTTTATACTCATTACACTAAAAAAACTTTTGTTTTATATTTATTATTTATTACTTAATTGAGCAATTTTTGAACTATACAGAGTGTAACAAAAGGTGCTGTATGTCCCGTTAACCGGACAAGAAAAAAATATTGAACTCTTCATACAAAGTGTAGCGAAGACAAGCCTCCCACGCGGTGGACCGACGACCTGGTGAAAATCGCGGGAAGCCAATGGATGCGGGCGGCGCAGGACCGGTCGTCGTGGAAACCATTGGGGGATGCCTTTGTCCAGCAGTGGCTGATATGATGATGATACAAAACTATCAGCTGTGCATTTTTGTATGGATCGTCGATATTTTTTATAGCTCATTGACTCTGGGTTCCTTGGGGAAAGTTGTTCAGTAAGATGAGTAGAAACCACAGTTAAAGGTCCTACACCAATTTTTTTACACCTGTATAATTATTTAAGTTGAGGAAATAGACATAAAACGGATATAGCCGACTCGAGACTGAGTTAACCTAAAAAAAATACGTGTGGCACTCGGGGACTGCCGCGGTAAAGCTATTGCATATAATTTTTATCAACACAATTATAATTATTTATTTATTTTTAATTTATGCAGTATTTACCAGTACCATATAGTCCTTGGGGCGCGGGATGTTTATGTAATAAATTAACACTAAGAAAGTTACACTAAGTCCTTTTAGTACCCCAAATCGCTAATAGATGGCACTGAAAGTTTTTTAGAACTCGGCCAAGCGTGGGGTGTTAAGTTTTATTTTCATTACGGAGTTTCTTGATTCGGTCGCCGCGCTCAAAGCCCGCGATAAAAGCTATGCAATAGCTTAAAAAGTAATTTGTGGGACAGTTTAAGACTCATGTCAAAAAGTGCGTGTACTGAAAATTACAATAACACAAATGGATATGTAAAATGATCCACCAACAAATACAATACATAACCTTAGACTTTAATCTGAATCATGACATTATTTGTAATAAGCATTAGGATTTTTTTAACCGACTACGCCAGAAGGACGGTTATGTTTTTCGAATGTATGTATGTATGTATGTATGTATATTTTTTGACACGCCCTGTAGCCTAGGCTTGATCTATTTTGGAGTGCGAGGTATCGTTAGATTTGTCTTGATCCCGTGAGTGACAGAATACATTTTTACCTGACTGGCTAAAAAATAGAGTTTAAGTTTTTCTGCAGTCAGGTTGTTAATTTTCAATTAATTCCTAATTTATACTAAAACTAAAATAAATGTTTTTAGTTAGGAATAAAAAAACTGTTTACAACGGTAACCGTAGAAGTAGACGACTCCATGACGTAATAGTTTAGCTTCACATCAGGAGGTCGCGAGTTCGATTCCCGACGGAGTTAGTAAGACACGGTTTGGTTGGTGGAAATGCATTTTCTAAGCCCGCGTGGCTAGCTACCACCATCTTATCTAAGTCTTGCCGCCAAACATCAATTTTAATAGCATTAATGTGTTCTGGCTTAAATATATGATAGCCAGTTCCCGTTTGTAATGGGGAACGGTAAGCCCGCTTCAATCTTCGTCATCATATCATGATGTGAGATGATGCCAAGGATTTACCAATTTTTGATTTATCTGAGTTTTAAGACGGATTCACTTTAGAATTTTACCATCATAATACAAGCCGCAACACTTCCACTGCGGGACTATTTGCCTGGTTACTGGATTCATGTTCTTTTCCCAGAAACACTAACGGTCAGGAACTAATTCTAAATACAACTATTACATGTCATCCTGGTGACAATATATTATCACAACTTTACTTATATGTTATAATGTTGTGCTAAGTTTTAAACAGAATCGCGACCCGCCCTGCCCCGCCCCGCCCCGCACCGCACCGCACCGCACCGCACCGCACCGCACCGCGTAATCGTATACGCAATATACATGCTACGCCCGCCGGTCTGTACAAATTTTCCGCAAGTTGTATTCACGCGCATAACACAAACTGCCAAATTTATGGCCAGTTCCGATAATATTCGTGTTGTAAAAGAATGATCAAAAAACACTTTGGCAAAACTTTATAACTGTAGCTTCTACTCATTTTACTACTTTAATTATCCCTATGAAACCTTTGGTCAAATAGCAAAAAATATCTTTATGAAATCTGGGCATGCACGTAGCCTGTGTCATGGAAAAAGACGAAGGCTATTTTTATTCTGTAAAAATACAATAGTACGATACAGTTTCTGAGGAAACCTAATACTATTTCTACTAATTAACATATTCCTGCAAACTTCCCGAAGGATCTGGGAAAAACTCATTACCAGCCTCGCGCACATCGCAACAGGAGAGGACATTGTTGTGATTTTTACACAGACACAGTCGAAAGGGCGGGAAGTGACATAGACTAATACTAATTAGCATGGCCCGACATAGTTCCCGAGGGATCTGATAAAAGCTCATTTCCACCCTTTGTGGTTTTTTTCACAGAAACAGTTGAGAGAATGTCAAGTGTCATAGACGACTAATCAGAATAGACCGATATTTTTTGCGCCCCACTCACCCTCAAAGACAGTCATACAAACGATTTCCACGCGGGAGAAGCCGCTGACAAAAGCTAGTAGTCTTATAAATCTTCGATACAAGAACAACTTAAAAGATATTTAAAATTGTAAGCAGCTTACAATACAATACAATATAAAATATTCTTTATTGCATCACAACATAAATAAAAAGAAATTAACAATAAAGAAGAAAGCCTGTACAGTAGGCGGCCTTATTGCTAGGTAGCAATTTCTTCCAGGCAACCTTTGGGTAGGGAAACAGCGATAGAATAAGTTAAGGGGCGGTGCAATAATTAAAAACAGAAAAATAAACAGTTGCAAATAAGGTTATAAGGTTTTTATAGGCATTATTTGAGTTTGCGTGTACCATCCTCGACTGCATCATCACTTACCATCAGGTGAGTTGCAGTCAAACGCACTCAAATTATTAATAAAAAAAAATAATAAAAAAAAAACAGTTATATAAAATACTTAAATATTATAACAATAGTGTATAAAATAATGAATATATACATAAACAAACAAAAACATAAATAAATTAAATATTTTATCTATCTACGGTAAAGAAAGGAAAATGAGATAGTAAGGAACTTAGGTAGCTTAGTACTGCAAACTATAGGTAGGTACAAAATGTAAGTGAATATCTGAATGAATCTCACTTTCATTGATGGTGCTCCAGAAATACACTGTGCGATGCGCCCGAGTCGGACTGCCTTCCCCTCTTCCCTCGGACCTTGTTCCTCGCGGCTACCGGTGATGTAAACTTGAGAACATTCAGACATACTATCAATATTTTTATTTTCAACCGCCATCCGACTTTCATCATCGCTGGCAATCATAGAACTCCCCATTCTGATTTTGACTTTGTATGTGTGACTTCAAGTCTCCGAAGTCTTCTTCTTTGCCTGGCCCTTTCCCATTTTATTTGGGGTCGAGTCTCCCAAGTATTTATTTAATTTATAATCAACTTTCGTGCCTTCGTCCCTTTACGTTTTAAATACTTAAAAAAATGGTTGTGTTGACTTCACTTCGTGGTATACAAGTTTTTAGGTTAAAAAATGAAGCATAATATTATTTGTAACGTTGCTGAAATCGCTAAAAAAGTGCTCTTTCCATGCAAAGTAAAACTGATCGATTTGTACGTAATTCAAGAACAAAAGTTATTTAATTTAATAATTAGAAGCCTTCTTCAAAAATGTATTCAATTTTACTTATCACGTGTAAGCAGATGCTGCATAAAAGTGCTGGCAAGTATTCGACTTTCTTAACTCTGCCCTGTTCAGCGGAGATGAAGTACAATGATTATCCGGGAGTACTTCCTACCGATCTTACTTGTATTATTCTTGTAACAACTGTCGGCTTCATACTGACAATGAACAGTCATTAGATGGAGATACCTAATTTAAAGACAACGGAAGAACAGTGACAGTTACTATACAACTAGTTCAAAATCAATTGTTTAATGGATTTAAACTAAGCTTCAAATGAAGCTTGTACTCGTAAAATAATTAAAATGCAAGGAATTATTTTATAAACGCCAGTGTCAATTGAAAGGCACATACTTTTTACTTTTTTTTAATTTTTTGTTTTATAAATTAATTTAAAACCATTTTATTTTACAGGTATTTATAGTGTTTTCTACTTCATTTACTCATTTATTTGTTGCTCTATTCCTGATTGTTATAATATGCCATACAATAGTCTTGATATTAAAGCATTGCTTCGCGGACACGACACTGTGGGCTTTTCTGAAAACTAGTGCTGCGGTTCATCCTGAAGCTTATGCTGAGTAAACTAGCGCTGCGATTCATCCTGAATTTTATGCTGAGAAAACTAGCTCTGTGGTTCATGCTGAAGCTTATGCTGAGAAAACTAGCGCTGCGATTCAACCTGAAGCTTATGCTGAGAAAACTAGCGCTGCGATTCACCCTGAAGCTTATGCTGAGAAAACTAGCGCCGCGGTCCATCCTTAAGCTATTGTTGAGGAAACTAGCGCTGCGGTTCATCCTGAAGCTAATGCTGAGAAAACTAGTACTGCGGTTCATCCTGAAGCTTATGTTGAGAAAATTCCATGTTGAAATCGCACTACTCCGTTTCCATTAGGTTTTATTTATTGTTTTTGTGTTTATTTTTTGTTTCTTTATGTTTTATTTCTTGTAAAATCGGTGTGTGTATCAAATAAAAAATTAAACATTGTCTATTGTATATAATTAAGAATCAAAACTGTTAAATATGTTGAAAATTACATCACAGTTACGTAAAAGCGACCCTCATTAGAATATGGCAATCGGAATTATATTAACTTACTAGTTGGCTTGGCTCGAGATTCAGCAATATTGCAAAATGATGAAAACAACCTTTCATTCAGGGAATTCTCTCTGCTAGTGAGAGATGAAAATACTGACAATTAGCCGGAGTAAAAGAGATAGTCAATGTCCTTAGCTCGATACTTGGCAATTGTCCACCGGATGACGTTTTTAGCAAAAAGAGAAGCGTACCCGTAAGTAGCTGTTACTGAAATACAAAGACGTTCATTCAGTTGGTTGGTGGCACACATTTTAATTGCGATAGATCAAAAAATTTTAATTATCTTTGATTAATACTTCGAGAAACGAAGGAGTGAGAAGGTATTGTGACGATTAAAAAAAAAATTAGGTTAACGATTGTCTACTAATAGAGTCTTTAAAAACAAAAAAATAAAAAATGTGTGTGTGTGTGTGTGTGTACGTCCGTCCGGTGCTCTAGTTCCCAAAGTACTGGACGGATTTGGGTGAAATTTGAGTGAGGGCAATATTATTTTTATATCTCCCGCCGTTTTCTTTAAAATTCCCCTATCTTTAGGGTTGCCACTTGCCACTATGATAAAAAATATCACCTATTATTCTTTTACTCAAAAATGGCTCTAATGATTTTGTTGAAACTCGGTACGTCACCATAAATTTACATGGCCTACAGTATGTATTAGTTTGTTATTCCAAGAAAAATCGCAATAAGGTACCTCCCGTACAAATCCAGAGAGTTTGTTACTTTTTCACAAGAAAAGCTCTAACGATTTAAATGAAACTTTGTGAATAACTAGGACTTAATAATGCCTACTGCATTGGGTACTTAATTATTCCAGGAAAAAATTGAGTAAAGCACCTGCCATACAAACTGAAATTATTTGGAAATATTGCATCAAGTCTTGCATCTTCACGAGAAAGTATGCACACCGTGGCTGTACAATTTATTTTAAATTAAAATATGAACAATTTTGAGTAACGAGTAAGTTTTTTTTCTTAATCACTGGTTATTTTTTTATGGTTTTGTAAATGTTAATAGTTTTGAATAAAAAACAACCGACTTCAAACAGGAAACTAAGGTTCCCCTCGATTTCTCTGGGATGCCAAAATCAGATCCTGGTTTCCTTATCATGATACCACCCTTAGGATATCTTCTTTCTAACAAAAAACGAATCATCAAAATCGGTTCATAAACGACAAAGTTATCCGCGAACACACATAAAAAAAAATATCCTCCTCCTTTTTTTGCAGACGGTTAAAAAGTGATGTCGTCACAGGCCCAAATAGCATGAAAACGGCCCAGGTACCATTACCAATTGACAATTATGATATTAATTTAGTTATTTAGTGGTATTGCTACCTAGCAATAAGGCCGCCTATTGCATAGGCTTTCTTCTATATTGTCAATTTCTTTTTTTGTGTTGTGATGCAATAAAGAATATTGTATATTGTATTAATTAACTTTTTATAGTATGAAACAGAGATATGCTATATATAAGGGGAGGTAGATAGGTTACATGCATCCTAAAAGTGAAGCAAAAAAAAGATGCCAATTGGCATCTCTTTTCATAGTAGCATTCGGTAGGTACCTATTATAATGTGTGTGTAAATGGATTCGATTTTCAAATGTGGTTTGTTAGTGCATAACCCATCTATGGTAACAAATCTCTGGTATGAAATCGTTCTTTCTCCAAATATTTGTGTTTTATTTTTGTTTGTTTGTTTGTTTGTAAACTCTTTATTGTACAAAATATACACTTAAAATAATGCATAAAAAAAACATAAATAAAAAAAAAATAAAAAATAATAATAATAATAAATAAATCAAATTGTACAGCCACCCTGTGCATACTTTCTCGCGAAGCCTTCACCGTCTGGCGTAGTCGGGCACACACACACACACAAATCAACTGTAAATATTACTCTTAGTTAGAAGCAAAAAATAAAGCTAGGTATATTATCTGATGAAACATTCACAAATAATTTTGGGTTTGTACGGAAGGTATACCTTACTCAGATTTTACCTAAAATAAGTAGCCAGTGCAGTAGGCCTTATTAAGTCCAAAATATTTACAAAGTTTTATTAAAACCTTTAGAGCTATTTAAAAAAAAGTAACAAACATCCGGGATTTGTGTGGGAGGTACCTTATTCCGATTTTTCTTGGAACAAAAAACTATCGCGTACTGTGAATCATATATACAATTATAGTAATAAATCAAGTTTCATCGAAATCGTTTAAGCCATTTTTGAGTAAATAATAATAAGTGATTTTTTACTATGGTGACAACCCCAAAAATCAAGATAGGAGATTTATGATAAAAAAAACGACTGGAAATACAAAAATAGTATATATATAATGCCCTAACCCGAATTTCACCCAAATCCGTCTAGTAGTTTGGGAACTAGAGCACCGGACGGACCTACAGACATTTCCTTTTGTTTGGTTGTTAGATTCTATAACTGTAAGACAATCGATCCCCATCAAAATCTCAACTACGTTTTTTTTGCCATCACGATACCTATGTCGCTCGAAAGTATAAATCTACAAATGTAAAAATAATTACATTCATTTTTTGAAAACACTACGGAACCCTACTTTGTATCCTACCAATTGAGCTACTGGGAATTTGGTCACTTTTAACGTTAACTGGTATTGATTTACACAATTTTCTGTTTTTTATAATTTCGTCCTCGAAAATAAAAACACAATCACCAGCAGATGGTGTCTAAACTATTCCATTTTGTTGCGTGTTATCCTATAATACATTTTTAAGGTACAATCTATCAGGCTTTGTCAGCCATCTCCATGGATTTTAAATTGGATTCGTGTCGACAATACACGGATTAGTACGTTTGTACTTTTGTTCGCCATTGTACCAGTTGTTCCCTCGTCGTTACACGATTTTACTTCATCGAGGTGTTCAAACTCCACCGCTTCTATCGCATGAATTTTTTTTAGGTTTAACACTACGAACGCAGCAATGTAAAATGGATTAAGAGCTTCTCTGGGGAAAATTATCAATACAGAGATATGGAGGTGTGTATTTTAAAGTGTCGATTGGTTCGCTCAATGGAACTAGGATTATATGTTATTTATGAGGATGTTTGTGATGAACCGTAAATTTCTTTTATCTATACATTCTACTGTTTTTTATGTTTCTAAAAGGAAATTTACACGTCTTATTCAGGCTTTGGCTTATATTTGTGGGTATATCAATATTTTGCTCCGCTAATTTTTGTAACCTACCTTCATTTTTGTTATGGTTGGTGATGGCTATCGCACTGGCGCGGGCGGCTAGTTCGCCCGCGACCGCCGTCGGCATCACACGTTAGATTACAATTTAATCTGTGTCAACGGACTGACTTCTAAAAATACTTTTTAGGGTTCCGTAGTCAACGAGGAACCCTTAGAGTTTCGCCATGTCTGTCCGTCTGTCCGCGGCTTAGCTTAGTTACTATTAGTGCTAGGAAGCTGTACTTTGGCATAGGTTTAATAACTTTAATCACAACAAAAAAGTTGTACAATAAAATTTTGAAAAAAATATTTTTATTGTACCTCTTTTTATCGTAAAGAGGGGTGATTTTTTTTCGTAGACATATCCTATCGTCTAGGGTATCATTGAATAGGTCTTTTAAAACTTCTGCGAATTTGCTGAAACAATTTTTTGATTAGGGGATTGGTTTCTAAAATATTAAGCTTTAAAGTGCTCTTTTTTGTTAGAGTCAAGTGTCCACTACTTGCCAGCTAAAATGCTATTTCAGGACATATGTTTTTTTTTAAATAGTATGATATGTAAAACTATCCCGGCTAAGGAGGCTTTCTTAGTTTAAGATTAATAGTCGAACAAATTAAGGTGTCCAGTTGGATTTGTAAAAAAATCATAGATTTTTCATACAAAATGTTCTATACCCTGTGTTCTAACCAACTGAAAATATAATTTTGGTTAAATTAACATTTCTTTTTTTAAATATGACGAATCCCTACTTTGCGCGAGTCCGACTCGCACTTGGCCGTTCTACATGGTTCTACTGAATTTTCTGAAGTTGCTAAATTCATAAAGTATAATTTCATAAAGTATAATTTGGAAGTTTGTTGAAGCAAGGTGCGTATCTGGAGCTGGCCATCATCCGGGGTGGATGTGGAGCAACGTTGGATAAAGCTTAATTCAAATCTTTCTCATACAGACCGCAGTGTGCCGCAGTCCTTACAGTCCTTACCCCTCCCCCCCCCACGTTGTGCAACGTTTGCCCACGTTTGTATGAGAGTTTCACACCTTTACCTAAATTTCAGTCCTGTGAGTACAAAATCATAGCTCTCAGAATTGCTAAACTTAAGTGGCAGTGGGCGGGGCACATTGCGGTCGTCGTGGAGATCCTTGGGGGAGGCCTGTGTCCAGCAGTGAACTTAACTTCCTTCGGCTGATATATGATGAGTACAAAATATTGTTAAATATTGTTTTCCATAACAAGTGTTGATTCCCAAAACACTTCACCTTTAAAACCACAAAGAACACTAATAACTTTAGGAATTTTTTAAAAATTATAACCAGACTGCGTAAAAACTCAATACACCTTTTTTTGGACAGTTGAGTAAAATGTATCCTATGTCACCCGCGAGATCAAGACGAATCTAACGATACCTCATACGTTAAAATCCTTCAAGCCGTTCAGACTGTAGCGGGAAAAATAGAAATCTACATACATACCTACATACATTCATTCATACCCTCGAAAAGCATAACCCTCCTTCTGAGGCAGTCGAGTAAAAAACCGGCAAAGTGCGAGTTGCACACCGAGGGTTGCGTACCGACACATCTTCATATATCAACTACATCAATCATTCATTTATAATATACACCAGAGATATGCTATATAATGGGGAGGTAGATAGGTTACATGCGTCCAAAAAGTGAAGCAAAAAAAAGATGCCAATTGGCATCTCTTTTCTTAGTAGCATTTGGTGCAATGGAAGCGAACAACTTATTAAATTGTGTATGTAAATGGATTAGATTTTTAAATGTTGTTTGTTAGTGTATAACCCATCTATGGTAACAAATCTCTGATATACACTACATAAAATCATTTCCGTGCTCGCACACATCTGCGTCGCAACGGAGCAACGGATTGAAGTGATTTTTGTATAAAATTGGTTGAGAAGGTGGGAAGTGACTGCTAATCAGAATAGCCCAATCTGGGATAGGGATCTGGAGAAAACTCAGTCCACGCTCGCGAACCGCTTGCGGCCCGCGCACTACTCACCCCCAAATATAGTCATTAAAACGAAGTCCGCGCAGGCGAAGCTGCAGGAAAAAGCAAGCAAATTAATATGTCAAACTGTTTTTAAATACTTTTCTTTATTTTCACATAATGAACTCGTACATTTAAAACAAGTTGAGGAAAAAAATACACTGCTTTTTAATATAAAAACTATTTAAATAGAAATAAACTATTAATAGACGTCGGTGGCGTAACGGGTAGCGCCGCTACCTCCTGTCCGGACGGTCGTGGTTCGAATTCTGCCACGTACCAATGTGTTTGCAAATTTCGATTTCATATGTACGTTTGTCCCACGCCTTTACGGTGAAGGAAAAACATCGTGAACAAACCTGCACACACCTGTTAGGAATCCCGAATGTTGTGTGTGAAGTCGACCAACCCGCACTGGGCCCGCATTGTCGACTAAGGCCCGATTGCCCTAATTCAGTGTAGGCTCGAGACCCTCGGTGGGGATACAATATAATTTATATGAGCCAATATGATGAGACTATTTATAACAAGCTATTTATAAATTTATATAAGCGTCGGTGGCTCAACAAAAGCGTCGGTGGCTCAACCGGTAACGACTCGGTACATCTAACCAGAGGTACCGGGTTCAAATCTGGACGGCCAATGTACCAATGAGTTTTTCAAAAACTTACGTACATATAATTACCGATTGCTTTAACGGTGAAGGAAAACATCGTGAGGAAACCTGCACACGCCTGCGAAGAAACTCGAAGGTTGTGTGTGAAGTCGACCAACCCGTACTGGGCCCGCGTGGTCGACTAAGGCCTAATCGCCCTGATTCAGGGTAGGCTCGAGCCCCTCGGTGGGGACGTATATGAGCTGTTATAATAAATTTATAACAACATCATGGAATGAGTGAAACCAACAAATGCGCACAGAGTTGAAAGGGGGCAGCAGCTCAGCAGCTCAGCTCCCTATAAAGAGCTCTTATACCAAACAAACTCGTAGTAAAACATTACGAGGCTCGTAAAGACTCCACAATACGTTGCAGCACTCGCTTCGATTATCTCCTGTATTTGTCTGTGTTTTATAGCGGTACTGCTCACCATTTATGGGTTTTCGATATTATTTCGCGTTATTTTTTTCTCTCTTGCTACCACGACGCTCCCTGCTGCATGGACAGGGAACAGTAGAGCGATGTAGACTGTACACATTCTAGAGGTTTATGTTTTGAACTGTACCGCCTTCGTAGCCTAGAGGCAAAGTTCACTGGCTTTACACAGGAGGTTGCGGGTTCGATTCCCGGCGGGGTCAATTGTAAGAATCGGTTTGGTTGGTGGAAGGGCATTTTCTAAGCCCGCCTGGCAAGCTACCACCATCTTATCTAAGTCTTGCCGTAACCCTGCGAATGCAAATCCGACTCGCATTTTGCCGGTTTTTTGTTTTATTTCTTTACGTCTAAAGTTTAAACCTACTTCCTGTTTTGCTTCAATCATTACATAAAAGTTTGAATTTTCGCTTTCGAATAAATAACTCACGTTAGCTCTAGCTATAGTTAAGCACGATTTCTATTTGTGATAATAAATATGACGATTAGTCGTAATCGTAATCGCCGAATCAGCTTGTAGGAGTAACGAGTCCTTTCCTACGAATAATCGTAATCTTAATAACCGAATTAATTCATCCCTAGACATTATATAACTAATTGATTGAAAATCAAGCCAACATTGGAAATCATTTAGGAATATCAACACATAGCCAACGTGCACTCATACTGTCCTCTACAATGATACTTGAACCGATCGTGCATTCGAATGAAAAAACAGTGAAAATCACCCCCCAAAGCCCACAGAGAGTCATAAACTAGCCGGCGGGCGGTGGCTGCCAAACATCGAACCGCCAATTAAATATGAATGTACCACTTGAGCCCACTCTTATTACTGGATAAAATTTTTAGTTTCGTGCGCCCTTTTTTTCTTTATGTTTATTGTATTTTAGGAGTCCATACCGAAGGTCAGTTATTGTTTTTTGAATTATTGGCGAGGGAGTTTTAAAGGTGGGTATGTTTGCATTATTTTTTTATCGTATTCCGGACAAAATAATATACGGAATTTATTGCTTAAATAAAATTGGTTCCACGAGTATACAATGTGTAGAAAAACCGTCCAGGACTCGCACAAGAAGGTTTCTGAACTGTCGTATTTATAAGACTTCATTTTGACGTTCCAAAAAAAATTGGCAAGTGTGAATCCGTGCTCCGTCAATGGTTGCGGACTATCGTACAAGATAAAAAAAAAATTGTGTGTGTCAGCTCCGACGCACGACTGGAGTTTACTCGCGCTTGAAAAAAAACTATAACTCACTTCATTTCTACTATTGAACTCGACCTTTTTGGTATCGAAACTTTTTCGTAACGCTGTCATTCATCGATAGATTTTACTCCTCACATTTTTCTCATACCGGGCCCCTTATATATGCAAATCGATTCTTAAGGAGTAAACTCCAAAAAACGATTTTTTTTAACTTTTCTTGTATTTTATGAATTTTAAATTTTTATAATTTGTTGTTATAGCGGCAATAGAAATACATACTCTGTGAAATTTTTAACTGTCTACTTTCACGGTTCATGAAATACAGCCCGCTGATGGACAGACGGACAGACGGACAGCGGACGCTTAGTTATAGGGTCCCGTTGGTCACCTTTTGGGTATACGGAACTCTAAAAAGGAACGTAAAAAATATATCCCTACTAATATTATAAATGCGAAAGTAACTCTGTCTGTCTGTTACGCTTTCCCGCAAAAACTACTGAACGGATTTGGCTGAAATTTGGTAGGTAGACAGATTAGGACCTGGATTCAGACATAGGCTACTTTTTACCACGCACTGCGCACCCTCGAAAAGTCATAGAAACGTTGTCCACGCGGGTGAAACCGCGGGAAACAGCTAGTAATATTATAAATGTGAAAGTAACTCTGTCTGTCTGTTACGCTTTCCCGCAAAAACTACTGAACGGATTTGGCTGAAATTTGGTAGGTAGACAGATTAGGACCTGGATTCAGACATAGGCTACTTTTTACCACGCTCGCGAGCCGCTTGCAGCTCGCGCACTGCGCACCCTCGAAAAGTCATAGAAACGTTGTCCACGCGGGTGAAACCGCGGGAAACAGCTAGTATTATATATGTCCACTATTTATTTGTATTTAGTTGGAAGACGATAGCAGCACCCAGCAATTGGAAAATATTGTTTGCAGAATAGTTATCTGTGTAACAAGGGGACAAAGCAACATTTTGTTCCGAGGGCGTGAGTTTGAATTCTGAGCTAAGCAAAGGATTCTATAGTAGACTAGCTGTTTCCCGCGGCTTCACCCGCGTGGACCACGTTTCTATGACTTTTCGAGGGTGCGCGGTGCGCGAGCCGCAAGCGGCTCGCGAGCGTGGTAAAAAGTAGCCTATGTCTTAATCCAGGTCCTAATCTGTCTACCTACCAAATTTCAGCCAAATCCGTTCAGTAGTTTTTGCGGGAAAGCGTAACAGACAGACAAGTTACTTTCGCATTTATAATATTAGTAGGGATTACTGAGTGCAACGAGACATACAATACTTTTCATCAAAACCTATGAGAAAAAGAAATGAAAAGAAACAAGAATGGCACATGATCGTTCTTTTTTTTTAGCGCGCATTCCCGCCAACACGTAACCGACTAGTAACTTCTTCATACGTTATGCGTTCGACCTCTTTGGTTAACTTCACATACTAACCAACAATACTTCAATACAAACTCCTTGCTAACCAATCACAAAAGTGAGTTTATCACCATAGAGAATTTAATGTTTGTGATATTTATATTTTTTAACTTTCAACATTTACGAACGCGGACCATTCAAAAGAGAGAAACGAAACTCAGAGTAGAATTTTGTTAGCACTCACAGAGGAACCCATCATCATCGTCTTTCGAATAGGTGTGATGATAAATTATATATCTGACGTTCTTTAGGCACATCTACCAATTTAAAAGTGCAGTCTAAACTCTGAAGGAGCATGCGCCAAAACCATGCAAATGTAATGAAAGGACGCAGAACAGAACGGAATATTTAAATTCGTGTAGGTGCCTATATAAGGGGTGTCATAATTACGAAGTGAGACAAAGTCGCTTCAAAGGCATTGTGGGTGTTGTATAGTCTACTCTATAGAGTATAGACAGACCTTACAGACACTTGAACACTCGAGTTGATGTCAACCGCACTTTGTCGCCGTAATTATACGACGCGCCTCTCAATGGGACACCCTGTACTACAATGAGTCTTGAAAAAACGAAGAATTAACGAGGATAATTTTGTTGTTACTTTTGTAAAGAATACATATATACAGATAAGTAGATACGTACGAAGCGAATAATGAAGTATAATTTGTACTCTGTTCTCCGCGTTGCTACTTGTTGATACAAAACATTTTAAAATTAGTCGTGTCACGGTAATATCTGCAATTACGTAAATGTGGTTCTGTTTGCTAGTTAGGAATATAAAATAATGAAGGTCAATACCTAGCGTTAAATAACGAAAACAGAGATAATATAAGTACCTGTGTAATTATGTTTACTTTAAAAGTCCCTGTTGTTACTAATTAGATACATATTACAGTTAATTCGGAATGTTGAACATTGAAATAATTGACAACGCTAAAAACGCTGAGAACAACCGACTTCATTCACACAATTGCTACGTTAAACCGATAACGTGTTTCACCAGTGATATCTTAAAAACTACTGAACCGATTTTAATTAATCTCGCACTATTCCCCTAGTTGAAAGATACTTATTCTTATATATAAAATTCTCGTGTCACAGTGTTCGTTCCCGTACTCCTCCGAAACGGCTTGACCGATTCTCATGAAATTTTGTGAGCATATTGAGTAGGTCTGAGAATCGGCCAACATCTATTTTATTTTAGGGTAGGGTAGTGTAGGGTAGGGTAGGGTAGTGTAGTATAGGGTAGTGTAGTGTAGTATAGGGTAGTGTAGTATAGGGTAGTGTAGTGTAGGGTAGTGTAGGGTAGGGTAGTGTAGGGTAGTGTAGTGTAGGTTAGGGTAGTGTAGGGTAGGGTAATGTAGTGTAGGGTAGGGTAGGGCAGTGTAATGTAATGTAAGGCGGTACGTAGTTCGCCGGGACAGCTAGTTCTTATATAAAAATAAGATTTATTGTATTTTGATTTCTAGTATCTGAGAAATACGTGGACAAACATACATACGTACATTCATACACTTATGAAATTTGGCAAACAAAACCCACATATTCTAATGTATAAGAAACCTGTGAAATTCTAATAATGTTACATACATACGTGTCGAATGTAATACCTCCTTTTTTGAAGTTGGATAAAACAACTGATACATAAGTCAAGACGCCTTTACGATATTTTTGAAAGACTTATGTAATATTAGTTGTATTGATGTTTTTTTTTAACTAGCTTGTACGTAATTACGTGTTTCTTTGTCCTACTAAGTCCTCTGTTTAATATTGCAAAGGTTGACTGGAAGAGATCCCTCTAAGGGATAAGTCCGCCTTTGTACTTAAGGTTTTTTTTAAAAACATTATTTTAAGTGTATATTTTGTACAATAAAGAGTTTACAAACAAACAAACAAACAGACTTCAAAATTAAAGGAGGTTTAATTTTGGAATTGCACAGTATGTTAGTCCATGTGCGCTTCTTCATAAGTGTGCCAAATTTCATAAGTGTGTGTATGTATTTATGTTTGTACCTATGTACGTTAGTTTATCTATTTAAAAAAAAACTAGAAATCGAAATGCATCAATACTTTTTTTGTTGGATTAGGTATCTTTGAATTTTGAAGAAGACAAGTTTCATCAAAATAGATTCAGTAGTTTCTAAGATATGGACTGTTAAGTGTGTACCAATCACTGGAAAAACACATAGTTGGTCTAACACCGCAATAGTGTAATTAAGTCTTTTCTTCATTTATTTTCCAAAATTGGTAGGCAGCCCTTGTATTTCCCCTAAAGGTGGTGCCGGAGATGGAAGTGGGCTTACCATTATTCCTTAACGCAATGGCAAACGGGATATCCTAATAATCATGTCGGAATACGTCATTGATATTTATATTTCGCGGCAAGACTAACATATAAGACGGTACCTAGTAGCTAGCTAGGCGGGCTTAGAAAATGCTCTATTTCTAATCAAACTGAGACTTAAGATTCAAGATTCAACCTATTTATTGAAAATAAGTGCAAATTACACTCTTTCTGATAGTCATAAAATAATAATAACAACATAATTTCATTTGTGAAAAATCAAGAAATAAACAATCATTAGTAATAATTATTAATAATGTCAAAACTCAATACTTGAAATAAACCAAATTATGTCATTAGAACATGAAAACAATATGACACGAAAAGTTATACAGGTAAACTCTACCGTAAATCGAACCCACGACCTCTTAGTGTAAAGCAAATGGACTAATCACTTTCATTTTTTCCTGGACAAATCTAAATGTAGTTCCATAACTACCTAAATAGCTAAACTTATTTAATGTATGAATACCTATAGAGGTAGATAGATTTGATTTCCTCCAGCGATAAGGCCGTACGTTACCTCTGTACGTCGCACGTCTGGAGCCAACAAAGCCAAAGTGAGAGTCGGGTATCCCTGAAAGATTAATGCGTTTCCACATTAGGTCGCAACCCGCCCGGGGGGTGAGACTCCGTGTTGGGCCATGAAGTGGGCGATGTTCAAGTACAATCTATAGGAAAAAGTTTGTATACGGTTAACTGACTTAAAAAAAATGCTTATGAAAGTAATGACAACACTATACAGAGTGTTACAAAATTGGCGCAGGAGCCGTTAGCACTGGCTTTTGCTCATCATACTGAAATAAAATTCCCTATATATTGTCAATTCGCAAAAAAAAAACTCGGGGTCACACAAACAGGGTTCTGCGCCAAAACTTTAACAACCAACAAAACAAGACTTCTCAGGACATACTTTGCTCTAGGTGAATAGGGGTTTACTTATTCTGGACTTTAGAAATTTCATTTTTCTCGGGGGTACGGAAGGACTTTAGATTTTCTCATCGGTCTTTCTGTAGTGTGTGCATTTAACCTCATATACTGCATTTAACCTCATATACTGCATTTTTTCAAAGGTTTTAGGCCTAGTAGTTTCGGAGATAAGGGGGAAATGGTTAATAGCCCAATCCTATTTTCTTTAATGACTTCAAAACTATTTAAATTAATATAATAAAAAAATTCTCACAACAAGCCCTTTCATTTAATATATCACACTATTCTGAAAAACTTTTACAAAAATCTAATTTACTTCCCAAAAGTAGCCTCTATGTTCAAATCTATTTATTTACATGTACGTTGGGGCGGTCACGTTCTCGAGTGGCGACCGGAAAGCGTAGCGTAGGCAGGCCTCCCACTCGGTGGACCGATGACATTCACATTTGCAGCCATTTTTGAGAAAAACAAGGAATCTGGATTTGTGTAGGAAGTGCCTACCTCATGCCAATTTTTCCGAGTAGTACTCGTTGTGTAATGGTTAAGTAACGTACAAAGTTTCATTTATATCTTTAGAGCTCATTTTGAGAATCAATCTATAAAATAAAATAAAATCGTCTGTGTGTTGCATGTCGCGTGACGGTCGCTTTCGTCTGACGGTATGATCGTTTTGTCCTCTGTACCGTAGCGTGAGCAACCATGATTGTTTCGTCCTCTGTAAAGTTTCACTTTTACCGTGGTTTCATAAAACCACACACTTATTTTTTTTATTTTTTTAAGTAGGTGTTTTTATACATACTTTGGAGTAGTAGAAAAACCTTAAAAAATAGTAAGTGATTTTTTAATATGGATACAACCCAAAAGTGTCAATATAGGAAAAAATTAAAACAAAAACCGGCCAAGTGCGAGTCAGAACTAAAAAAAACACTTTTTGTATATAGGCTTTCACTTTTTTAGTTTTTAGTATTTGTTGTTATAGCAACAGCAATATATCATCTGTAAAAATTTCAACTGTCTAGCTATCAAGGTTCATGAAATACAGCCTGGTGACAGACGAACAGACGGACGGACAGCGAAATCTTAGTAATGGGTCCCGTTTTTACCCTTTGGGTACGGAACCCTAAAAAACGGTATGTCATATGCAATAATATTGATATAACCCGAATTATACCTAAATCTGTTCAGTATAGTTTAGGTGCAAGAGAACTGGATGGACGCACACACACACACACACTTTTTATATTTTTTTAGACTGTACTATCCTCAATCCCTTGAGGAATCGAGTTCTCTATATCTAAACATTTGTAGGAAATACATCAACGCGAGCGCCGATTGCTACGCCAGACGAAACATTCGTGGGATAGAATAATCGCAATAGACATTGCTACGCCAGACAAATAGACATCAATGCCAGCACCATTGCTACACCCGACAAAACATTCATATGGTAGACATCAATTCTAGCGCCATTGCTACGACACACAAAACATTCGTAGGATAGACATCAATGCCAGCGCCATTGCTACGCCCGACAAAACGTTCGTAGGATAGACATCAATGCCAGCGCCATTGCTACGCCCGACAAAACGTTCGTAGGATAGACATCAATGCCAGCGCCATTGCTACGCCCGACAAAACGTTCGTAGGATAGACATCAATGCCAGCGCCATTGCTACGCCCGACAAAACGTTCGTAGGATAGACATCAATGTCAGCGCCATTGCTACGCCCGACAAAACGTTCGTAGGATAGACATCAATGCCAGCGCCATTGCTACGCCCGACAAAACGTTCGTAGGATAGACATCAATGCCAGCGCCATTGCTATGCCCGACAAAACGTTCGTAGGATAGACATCAATGCCAGCGCCATTGCTACGCCCGACAAAACGTTCGTAAGATAGACATCAATGCCAGCGCCATTGCTACGCCCGACAAAACGTTCGTAGGATAGACATCAATGCCAGCGCCATTGCTACGCCCGACAAAACGTTCATAGGATAGACATCAATTCTAGCGCCATTGCTACGACACACAAAACATTCGTAGGGTAGAAATGAATGCCAGCGCCATTGCTACGCCCGACAAAACGTTCGTAGGATAGACATCAATGCCAGCGCCATTGCTACGCCCGACAAAACGTTCGTAAGATAGACATCAATGCCAGCGCCATTGCTACGCCCGACAAAACGTTCGTAGGATAGACATCAATGCCAGCGCCATTGCTACGCCCGACAAAACGTTCATAGGATAGACATCAATTCTAGCGCCATTGCTACGACACACAAAACATTCGTAGGGTAGAAATGAATGCCAGCGCCATTGCTACGTCCGACAAAACGTTCGTAGGATAGACATCAATGCCAGCGCCATTGCTACGCCCGACAAAACGTTCGTAGGATAGACATCAATGCCAGCGCCATTGCTACGCCCGACAAAGCAATCGTAGGATTGGCATCACCGCGAGCGCCATTGCTACACCTGAAGAAACCACAGGTTAGTGAATTGCTGCGACGAAACATTCGTAGGAATGTCATGAATGCGAGCTCCATTTATTTCAAACTCATTAATATAAATGTTATCATTTTAACAGTCATGATGAACCAAACCAGTGGTGTTGATCTTACATTGCCGAATAAGGAAGATGACTGCTCGTCATTTAAGTTTTTTAGGGTTACGTACCTAAAGGGTAAAAACGTGATCCTATTACTAAGATCGTATTGTTGGTCTCCACAAGACACGCGTAGCCTAGTGTAGGACCATTGTATTAATGTGCTGATTTCATGTGTTTTTGTTAATAAACCAAATTTTTAGTTTTGTTATCTTCTTAATATATATAAATCTCGTGTCACAATGTTTGTCCTCAATGGACTCCTAAACCACTTAACCGATTATAATAAAATTCGCACACCATGTGCAGTTCGATCCAACTTGAGAGATAGGATAGGGTAGGGTAGGGTAGTGTAGGGTAGGGTAGTGTAGGGTAGGGTAGGGTAGTGTAGTGTAGGGTAGTGTAGTGTAGTGTAGTGTAAGGTAGTGTAGGTAGTGTATGTAGGGTAGGGTAGGGTAGTGTAGGGTAGGGTAGTGTAGTGTAGTGTAGGGTAGTGTAGGGTAGGGCAGGGCAGTGTAATGTAATGTAAGGCGGTACGAAGTTCGCCGGGACAGCTAGTTTATTTTATAAATCTTCACTGTCCGTCCGTCTGTCTGTCGTCTGTCTGTCCATAGGCTGTATTTCATGAACCGTGATAGCTAGACAATGAAATTTCTACGGATGATGTATTTCTGTTGCCGCTATAACAACAAATACTAAAAATAAAAAATTAAAATAAGGGGTGTCTCCATACAAAATACGTGTTTTTTTAAACGTGCAGAAACTAGCGCCATCTAGTATGATGTTACGGAACCTTTTGTTCTAGCGCCACATAGTATGATAATACGAAACCATATGTGTGCGGTTCGCACTTGGCCGGCTTTTTATAATGATTATTGTCAAAATTTAACATTAATTACAAACAAAACACAACAACGCGAGCGACAGAAAATTTATTTTTTTGTCATTTAGTTTGGAATCCTTAGCGCAACTATGACTCACATTTGGGCGGTTTTTCTTATTTATTTTATTTCAGAACTACTTATGATTACATCAAGTTTTTCGTTTGTGTGTATTATCGTAATAGAGAAATAACAAAAGTCTTAAAAAAAACGTACGGGAGTGTGGATACCTTTAATATTTTAATGTTAAATTGTTTATTATTTGTTGGTAAATCCCTCAATAATGACACATATTCAAAAAAAAAATCAGCTAGCTGCCTACTACGGTTCCATAGAAACAGCTTATAAAGATCGGACAAATAGACAGACAGACAGATGGATGGACATACGGACAGTGTAGGCTCATTAAAAGGGTAAAGGACCTGGTACGGAACGAAATTCAAGCAAAAAGTTACATTATATTTCTCCAATTTAGTGGCTTTATTCAGATATAAATCAATCGATACCTAAATATAGGCATAACATTATTTCTTAATGTGTGTTTTAAAAGAGTTATTATTTAAATACTCGATAATGGAGTCGTCGCAGAATCTAAACGAAACTAATCTTGAAATCTTTTTCGTATCCATTTCACCTTCATTACATTTTCTACTTCTACTACGCCCGTCGCGTCGTAGTATTGACTTACAGAACTTGAAACGAATTCGAAAGGACCAAAGTGATATACCAAAGAAGTAACGTTTTGACCCAACATAAACTGGACCTTGTCTTAGATTTTAAACTAAAATGAAAATAAGGCAGTTTTGAACTTACTCATCCCATTTTTACGAAATACCAATTTTGAACGCTGTTAAAGCAGCCATTTAAACTGTCAAAGTTGGAACAGAGTGAAATAGTAGCCGAGTGCGTGTCAGACCACGCGAAAGGTAGGGTTCCGTAGTCTTTTAAATAAATAGATGAATATTTTAAAAAAGCAAAGTTATTTTGCAGTTGGTATAGAATATTTCGTATCAGAAATGTAGGAATTATTCAAAAATCCAACTGCACATCATAAGTTGGTCGACTTATACTTCTAAACTAACAATGCCTGCTTACAATGGTGGTGGCTGGCCAGGAGGGCTTGGAAAACTCCCTACCATAACCAAACAGAGATTTACTGAGTGAGACCCCAGCGGAATCCGAAGACAGCGAGGTTGCCAGAACGAAGCATGCAAGTGGTCAGTGAGGAATAATTTTTCCCTAACCAGCCAACCAGTTGGACAGTTTAGGTTGTAGTGTTAGGCCGTACATTCCGAAACTCAGTAAATAGCTGGAAATAGTGTTAAAAGCATGAAATTGAAACGATTGGTCTTTAGGCCATACTAGTGGATGCCCGCAGCTTTGCCCGCGCAGATCCCGATTTTTGCGGTTCCCGTGGGAATTTCCCAAAATCCTTTCTTAGCGCATGCCTACGTCATAACATCTACCTGCATGATAAATTTCAGCCCGATTCCTCCAGTGTTTTGGGCTGTGCGTTGATAGATCACTATGTCAGTCAGTCAGTCGCCTTTGAGTTGTATATATTTAGATGAATCAATTTAATCCGTAACTCCTATCTTTTATTTTTTGGTGCTGCGGATTAAATTGATTCATACGGCTTAAAGATAAATCGTTCCGATTTTTATGGTTTTAACACTATTTGCAGCTTTTTTTGGCCAAAGTATATTTATTAGTACATACTAACATACAGTATGGACACTCCCTCCGCTCTCTAGATTGCACCCTCACCCCCTCGTCTCCCAGATTGATACAGATTGGTTACAGATTGGTTATCGAACGTATAGGATTTCTCCGCAATTTTGTTTGTTTCGTTTTACGACCATTTGTATGCAGTGTCCGGGGTGTGCTCTAGGACTAGTTGTTGGTTAGGAAGCGAATGGACCACCCTCTTTGCTACGGAGGCAGTAACCATAATTCATCATCATCATATCAGCCGAAGTACGTCCACAGCTGGACATTGGCCTCCCCCAAGGATTTCCACAACGACCGGATCTGCGCTACCCGCATCCAGTGGTTTCCAGCGACCTTCACCCGGTCATCGGTCCACCGAGTGGGAGGCCTGCCTACGCTACGTTTTCCGGTGCGCGGTCGCCACTCGAGAACTTTACTGCCCATTACCATGACCATAATTATATAGACTTTTTATTAGGGTAACGTAATCAACAAGGAACCCTTATAGTTTCGCCATGTGTGACTGCCCGCGGCTTAGCTCAGAGCCCTTTAGTACTAGAATCTGTTATTTGGCATGGTTTACATTATAATTACTAAATAATACAATAAAAATTAAAAAGTAATAATAAGATACTTCCCCTACATAAAAAGGGGGTGAATTTTTTTTCGGTACCCGGTTCGGTTTATGTGACCCAGAGTCGCACTTTGCCAGTTTTTATTTTTAGAAAATTGACTAAGGGTTTTTTGGGAAAATATGTTCAGTATGATGAGTAGAACCCCCAGTTAACGGGTCCTGCACCAATTTTTTTACTTCCTGTATATGTGTTTTCTGCTAACTGATACGAAAATAAGTAGGCATTCATTTATACTGCCTGTACGCAAGTACCAAAAAGACCGCCTACAAAAATATCCAAAATGAACTTAGCAAGCAACATTACCCGGCATTTTCACTTGAAGTAACGTGATATTTAATATTGCCCAGGCGCGCGCGGGCGCGGCGGCGTTCTCTATCAAATTGGACTAGACATCCCACACCGGGCGGTAATAGGGGCCTCGGGGTAGAATAAATTAGGAATAGCGACGTTTTTTATCATCTCCAAGCTCTACAGATAAGTTTGGCGACATGATTGTCTTCTGTTTTTATAAGCTTGCATTCCTTGTTACCTAATTAATTGATTTTTTTTTATTAAGAAAATTCATAAATCTAAAACAAAGGGTTGGTAAAATTGTATGCTGACATACAAAAATTTATTTACTAGCTTTTGTACGCGGCTTCCTTCGCGTGGGCACCTTTTTAGGGTTCCGTACCACAAAAGGTAAAAACGGAACCATTATAGGATCACTCGTGTGTTTGTCTCTACGTCCGTCTGTTACAGAAAATTTGCTCGGAAACTACTGGACCGATTGAGTTGAATTTGGTACACATATGTAAGTCGGTGACCCAAACACGGACGTGTAACGTAAATAGATTAATTTTAAACATGGGGGTTACTTTTGGGGGGTAAATCAGAAAATTTTAAAAATAAGTTTTTCAAAATTTTATTTTTTTATTTAACAAATAAAACGGTTTATTGTGAGAATTTCAAATACAGTTTTTTTTTGTAAGTTTAACATAAATAGTTTTGAAGGTTTTTAAGAAAGTAGTCGAAAACTGACCATTCCCCCCCCCCTTGTCCCCCCTTGTCTCCGAAACTCCTGCGCCGAAAATCTTGAAAAAATCACAATATGTGAGGTTGAGTGCATAGATTACAGGAACATTTATGAGAAAATCTTAGGTACTTCCGTTCCCACAGAAAAAAATAATAAAGTCCAGAATATGTAGACCCTTATTTATTCACAACAAAGTATGTACTGAGAGGTCTTGTTCTGTTGGTAGGTAAAGTTTTGGTTTGTGTGACCCTGTTTGAGTGACCCCCAGTCGCCCTTGGCCAGATTTTTGTGATTGCCTGAGAGTGAGTGGTGCGGCTCGCGGGAGTAGACAGCAGTTTACTCTAGATCCCTCGGGAACTATATCGGTCTATTCTGATCAGCAGTCTATGTCACTTGCACCCCCTGAACTACTATGCTTCATTGCGACGCTGTCACGCGCGAGCCTGGAGATGATTTATCCCTAGGTCCTCAGACTATGCTAATTACTTATCTCGTCATTTCCCACTCCTTCAACCATCTCTGTGCAAAAAAACCATAGCAATCTGTTGCTCCGTTGTGATGTTAAAGAAATCAAACAAAATTAGTGTTTTTTTCTTCAGTTTCCTTTAGGAACTGTATCGGACTTGCTATTTTCACGGGATAAAAAGTAGCCAACGTTGTTTTCCATGACACAGGTTACCTGCATGCCAAATTTCGTCAAGATTGGTTAAGGTATTGAAGCTTGAAAAAGTAACAAACAAACACATTTTCACATTTATAATATTAGTAAGGAGTAAGGATTTATTTAGTATATAAACAGTCTTCCACGAACCTAAATTTAAATTATTTTATTAGAAGACTGTTAGGTCCATTAGTAAAATTAGTAAAAAAAGAACAAAAAAGCAATCATTCTTATTTATGACATTGAGCTTAAGAAAAATGACAACAGCAGCACCATCATGACTCCTTTAGTTATACTTGCAATAGACATATTTTACACATAATTAAATTATGAATTACATTTTTGATGTATTAAACCATTGTAGAACGTAACGCTTAAACGTAACTATGACAATGATACTTATTCACATTACAAACAAAAGACTACAACGCGAGTGTCAGAAAAAAATATTTTTTATTTAGATAGAACTACTTCGCGTGAATACGACTCACACTTGCCCGGTTTTATTATTTTTAATTAACATCAGAATTAGTACTTTAATCACACTGAGGTTCACGCTTCTATCTATTCCCTTTTTTACGATAGAGAAAAATTAAAATTCCCTTTGAAATAAACACGGTTTTGAGTATGGGGATCCCCTTGATTTTTTACTTTTTCATTTTTTTTTATCGTGGCAATAGAAAAACACACATTCTTTGAAAATTTTAAGTGTCTACCAGTTCATGAAATACAGCCTGCTGACAGACAGACAGATAGACCTAGAGGCTTAGTAACAGCGTCCCGTTTGTCACCCTTTGGCCACACCCTGGACACATCATACAACGGGCGGGAAACTACATTTCAAAAAAGGAATGACGGAACAAACAAAATGGCGGCGAAATCCTATACGTACGACAACCAAACTGTGACCAATCTGTATCAATCTGGGTGACGAGAGGGTGAGATCGCAATCTAGAGAGAGGCAGGGAGTGTCCATACTGTATGTTAGTACTAATATATATACTATACTTTGGGTGTACAGAAACCTAAAAAATGAATATTATATTTATTGGTGCCTATGATCCAACAGCAATGTTCAGTAAGAAATGACAGTAAATAAGCGCAGCCGCGTAAATAATGCGAATAACATGTGCACGCAATGAGGCGCCAACTTCTCGGACGAACCACATAAATCAGCTGCAGAACAAGCGCCAAATAATTCGGTGTCACGAGGAATTTTATTGTCACAATAAAATGCTGAACGGACGTTTTTAACCGCCAATTTAGCTGCGCACAACAAAATATCCTTTTGAACTTTTCGCTCTTGTTTTTAGGGAATTGTCAAGATTTCTGTACTTTATGGATCGTTCATTGTTGGAGCAGTATTAACAAATACCTACCTCAACTTAAAGGGAACGTTGACACTCTATTTCATTTAAATTTTGAATTTATTTAGGTATGTATTTATTTTTATTATGTCATTATTTATGTCAAATTATATATTAATTTTACCCGTCACGTCAGCCCAAAAAGGAGGCTGGCTTCATTTGGTGTACGCGAACTTCAATTGAGACCTAAAATAAGACAATCTAAACTTTTCAACTTAGATGCCGCGATCCATGCTTTCGGGTGTATGTATTGTGTCTGTTTCTTTGGCTGTGCCTGTAGCCTAAACGGCTTAATGGATTTTAGAGTGCGAGATGTCGTTACATTCATATTGATCCCGTGAGTGACATAGGATTAATTTTTAGCCGACTACACAAAAAAAATTGTTCAAATTTTGCAATCGATTTTAGAGCGACTTTCAGGGGTCCGATTAAGCTGAAATTTGAAATGAAGCTGTATTTCGTTATTTTGAAGGTAATGTGATGATGACCTTTGAAGGTGGAGTCAAGGTCCCATAATCGTCTTTTATTTTTCAATAGAATCGTAGGATATACAATACTGTGCTTACCTTTTTAGGGTTCCGTATCCAAAGGGTAAAAACGGGACCCTATTACTAAGACTTCACTGTCCGTCCGTCCGTCTGTCTGTCTGTCATCAGGCTGTAGGCTTTTTTTTGGTTGCCTGGCATCTGCCGGGGATTCTTCGCACCCCCCACCCCGCCGTTACCACGACTGCTACCAGAGCCAGGAATAGCGGGGCCGCCGGGGACTAGGGGCCGTTTTTTTCTTTGTGTCGGTCATTTGGGGGGTGTTGCCGTAATCGCCACGCTTGGCAGGCGGGTTGGCGATCGCAGTGTTGCAGATTGGCTGCAAATCACGGAAAGACGCTGCTGCCCATCCTCCGGTTTGAGTCCCTTAGTCGGCTCTTACGACACCTATTGGATGAAATAGGATGGCCCTATTCTAAGCCGGGAGCCATACGGCATTATTATTTACTTATATTAATTATTTTTGTACATTTGATTTAGCTTATTTGCTTTTTAATAATAACGAAACAAAAAAATTCATTAATTTGTTAATTATATCTAAATAGTTATATTTTTCAATGTAACCCTTTTGAGCAAAGGCTAAATATGACGGTCTGCTCCCCGCACCCCGCAACCCGCATGCATCTGCAGTGGCCCCCACAGGGTGCGTGTACAAACTACAATTTTTATTGTTTTTCTTCCATCTTTATGTTAAGTACATGTAAGCAGAAATAAATGAATATGAATATGTATTTCATGAACCATAATAGGTAGACAATTGAAATTTTCACAGATGATGTATTTCTGTTGCCGTTACAACAGTTAATACTAAAAATTAGAAAAACGTGAAGAAACTAGCGCCATCTAGTATGACGGTACGGAACCCTTTGTGTGCGGTACTGACTCGCACTTGGCCAGTTTTTTTAAAATTTGGAACCGTGTATTTATATATTTAATTGAGCATTTAACTTTTCGGCATAAAGCTCTTTAGGTTTTTGGAAAATTATATGTGGTTGAATTCGAATATAAAAAGAAAACTGTCGTTTAATTTTTTCCTAGCGGCCCGTCCTGGCTTTGCACGGGTGGAAATTTATTTTTTTTAGGTTTTGGGATAAACGTAGAGTAAATGTATCATTATTCAGAACACAAGTACCTTGTTTGTTTTATTTTACTATTTCTGTTTTTCTTATAAAATTTTACATTTAATTTATAAGTAATTCTGAAAAGACATTTTTTACTGGAACAAAAAAATGTGCTATTAAAAAAAGAACAAAAACACATTAAGAGGAGAAATCCTCAATCAAATGAATAAAAGTAAGTACATGTAACTTTATTTCCTGGCGGACGTATTTACAACGCGTGGTTCAATTAAAGACAACGAGGCATTCTCGCGACGTCTGCGCAGATTTACGTCGTTGCGCAGACCACGTCTTTTAGGGTTAATTAGGATTCGCTTGCGCTTAGTGCGGGGCAATTTATGCGGCTCTGCGCGCGCGCGCGCGGTGGGGGACGGGGGGACGGGGGGGGGAACCATTCCCTGCGCGTGAGCAATGCGCGGGACGACTACCAAGTGGGATTGTTGGTGGACATGTATAAATGTTAGGTGGAAATTTGCGGTAAACTGCTGAGGTCAAATATTTATTTGTCAACAAAATATATAGGTAGGTAGACAGGTCACTTTTCCGTTGCTTATAAGCGGCCTCCCACGCGGTGGACCGCCGACCTGGTGAAGATCGCGGGAAGCCGATGGATGCGGACAGCGCAGGATCGGTCGTCGTGGAAATCCTTGGGGGAGGCATTTGTCCAGCAGTGGACGATTTCCGGCTGATATGATGATGATGAAGATAAGCGGCAAATAAACTCCACAAACTTCCCCAATACTTGGGAACGGGTCTCCTCCCAAACTCGGAAAGGTTAGGTCATACTCCACACACGGGGTTGTTGGAGGGCTAGACACTATCAATTTTTTTTCGAAACGACTGCCATATATTAATTGCATTCGGTACCGACGGCTTCACGTGCCTTGTGAAGCTACCACCAGATACGCTAAACTACTAGGTTTATGATAATTTTTACGGGATGGGAACTTAAGTACATTTTTTCTTAAATTTTTCTTTTTTGAATAGAATAAATCGTTTACCGCTTTTTAGCGAATTAAAATTAAGCCGTAAAACAAGGTGTCACAAAATTCGTAGATAGAAGATTATTATATTATTATTATATCAGCTCATATACGTCCCCACCGAGGGGCTCGAGCCTACCCTGAATCAGGGCGATTAGGCCTTAGTTCGACCACGCGGGCCCAGTGCGGGTTGGTAGATAGAAGATGTTTAATTTAAATTATTTTAGTAAATAGTTATACTATAGTTTTATCGTACCTTTAAATAAGGTACAGATTTTTTGCATATGTATTTAAGTGCCTGTACCTACAGCATCATAACATCTCATATATGTCCCCACCGATGGCCTCAATCCTATCCATGAATTAGGGCGATCGAGCCGTAGTCGAACACGAGGGCCCAGTGCGGGTTGGGTGACTTCACACACAACCTTAGAGTTTCTCCGCAGGCGTATGCAAGTTTCCTCACGATGTTTTCCTTCACCTTATAAGCGTCGGATAAACGTACATATGAAAACGAAATTCGAAAACACATTGGTACGTGGTAGTATTATTCAACGAGTCTCCGTGACTCGCGAGAACTGTCCTCATTCCACAAAATATGTGTTCTAATGATGGTTTTCTTTGCAGTGTGGTCTGATCCATCAGCGTGATCTAAGCCTGAGTAATAAAATGGCTATATAACTCAACATCCACCAGTATTTATTATCGGATGGCCATCTGCACAGGGTCGTGACTCTGGATACACATAAAACATATAAAAACAAGGCTAGTACTTGTTTAAAACAACAAGCGACTTGTTGACGTTCATTAGAAAAGTTAATGTGAAAACTGGAACTTAAGAAACAAATGCTATGCAATTTGAGTTGTCAAGAAAAGCGTTAACAGTTGCAGAAAGGGTTAAACGCTTTTAACATGTTCTTTTCCGCTGACTCATTTTCTCCATTTTACTCAACAATTTTCTTCGCATTTGAATCAGAAATGAGGAGATCCGTAGGAGAACCAAGATAACCGTCATAGCTCATAGAATTGCTAAACTTAAGTGGCCTTGGGTGGAGTATGTAGCTCGTAGAACAGATAACCGTTAGGGTAGCAAAGTTCTCAATCGGTGAACGCGCACCGGAAGACGTAGCATAGGCAGGCCTTCCACTGGGTAGGCTGATGACCTGTGAAGTAGGCGGGAAGCTGCTGGATGCGGGCAGCGCAGAACCGGTCGTCGTAGAAATCCTTTGGGGACACCTTTGTCCAGCAGTTGACGTCTCTGCCCAGAGACGATATGATGATGATGACTCCACAATAAGTTTCAGCATGATGAAAATACTGATTTGGATTTGAAACAAAAATAATGTAAGCCGGCGCGGTTGCCTTAGGTAAGTTTCCTCTTTGGGTGGAATGTGCTAAAACCTATTATGCCTCATACCTACCTACATTTAAACAGAACATTATGATACGAGAGTGGTAAATAGGTGATAAGCAAACGAGTGATATATGTAAGCCATTTGTCTTTTTTTTTCTATATGTTTCTATATCTTGTATATCGGTATGTATTCATGTTAAATAAAAAAAATTCTATTGTCACGAGTTTTCCAATTGTCTTTTACGCCCATGTGTCATACGGCGTTTGTAGGGTTACCAAGTCAACAAGGAACCCTTACTTATAGTTTCGCCAAATCTGTCTGTCCCTCTGTCCGCCGCTTAGCTTAGAGACTGTTAGTACGAGAAAGCTGTAAATTGGCACTTGGGCATACATATTAATCACGCCGAAAAAAAGGTACAATAAAATCTTGAAAAAAAAAAAGAAGGAATCTCCCCTACAATGTAAAGAGGGTATGATTTTTTTTCGTTGACGTACCCTATCGTGTGGGGTATCGTTAAATAGGTCTTTTAAAACTACTGAGGGTTTGCTAAAGTTATTTCTCGATTCATTGGTTGGTTTGTAAAATATTAAGCTTTAAAGTGTTATTTTTTGTTGGAGTAAAGTTTCACCCCCCTCCCCCCCACTACCAGCTGAACCGCTATTTAAGGACATCATGGTAAATAGTAGAACATATAATCAATTTAAAAGGAAAGCTATCATGGCTAAGTAGACTTCCTTGGTTTAGGAGTAATGGTCGACCAACTCAAGGGTGTGCAAATGGATTTGAAAAAAGTTCATAGCTTTTCCAAACTAAATGTTCAATTACCAACTGAAAACATTTTTTTTAAATATACATAAAACACTACGGAACCGTACTTTGCGGAAGTCCGACTGGTACTTGGGCGGTTTTTTATTTAATACACTAGTACGAAAAAAAATTTAGTATCGCCCCTCTTGATATTTGTATTACTCACTTATCTAATACTTTTAACATTGAATTTAATTTAGTTTGTTTGTTGATATGTTTAACGTAATGTGACGTTAGCAACCAAAAAGCATGTAGGTAGCGTGATTGACCTTAAATTAAGGCAAGTAATGATGAGATAAGATGATGCCAAGGGTCTACCAATTATGAGTAAAAAAAAGTAAGGTTAGGCCTAAAATATTTTTGACTGACTCGGTGGCTCAGTGGTTAGTGCTCTTGACTACTGATCCGAGAGTTGTGGGTTCGATCCCCACCCAGGGCAAACATTTGCGTGATGAGCAGATTTGTTTGCTCTGTGTCAGGGTGTTAAATATCTATATATGTATGTATTTAAACGTATATAAGTATGTATATCAGTCTCTGGTTCCCATAACACAGGGAATCCTACTTTGGGGCCAGATGACCATGTGTGATTTGTCCCAGAATATTTTTATTTTTTTTATTTTATTTCAAAGTGAGAGCATTACAGGATGGACACTTAGAGACTAGAGAATATGGTCTAGAAATTAAAAAAAAACCGGTAGAGTGCGAGTCAGAATCGCGCGTAAAGCGTTCCGTACCATTGTTATAGATGTCACTAATTTCTTTACTTTTCATAAAAAAAACGTTTGTTGTATGGGAGCCCCCCTTAAATATTTATTTTATTCGGTTTTTAGTATATTTGTTGTTGTTGCGGCAATAGAAATACATCATATTTGAAAATTTCAACTGTCTAGCTATCAACGAATCATGAAATACAGCCTGGTGACAACAGACAGACCGACGGACGGACAGTGAAGTCTTAGTAAAAGGAGCCCGTTTTTACCCTTTAAGTACGGAACCCTAAAAAACGTGGTACTGAGCGGTAAAATCAGTTTGTCACAATCAAAAAAAGTGGCAAAGTAAAACACACTGTGCGTTTAAATGAATTTTGCGCACAGTGACAAAGTAAAACGCGCTGTCCGGTAACAGCGCACAGTAAACTGACATACAAAGAACTACTTTACGAGCAACTATTTTAAAAAATATAAGCAAGTAATAATAAATTCGGAAACCCTATAACTAACAGATACTTATTTTTCACCAGCGTTTCCAGGTTTGCACATGCCAGGCCATCGCGGGAGGCGATTCCACCCCAATACGCAACAAACAATCGCTTTATCGTTCATCATGCGAACTGCCAAATAGTGGAATTCCCTGGCGGCCTCTCTGTTGGTCGGTTCATATAATTACGGAATCTTCAAGTCGAGAGCGAATAGGCACTGTTTGAGCTTGCGTGTTACACTTACCATCAGGTGCGATTTAGGAAAACGCACTCTAATTTTTAATTAAAAAAAAACGTCCCGTAAAGAGTTGTCTTACCTTCAGAGTCGCCAGGAACACCCAGAGGCTTGAGTTTCCATACAAATGTAGTTCCAATTTAGTACAAAAACGATAACTACTGGATCGAACCCAAACCTTGCAAATACACTGCTCAACTTTGCCTAGGGATATTTGAAAATGGAACATGTTTTTTTTTAAAAGCTATCAAACATATTTAGGACATGACTGTGTAGGGTTAAACATTCCAAGATGGACAAGTGCTACATTTAACCTCTCAGGTCTTATAAAATAATTTTGTTTTGAGTGGTTCTTGTGCAAACGCATAAAAAATTAAAATTAGTTTCTACTTATTTCATACATCCTGTATCATCTTAAAATATCGCTAGGCAATGTTGAGTTAACGTTGAGAAGATACAATATCGATGTTTCTAATTTGTTTAAAGTAAAGTGATACCAGGAAATGGTTTTTAAAAAAAATAAGGTTCACGTTTTCAATCATTTAATATTCATTTGGCTAGCTACCACTATTTTATCTGAGTCTTAACGCCAAACATCGACGTTAATAGCATAGATATGTTCCGGCTTGAAAAAAGATAGCCAGTTCCCCATTACGTTGGGGAAGCTTGGTAAGCCCGCGTTCATCTTCGGCATCATTTTCACTTACCATCAGTGAGATGATGCCAAAAGTTTACCAGTTCTGATTAAAAACAAATTTAGCCTACTTTGCATCAAGTCATAAAGTATCTAACTATCTGTACAGGATGTAACAAAATTGGTGTAGGACCCGTTAACGGGGGGTTCTACTCATCATACTGACCAACTTTCCCCAAGGAATTCACAGTCAGTTCTCAAAAAAAATTTACTCCATAAAAAATACACAAAATTGGTCGATCGGTTGATCTATTCGTATGAATAGTTAAACATTTTTTTGGGATTTCAGCAAGGACATAGAACAAAAATTGTTCAGTACAATAAGTAAAAAGCCCTAGTTAACGGGACCTACACCAATTTCGTTACACCGTGTATAGGTCAATATCTCAAAATAATCACTAACAACGAACATACAATACCTTAGGACCACCGTTACTTGAAACACGATCTTGACACCAAAAGTGAAGCCCAACACAATAATGTAATGAGCATTATTTAAGTTCTTCAGTTAACTCGTCCATTATTGAAGCAACTTTCAAAACTTAACCTATTAGCGATGTTTTCAAAGCATTCAGAAGCCGACAACGAGTTTTGCAAATCATTCAAACTAATTATTCCGACTCATTGACTTTTATTATTACCTATTTTCATTTGTTAAAATGTTTGTTGTACTTGTGTCAGTTTAGAAATTAACAAACATATAGAAACAGGGTGATGTTCAATATGTTCGAAATGTTCTTAGGCCAAGTGCGTGTCGGATCAACCTCAACGTAGAAGTCAAACAATAAATGTATATTTTTTAAAACAAAATATATTTTTGCAGTTAGTATTAGAACATTTTGTATGGAGAATCTATACTAATCCTTGTTGACTGCGTAACCACAAAAATATATTGAAAGCAGAGGTCGTTTAGTCTGAAGAGATTATTGTATCGTACGAGTACATTACAAACAAAAGACATCAATGCGAGTGACAGAAAAATGTTGTTCCGTAGTCAACATCGAACCCTTATAGTGTCGCCATGTCTGTCTGTCTGTCCGACTGTCCGCGGCTTAGCTCAGAGACTATTCATCATCATCATATCAGCCGAAGGACGTCCACTGCTGGACATAGGCCTCCCCCAAGGATCTCCACGACGACCAGAGACTATTAGTACTAGAAAATATCTGTAATTAGTGTAGCAAAAACTTTTTGCTACAAAATCAATCTCCTTGTTTCCCATTGCATTTCCCTCCCTGCTTGTTCTTTTCAGTTTGGATTCACTTTCACTTTTCGAACTGTTTTGAAAATTCATGATAGATTCAGATTTTGATGACAGAAGATTATCGCCAAATGAATTTGATTTTCTCGTGATTATTTACGAAATGAATAATTTTTTAATGTTCAATTTCCAAATGTAGTTTTGTCCTGCTTTTCGGTGCCCTTGCCGGATTTTTCAAGGTATGTGTTCTTCTCTATTCTTTGGCCGTTCCTATTGCGGCCTGGTGGATCAATATTGTTCCGTTACTCGTTTTATTGCAAGGCTCCATTTACCAACCGCGAGTGATCTGTGATGCTTTGTACTCCTTACATCTTCGAGGAGCAATATTCTTGACTGACTCGGTGGCTCAGTGGTTAGTGCTCTGACTACTGATCCGAGAGTTGTCGGTTCGATTCCCACCCAGGGCAAACATTTTTGTGATGAGCAGATTTGTTTGCTCTATTTTTGGGTGTTAAATATCTATATACATATGTATTTAAACGTATATAAGTATGTATATCAGTTTCTGGCCAGATGACCACGTGTGATTTGTCCCAGAATATTATATTATTTCCATCGTGCAACGCCAATTGGACCCAGTGCCGCCGTAGACACGGTGGTCTATACCTACCTCTGCGCGTACAAGTAATATCTTTTTATTTATTTTGTTCTCGAGTTCTAGTTGAAGAAATTTAAAAAGCAGTTGAATCTTTTTTAGTGAACCTGATGTTTTTTGATGTGATTTCCTAATTTTATTTAAGTAATTGTTAAGGTTCCTATGACCCCGTACGTACGAGGTTGCCAAAACATCCCAAATGATATAATAATGGTGCAGCCAAACGTACTCATTTTTTTTTTCCATATCAGGTGTAATTTCACATAGGCAAATTACTTTCGGTTTCGGCCATACTTCAGTTTTGGGTAACTTTCTTAATTTGAACTAATTTTGCTACATATTAAATCGTCTAAAACTAAATACCGCCCTGATTTACCGTTTATTACATGTAGCGAACCAACAAAAAAGAGGCAACGATAGATAGTGGACTATAAAAAAGGAATACAGTAAGATACCTAAATATGGACTGGTCTTGCAATATGGACTCCCACCCTAACTCGGTAGGCGGCGCTGCTAGCGCAATGAAGTTAGCAACATTCAATGCCCGCGCCCGCATCTTAGTGCTCCCCGAACACAGCGGCTATATTTTCACGTGTGCGTAAGTGACAACAATTCCATCACCTTGCCTTTATTTGATGAAGTTTTTTGGTGAGTTTCTTAAGAATATTACTACCATATTTTTATTATTTCAGTTTTAGTAATATATATAAGAAGCATTATTTTATCGAGAGATGTTTGTGATATTGCATATAATCACACCTCCTTGCAATATTTTTTTACGCAATCATAACCTCAAAAAGTCACTGTTTTGAAATATGGACTACTAAGCATGTACTAAATATAGATCAGGGGTCCATATTACGTGCACGTGATCCATTTTATAGATCCTTCTTTAATTTTTATTTTTATATAGCTTCACCTGTCTCGGTGTCAGTCTGTGTGCTGAAATCAAATCTTTTAAGTTTTACTTTTTTCCGCTTTTTTAAATTTAATGAGTAAGTGTTATTGTAAAATTATGATCCATATTACATACCCAGGTTCCATGTTAAAAACCTGGTAATGCATAAAAAGCGCCGTTTTTGGAAGTGCTTTTTTTACCAACTTTTAAAAAACGAGTGATTTCGTTAATAAAATTGATCATTTTTCTATTTTTGATAAAATATTGTTATGTTTAAATATATTACCTTGGTACTGAGAATAAAAGACTTTCACAATCTGTAAAATGTTGAGTTTTATTTAACGATAACGATATGGGGGTCCATATTTAGGGAACTTACTCTAGCTGTAGTGCAAGAAAGAAATATAGCTAAAAAAAATTTAAGGTGCCTGCCAAAGAGAAATGAAATCTCACAAAAAACATTTCTTGTGAGTTTGTTGCCAAGATTCACAAGTTCATTGCTTTTACTGTTAAAAATTTATGAGAGCTCTAGTAAAGCCAAGCCCCTAGTTGTGCTTCGATTTGTGCTGCTCATCACGGGCCCATCCCAAGTCCAAAGTGTATAACTTTAAGTGCTCTTGATTGTATCACATTTATAACAATAAAAATCAAACTCTACAAGTGGGTAAAAGGTATGGCTTTGCCGTTTAATGTTCGTGGAACTATTACGTGACATAACATTTAAGTCCGTAAGGAATAGTTTGTGCGACAATCACGAAACGGCCAAGCCAACTCTGGACTTAGGACGGGCCCCGTGGACTATGATGCGCAGCGCAAATCGAAGCTCAGCTAGGGGCTTGATTCTACTAGAGATCACATAAATTTTTAACAGTAAAGCAATGAACTTTTTTTTAAATTCACAATTGGCAAGCCCTTGGCATCATCTCACCTGGTGGTAAGTGACGATCATTTCAAAGATGGAAGCGGGCTTACCAAGATGCCCCAACGCAATGGGGAACTGGCTATCTTATCTTCAAGCCGGAACACATTAATAACACATATTTAACATTGATGTTTGTCGGCAGGACTTAGATAGGATGGTGGTAGCTACCCAGACGGGCTTAGAAAATGCCCTTCTACCAACCAAACCGAGTCAGTTAGACTGCGCCGGGATTCCTGATGATCCTCCTGATGAGAAGCTAATGACCTTAACCATTAAGCCACGGAGGTAGTTAAACTTGTGAGTCTTAGCAACCAGTTATACATGATATATTTTTTGTGGGTTTATTTTACAAAAATCCATTCAGTGGTTTTCAATTTACAGCAATTCAAAGTCAACTCTAAATTGTGGTATTTTTCTCTATGAGTGCTCTGATGATAACCCTTCACATACATTTAGCTGAGATTTTGGTTTCAGACGACTAGGTAAAGGTACAGAAAATATTTTGTGAGATATTGTTTTATATTGTCAGAGAAAAAGTATACAAATAGCGATCTATAAATTACACCATGTTTAGACAACGAACTCCCGAAATAACCGTTATAATCTGTCTAATGATAGACTGGGAAAGCTCCTATTATTAATTGTCCGAAAACTAGTTATTTATGGCAAGAAGTTCGTTTTGTCTGCCATAGATAAAAATAGTCCAAGCCCACCCATAGAGACGATTGTGTCGCGAGACTATAAAAGAATAAATCTAAGAGCTTTTTTATAAGCTTTATAGATTAATAAAATTCTGTGTGTTGTAAAAATGTTTTGAACAAATTGATTGTCAATAGTAGAAAAAAATATACGCCTGAAACCTCACATCACAGCCTGGTACATCAGAATGCCTCATAGTTAGTGATTCAGTTCATGAAACTCGACATTTTTTCCTAAGGAACTATCATCATCATCATATCATCCAAAAGACGTCCACTGATAAATACCTCCCCCCTCAAAGATTTCCACAACAACCAGACTTGTGTTGTCCACATCTAGCGGGTTCCCGAGACCTTCACCAGGTCGTCGATCCACCGAGCGGGAGGCCTCCCTACGCTACGACTTCTGGTGCGCGCGATCGCCACTCGAGAACTTTACTGCCAAAACCGCCATTTCTTCTATGAGTTATGTGACCCGCCCATTGCGACTTTATTAGCAGTTCCGAGAACTACTTCGGTTACTTTGATTCTCCTATGTATCTCCTCGTTTCCGAGCTAAACACGCCCAACTGCCCTTCGGGCGACCTCGAGGAACTATATAGGTAGATACTAATTTGTCAAAAAAGTTCAGTTTCTGGTGAAACTACAGGTAAGAGGTTTGCAATATGTACCCTGTTTGTAACCCTGAATAAAATGATTGGAAAAACAGTAAAGCTCGCCTCTTAACTCAAAACAATTTTCCCTAAAGGGCCCATGATAAATACGTGAAAATAAAAGTAATTAACAAATCTACTACCACTACTACTACTACTGAGCAGCCTGTTTAGGCATGTGATGATGATGATGACCATGATCACATCAGCCACTCCACTGCTGGACTAGGCGATGTAATCGCCGAGCTTGGCAGGCGGGTTGTGCGTTCGCAGTGTGCGATCTGGTGAAGTAGGACCAAAAAGGACGCTGCTACCCATCCTCCGGTTCAGACCCTAGTCGTCTCTTACGACATCTACGGAAAAGAGATTAACTCGAGAGCCATACGGTTAACTGTCTTTACAAATCTATCAGCTGATTAATTAGCTTCAAAGAGCATCGTAGGATGGAAGCTCCGCTTAAAATATCGTGATCCTAATAAAGTAGAACCTTTAATTATTTTTTCTATTAACAAAATAAGCATTAATTAATCATATTCATCCATTATTAACACGCTTCCGCTTGTAAAACCGTGTCAAAAGTGTACGTTCTGCGTGTTCAGGAAATGCGCTCTGAAATCATTTTGTGAAAGAGAAATGGCTCTTGTGTCGAATTACAAAACACGTTATCTTCATTATGTCAGTTTCAATAATATTCGTTATCGTTAATACTGTCTTCTTTTACTGGAAGAGTAATTTAATTAACTCAAAATAGACATATCTACCAATATTAATCACGAGTATGAATTAAAGGTTTGGTCAAAATACATATTATTTTGATTTCATAAAATGTTTGTCAATTTTGAAACGACATTTTCTTTTGTTGTTTACATGAATTGGTCCAGTAAAGAGTCGGGTTTGCGCATTATTTCAATACCACAAAAAATTTACTAAACTAAATTCTGCAATAAATTAAAATGAAATAAAATTAGTTTCTCACTCCGATGAAATTAAACCTTGCGCATCCTAGGTGAGTGTCAGAAACCCAAAGTATGTGATAAATTCAAGTGACCTAGCAATTATGGTTAAAACCATCGAAGTATTAAGATTTAAAACATACAGCCGTGTGATAGACAGACAGACGTATGTCGTAGGCTTAGTACCTAATAAGAACCCGTTTGGCACACTTTGGGTACGGAAACCCAAAAAGGGCCTTTAAAATAAACGTGGTTTTCCCTACGTGATCAAATCAGAAATGAGGAAAAGCAAAGTAACCACAATATCTCACATAATCGCCAAACTTAAAAGTAGCTGTGGGCGGGGCACATAGCTCGTAAAACTTGGGGGCAGTAAAGTTTTCGAGTTTTTTTTTTAACAGCACACCGGAAAACCTAGCTAAGTAAGCCTCCAACTCAAGTTGATGGACCGACATCCTGGTGAAAGTTGCGGGAAGCCGCTGAGTGTAGGTAGCGCAGGATTGGTTGTTGTGGAAATCCTTGCGGGAGGATTTTGTCCAGCACCCAGCAGTGAATGTCTTATGGCAGATATGATGATTATAATGATTGGTCAGGCATAGGCTGGTGCTGGAGTATTATTTGTTCTGAAAATATCTACCATTCAGTAATTTATAAATATTTCATTTTGTAAAACTAAAAACGATGAATTTTAAGAATGATTCCCAAGTGTTCCAACACAGGTTCTCATTAGTTGTATTATCATGGTACAAGTCGGTCGTGGTGAAGACGTATTGTGTGTCCAATTAGTGACGCGAGGGCCACACCGCGGTGTTATTTCTAAAAATACATAAAAACACTCTGTTACCATTTGTCATGGAACGCACTGTATTTATCAAGATACCGTTCTGCGGGTATTGTATACAGGATGAGAGAAATTATCAGTTTAAATCTATGTATACACCTACACAGAACATCTTTGAGTAGTAAAATTTACCCTTTCTCTTCATTATGCATTTGTTTGGGAGATGACAGTCAACATGATTTAAAGTCGCTGAAGCTGAAGATAAATTTAAAATGAAATTTTTATGACGTGTTTTTCTTTACATCGTTATAATAATTATATTTCATAATTTAATTTTTGTTTAATCTGAAAAACTGATAAAGTATTTTTTAAAAAATTTCTTGCAGTATAAAATACGTTTCTACACATATATTTAAATACACTGGTCCCCAATGTGAAATCCTAGAGATTTATTTATTCAGGAATGAGTTCACTTAACACTTTTAGTCAGCGATGGAGTTATTCCCTAAATACTTTTTGACCTTATTTAAGCAATTGGTCTTAAACAAGTACGTATGACATAACTGTGCTATTAGTCTTAGTCAAGTACGTATGACTTAACTGTGCTATTAGTCTTAGACAAGTACGTAAGACATAACTGTGCTATTAGTCTTAGACAAGTACGTATGACATAACTGTGCTATTAGTCTTAGACTAGTACGTATGACATAACTGTGCTATTAGTCTTAGATAAGTACGTATGACTTAACTGTGCTATTAGTCTTAGACAAGTACGTAAGACATAACTGTGCTGTTGACATAACCGTGCTATTAGGGAATGAGTATTATAATACTTCGCCGGTTTCCTAGTGTTCAATTTATTTTATCTGCTCTCGTATCGTAAAATTTGAATTATGAACTTCAGAACTAGTTTATATTGACAAGTTACTTAAACACCATATCAAAATTAAAAACATAAAAATTATTGTTACACCTTTTCTCTAACAAAATAATGTTACAAAACATATTTTTTACCAATACGATACAGGGCAAATCCAAGAGTCGATATTATCAAGGAGATGATGATATCAGCTCGTATACGTCCCCACAGAGGGGCTCGAGCCTACCCTGAATTAGGGCGATCGTGCATTAGTAGACCACGCGGGTCTAGTGCGGGTTGGTCGACTTCACACACAACCTGCGAGTTTCTCCGCAGGCGTGTGTAGGTTTCCTCACGATGTTTTCCTTCACCGTAAGAATCATAGTATCAAGGAGATACCATCAATTAATATTCTTTCAATGAAACGCATATTATTATGCGGGGCGCGCCATTTATATTATAACTAGTGGATGCCCGCAGCTTCGCCCGCGCAGATCCCGACTTTTGCGGTTCCCGTGAGGATTTCCCAAAATCCTTACTTAGCGGATGCCTACGTCATAATATCTACTTGCATGCCAATTTTCAGCCCGATCCGTCCAGTATGGTTTGGGCTGTGCGTCGATAGATCACTATGTCAGTCAGTCAGTCAGTCACCTTCGAGTTATATATATTTAAATTTAAAAAAGTTTGATTTAAATTTTGACCTATTTGTGACACTTTAGCGCATGCGCGGTGATGTGCTTGGTTTTGGCGCCATTCATGCGTTTTGTTTTACTGAATTTCGTGTTTTGGTTTTTTACTTTGATCTTTTATTTAGCAGGTTCAATCCCAACGTATGAGATTAGATAAAGTAGTGTATGAAACTTCACATAACTAGGTATTAAAACACGAGTGTGAGTTTCAAAACCGGCCCCTTCGGCTAGTACCCTTTATTATGCAACAGTTTCATAAACTACTGTTATAACTGTCGCTAGAATCAAAAATCTGTGGAAAGACACGAATCTCCCTGTAGCAACAAGCGTGGCCATAGAAATAAACACGGTTAACATTCCTATAAACAAGATTGTCGCGGCACGCTCCCGCGAGATGGATGGTGATGGGTGCGCTCCGCCGCCGCTATTAGCGACGCTTTAGCCAAACCCGAGGGTGGCGAGTCTTTGAGACGGAAGAATAGGGTCAGCTGTGTGATTTGGTTAAAAAAACAAAATTGTAAAACGTGGCAACGGTGCGGTGGCAAGGTAGATTTACGCAATGTTGCCGGCGACAGCTGGATGCCCGAGGCCGAAGATCGGTATAAGTGTCAAGCCTTGGGCAGGCCTATTTCCAGCAGTGGACTAGCTGATGATGATGATTATGAGGATGAAAAGGTGACAAAATGCTGATTGCCAACCTTATGGAAAGTGGCCACCGCTGCCTTCCAAAATCAGTGACACCAGTGGAGCACTATTATGATTTAAGGCTATTGAAAGTCTTAATATTGTACCGGGGGAGATATCAGTGCTTTACTGACCCTCAAGGACCAATATTGCCAACCCAATGTAAAGTGGCTACCGCTGCGTACGAACATATGTGACACCAGTTGAGCAGTATTGTACTTCATGGCTATTGGAATTGGAAGTCTTGATACTGTACCGGGGAAGACATCAGTGCTTTGCTGACCCTCAAGCATTAATATTGCTAACCTATTGGAAAATCATCTTCCATCATCATCAGTGAAACATCTGTGACATCCTTAAATCACAGCAAACAAAGTTGAGCAGTATTGTGATTTATGACTATTCAAAGTCTAGATACTATACCAGTGGGGACTTCAGTGCCTTTCTGAACCTCGAAGACTAAAATGGAATGCCTTGTTAATCGGTGACCTCGCTGGCTATCTTGGCCGACTTGCCGAAACGAAGCTAGCTACTTAACCTAGCATTATAGAGCCTGAAACTTGGTACTTATTAGTAAAAAAATTGGAGGTCAAAGTTAAGATACCAATCAAATCTTCACTTTGATGTGGAAATTTCGAAAGGCCGATCGGCCACAGGACAAAGTTCTGTTCATTTTTCTTTTGCAGTGCCTCAGGCTTCACTTCCTTCTTCTTGTATCGTTGTCTTCATGACTGAGAGTTGTGACCTCCCCGAAGAACTTTCTGTCTGATGGTGTTGTGCCATTTGTTCCTTTCATATCGACTTACACAGTGGCTTACTTAGCGCAGTGGGTTAGAAATTCTAAAATTCAACTAAGTACTATTAGCGCGAAAGTCATGCGAAATTATCTTACGAATATGTGACCCGTTTCAAGTACCAAGACCGGGTGTCACTTAAGACTTTATAATGGACGTTATTGTATTTGTTGCCTTATGATTCTAAAACCAGAACATTTGTAAAATCAACCATTTAATTAAAAACCCTATACCATAAAATGATCTCTGTAGACATCTATGACCTTTTTAATACAGTCTCAAGTGGAATTCGGCCTTTGTGTTTAAAATGAAATGAAAGATCAGATGAAAGAGTTAACCTATCCTTCATAGCGCGTGCACTGCGCTTGTAGTTTCCTTTGCACAAACTCATTTCTGTAGGTATATGGTGTTCATCATAGCACAATAGACTTAAGTTAAGTCTATTGTGATGATAGTGCCCATCTTTTTCAAATAGATAAATCATTAAGCTTCTACTGTATTTTCATTTTAGTTTTTCGTATAGGTGGATACATATTTCATTTTTTTTAATACTGATGTATTGTCATATTTATTTCTTTTCTCTTTTATGTGCTTTATTTTTGATAACATAGGGTAGATAATTCAGCTTAAGTATATTTTGTCAGCAACGATAGTAACTAGTACACGGATAAACCTGTAAAGGTTTTTGATGTATTAGTATTATAATTTTTTTGTAACATTATATTTATCAATTAAATAAAAAAAATAAAAAAAAAATCTGTGCAGTAGAATCAATCAATCGATCAACACGCTTATATTTTTAGCGCTGGTTTCGTTTTTCTATGGTACTCTTCCCTACGCCACTGTCAACTATCTATCTGATAATAGACGTATAGAACAAATCTACCAAAATAAGTAAACCTACTTGTATCTCAAGATTTATTAAGATGACTTAATAGAAATGTATTTTCTTGTGCATTTACCTACTTCTAGCCTACTTTTAGTTTCAGTACAACTGTTATTATTGGGTAAGCAGACGATTGCATGGTTAGCGCTGGCAGTTGTGCAAAAATATGTATCTATCTAGTACACGAGCTACCAGCGCTGACTTTCTGTTTCAGAGCTAGATAGTGATAGAGCGCATGAACCTGTCACTTCAACCAGTGTCTGATTAGGATAATTCTAACCCAAGGGTTCAACGCCTCTAAAACACAGACTTGTCTTTTTTCCACCAAAAGGAGTCTTTTAACTTTGAATCTAACTACCCGAAAAATTGTTGTTCAAATATCGGATTAGCTTGAGCTCTTCAAAGTGGCTTTAACAATCGATCTTAATTTCAGTCGGTATATTAAGTATTCTCTGGTGAGACGGTACTTTACACCTGGACAGCTTCTTACATTGTACCAAGCACAAGTGTCAGACCTGTGCTAGATACAATGTAAGAAGCTGTCCAGGTGTAAAGTGTCATAGTATGGAATAGTTCACACTTATCTGATTTATGGATTAGTCCGATATCAGCTGTACCTACTTTGAATGCGATCGGACGACGCACCCGAACTCATAGGCGACAAGAAACTAGTCAAAGACAAGCTCCAAAAGCCTGAACATCACCGCAAAGTCGCCTGTCTATCGGTGTTCTATCCAATTCATTTGGAAGGGTGTGCGCACGAACTACACGGTGTTATTCTCCAGCTTGATTCCACCTTCATTCATCGAGACATAGAGAGGGTTTCCACCCCTGTGCTGCTGTTATTTCACCTACCGCAGTATACGTTACTCTTCCTTTATTTTTTAAGCGGACAGCAAAGGAGTAGAATTCCTTGCCTGCGTCAGTTTTTCCCGTAACATACAATTTAGGGGCCCTAAAGCGAGAGTTCCACCCTCAATCTCACTTGATGGCGCGCTGCTCAAGGAAGTCGACCAGTTTTGTTACCTAGGGTCGACCGTGTCGAATAATCTCTCTCTAAACGCAGAGATCGATACCCGTATCGGCAAAGCGGCGACCATGTTCGGGAGGCTCAGTACAAGAGTATGGCACAACAAACATCTAACTATTAAGAATAGAATAGAATAGAATAGAATAAATGTTTATTCAGTGATAGGTACACACAAAACCATAATAAGACCAACACATACACATACACATAAGACCAAGATGATCGTTTTTCAGGCCTGCATCTTGAGCATACTCCTGTACGGTGCTGAAACCTGGACTTCGTATGCAAAACAAGAGTGTCGACTCAACACTTTTTACATGCGCTGTCTTCGTAAGATCTTAGATATAACATGGAAGGACAAAGTCACCAACGAGGAGGTTTTGAAAAAAGCGCAGCTGCCTAGCCTTATCGCGCTTCTCAAACAGAGACGTCTGCGTTGGTTAGGGCACGTGTTTAGAATGGACCCTGCTCGGTTACCACGACATGTTCTGCTGAGCGCAGTAGCGAATGCAAAAAGAGACGTGGGGAGGCCAATGCTTCGCTTTAAGGACTGCGCCAAGCGGGACATGGCTGCCTTTAAAATAGACCACCACGACTGGGAAAAGCTTGCAGAAAAGCGGCTGGAATGGCAAAAGCGTATTTCGGAGGGTCGCAAACTGTGCGACGAGGCTTGGTTTGGGGCGCTCGCTGCCAAGAGGGAAAAGCGCCACCAGAGCGGCAATACTCCATCTGCCGCAACTTTACCTGCCAAGCGTGTGGGCGAGTCTGCCGTTCCCACATCGGGTTGCTAAGCCACCAAAAGCGTTGCCTCTAGTCCAGGACACTGTAGTGAATCGTCTGTAATAGACGTAGAGGCCAGTGATGATGAAAGCGAGAGTGAACTGGTAAAGTTTGAGTTTGCATATAACATCTTCGACTGCAATGTCACTTTCCATCAGGTGAATTGCAGTCAAACGCACTCAAATTAAATAGATAATTAAGCAAGTAGGTGCCAATTTTGACACTAACTGTAGGTACAATGGACTTTTTTTTATATTGAATACAAAAATATGCAATACTATGAAAAAATTACATAACGAAATTCATTAATAATACGAACGATTCCCACCTACCTAGTAATAAATACTTGAATAAGCACAAAAATATAAATAGAAAGGTCCTAAAAACTAACTCAAGTGCCTTATTCAAGACGGTCTAAAAGTGTCTCATTACCACCCTGGATGGAAATGGACACCTGTTGGACCAGGAATTTGCCGGTACAGGGGTCATGCGACGAAACTTTTAACGGCTGCAACACAAAACAAAATATGTGGGACGGGTCTACCTGATACATAGTTATTGACAGTTATTGACTTGCATGTTTCAACTATTCGCCTGCGACTAAGCTGTTGATCTGGCTACTCAGTACTCACCAGTCCAACACTTTCCAGCCACTTCATCATCATCATAATATCAGCCAAAAATCGTCCACTGCTGGACAAAGGCCTCCCCCGAAGATTTCCACGACGACCGGTCCTGCGCTACCCGCATCCATCGGCTTCCCGCGATCTTCACTAGGTCGTCGGTCCACCGCGTGGGAGGTCTGCCTACGCCACGTTTTCCGGTGCACGGTCGCCACTCGAGAACTTTACTACCCCATCGGCCATCTATACTACGAGCTATGTGCCCTGCTCACTGCCACTTCAGTTAAGCGATTCTGTGAGTTGTGTTGGTTACTTTAGTTCTCCTGCGGATCTCCTCGCTTCTGATTCGATCACGCAGATTACAGCCACTTACAGCATCATAATAATAAAAAAACTGAATTATTTAATTTAATAATCATGTGTCCTCTCCGAAACAGCTTGCACCAATTGTGTATGACGAAAATAGTGTAGTATGCGTAGGCGCGCCGTACGTACGCGAGGCGCGGAAATAGTTTTGATTTCTTTATTTATAATTAGTTCCAAATTCTATTTTACTTCGGGTTAATTTTAGATGGTGCTGTTACATATGTTTTAGATAATTGTTCAATTAATGTTTTCGAAACAGTTTTTACACTGCTACAATTTTTCAAGAAACATTATTTTATTTCTCAACGTAACATATGTTTAAATTTAATGTACTGAACCAAAATGACCTTATCCACGTACAGCCTTTACGACAATTTGTATGTGACTAAAGAGGAGGAAGTTCACAATTCAACTGTACGTTTTCTGTATGTATGTTACGCGATTTTTGTGCCGATTGTGAACCGATTTTAATGATTCTTTCTTATGCCTCTATGGGGTGGTTCCCTACAAATTTTTTATCAAAATCGTTGAAGTAAATTTTTGTTAATTTTACTTCAACTAAAGAAAAAAGCAAGTTTGTACTTGGTTGTTGCGATTGAAGTCCGTTTTTAACCTGTTCAGCGTAGACATATTGTTTGACAATGTTTTTTTTTTTTACATTTTGTGCGAATACATACACTTCCCGGTCATTCATCTGGACGTTTCAACATAACAAAACAAGAACCGGCCAAGTGCGAGTCGTACTCGCGCAAAGTAGGGTTCCGTAGTCATTCAAAAAATAAATGTATATTTTAAAAGACCAAATTATATTTGCAGTTGGTAATAGATCATTTTGTATGGAAAATATAATATAAACTTTTTACAAATCCAACTGCACTTCTTAAGTTGGTGGACTATGACTCGTAAACTAAGAAAACCTACTAAGGTGTGATATTTTTGCTTTTAAATTAATTAGATATCCTACTATTTACATTTTTTTAAGATGTTTTAAAATGTCGGTTTAGCTGGTGGGGTGGGAGGGGGGGACGATGCTTGACTCTTAACAAAAGTTAGCACTTCAGCACTAAAGTACTAAAGCTTCATATTTCGCAAACAGATCTCTTAATCAAAAAATGTTTCAGCAAACCCTCAGTAGTTTTAAAAAAAATCACCTCTTTACATGTATGTACCCCAGGAACTATCCCAAAAATATGTTTTTCATAACTTTATTGTACCTTTTTTTTGGCGTGATTAATATGTACATATATCCATGCCAAATTACAGCTTACTTGTACTTATATTCTCTGATCTAAGCCGTGGACAGACAGCCGTACAGACAGACGTGGCGAAACTATAAGGGTTCCTTGTTGACTATGGAACCCTAAAAACTCTAAACAAGTTAAAAACCGACTTCCATGGCAACAAGGTACTAAAATTTGTATTGTTATTTTTGGTAATTTTCTAAAAAACCACTACACCAAATTTGATAAATTTTATTATGGATAAAAAAAGAATAATGAAAATCGGTTCTCAATCTGGGCAGATATCGCGTAACAAACATACAAACGAACTAAGAACCTTGTCTCTTTAGAAATCGTTTGAAAGAAAATATTCAGACCCCTCCATCTCACCTTTGATTGTTAGATATAAATATTAAATATGAAGACGACCTTTTCCCCTCAAGTGCACCTAAACCAACATCTGAAGAAGAAAGGTGAAAACTCTTAATTATTATTCGGCTAAGGTGAATATCTGTCCACTGACGTGACGGCCGGGCGGCCGCGGGCCAAGCTATCGAGTGTTTGTCGTCGCATCTTATTATTCTGCGAGAGCAGTCGCTTGACGCCTTGACGTCTATTTCTCAACGCTCTTTAATATTTTTGAACGGTTATTTTTGTCAAGACCGCCATCTACGTTTGATCAAAGAGTAACGTAGAACTGAAGTATTCAGAAGGTCCTTTTTATGGTTCCGTATTACCAAGCTTCTGCTCTCCGTCCGTTATTCTGTTTGTCTATCTCTTAGCGGGCTGTATTTCATGAACCGTAATAGGTATGCACATGGTATACAAAAGTTCACTAAAACACCACTAGACTGCGCTAGTAGTAGCTAACTGTATGGAGTACTGCTCTCACTTGTGGGACGGATGGGCTCGTTACCAGCTATATGCCTTGGATTCTATCGACCGACGCGCTAGGACACTCATTGGCGGCGAGGAATTTGTATCAAGCAGGCTCCAAAGCCTCGAGCATCTCCACAAAGTCGCCTGTCTATCGGTGTTCTACAGGATTCATTTAGGAGAGTGTATCCTGGATCTTCACGAACTCATTCCCCCTCTCCATTTCATCATCGGACGATTAGGTGCGGAGGGCGGTTCCACCCCGTTTTCTTCAATGTTCCACCTTTACGAGTACACACGAAGCGTTTTGATTCTTCGTTCATCATGCGAACGGCCAAGGGGTGGAATTCCCTTCCAGCGTCTGTATTCCCCGATTCGTATAATGTAGGAATCTTCAAGTAGAGAGTGAATAGGCACTTTTTGAGCTTGCGTGTTACATCCTCGGCTGCATCGGCACTTACCATCAGGTGAGGTGCAGCCTAAAGCACTCAAATTTTTAATAATAAAAAAATAATTCGCATCTTACTGTGAGGATTTCAAATGTGATATTTTGTATTTGACTTTGGCATTTTACGGAACATATCAGACAAGACAATTTATTTTACTTTCCCGTTTTCATAAGTATTAATTAATTGTTATGTTTTATGTAGTGACTTGTGTGTGTATTTATATTGTGACTTGTGTGTGTGTTTATGTCGTGACTTTTATGTGTGCTTATGTTGTGACTTGTGTGTGTTTATGTTGTGACTTGTGTGTGTGTTTATGTTGTGACTTGTGTGTGTGTTTATGTTGTGACTTGTGTGTGTGTGTGTGTATTTATGTTGTGACTTGGATGTGTGTTTATGTAAATAAAAAATGACTGTGAATCTGAATATCAGGCCAGTTAGGTAGGTCTAACTTTGACAAAGATTAATCGTCGAATCCAACTCAGCTCGGCAGCGCTATGGAAGCTTCTTAATATCTTCACGTGTCTCTCAAGACATATGGTAATGAGACATGGTCGCTTACTAGGTATGAGCCTCATAAAAATGCTCAATGTCTCTCAAAGGGCGGTGGAGTGATTAAATCAAAAATAATGAGATCTGTAGTAGAACTAGAGTAACTGAAATAGCTCACAGAATTGCGCAACTCAAGCGGCAGTTATTGCGTAAGACCGCTTACCTGAAGACTTAGCGTAGGCAGGCCTTCTACTATTACCGACGACCTTGCGAAGCGGGCAGCACAGAACCGTCATTGTTTAATCCTTGGGGAGGCCTTATGAGCGTCTCTCGGCTGTGAATATTTTTGAGGCCTATTTATTAAAAAAAATATTACATTATTGCAATTTTAAAACGAATTTATTATTTTTTTAAATATTTTACTTCAATGTTTATATCACAAGAGACAAAAACTAAGAAGTTGCGTGTGTTTTTGTAAAATTTTCCATTTTCTAATGCACACAGTACAAGTCTGTTAAACAGCGCTTCTGTTCGATATCTACTCTACATTTTCACACGTCGACCACAATGTCATTTTGTGGGCCATTCCCCAACGGTTTACTGTCGTCTGCCTATTGTTTATTTAACAATAACTAGGTAGATACTTTTTATTGTCGCGACGGACGTTTTAAATATTATGAACTATCGTCAGAAAATATCGCCTTCGCCGCCGGGGAAATGTCTTTGATGAAATTTGGAACATTGTTTTTGTCTTTTATTGTCCTAATAGTAAGTGTGCCGTGACCACATGGCGTTGTAAATATTATTTTTATTGATCATTTTTTAAAGTCGCAATTTTTCATTTTTGTTATAAAAAGCTGTAAAGAAATAGAATAGCTACTCAGAAGGTAATAATCTGGTTATAATAGATTAGGTTTTAATAAATAAAGACTGGTTTTACATATTAAAAAGACCTATAGTCAACAATTTATTTATTAGGGTATGATTTAATATATGTTTTTTTTTTATCATTTCGTAAACATGTAAGTAAAACGACTTGTAGAAGAATAACTCATACACAGGTGTTTATTTAACTTTAACAAAAAATCTTTAGCTATATGTAATAAACGCAATTATATATTATATTGATTATAAGCTTTTGGGTAACAGACATGAGCTATTTGTAAGAAAATTAGCAGCTCGAATTTTAAAATTACAAAAGACAATTTCCACACGTTCATCGCAATTGTTTTGACGCGCGCCACACTATTCTGGTATTTAGGGGATCGCAACAAATCAGCACCTGTCACTTTCGTTAACAAAGCCAGAAATACACCGCCATTGTTTTGAAACTAGAAAACAATTCAATCTTCACTTAAAAATTCTCGAGTTATTTCAGAACGTATTTGATGGGTCACGAAATGTTTGCAGAATACGTTGCCAGATTTATTCGGGGGAAAAGGAGCACTCTTGCTGGAGCAATAAGATTCTTATTCGAATTTTAAAATTTTCAGTTATTACTTTTTATTCTGGATTAAAATAAGAAGCTTTGTTGTCACACAGACAATAGACTTGAAGCGTTGAGAGTTGATTTTAGTAGATGAACTAAAGTGAAGACAATCGGGAGCGTCAACGTCTTAACTGACTGACAAATTGCCTCACAATAATCGTCACTTTCGTATTTTCCTTGGCGCATTGTCCCAAAAACTTCCACAATTTATTTACCTTAAATATTATTTTGTTATCTGAGGCATTTGTTTTGATGAATTATTGTATTGCTCATTTAATTTGCATTCTTGCGATCGAATTGATGTGACTTTAAAATTATAATGTTTATTATCTTTGTTTGCACGGTGCAGCTTATTATTTGGATTTTTACGTCCAAACATTTTGTACCATGTACTAAATTTAATATCATAAAATCAACAAACATTTTACTGTTATAAGTTTCCATAATATACAATACACTTACTCAGGAAATAACCACTAAAAGTGAAGTTTTGTTTTTGCAAGCTTTAATTTAGTTGTAATGTTCGTTTAAATGTCCATTTCAAATCTTGTGATCGATGTTAGAGCGACTTCCAGGGGTACAATTTAGTAGACATTTGTTATGAAACCAAATTGGTGACAATACCAGGCCTCCGTCACTCCATGTACTTGCGCGCTATAATTACCTACCGCCCGGCCCAGCGTTCTCGGGCCGTTTGCGGACCCAATTCAGTGCGGTTTTCACAAACGAAGCGCACGCACGTAGTTCAATTTAAATCGTTTCGTTCGTTCGTACGCGTACCTACGATGCCGTCTGGTGCCTTATGTGCTGTAGATGGGTGCAAATAAAGCAAAAGAAGAGATAAACACCTAACATTTTTCCATTTACCTGTCAATGAAGAAATGTAAGTGATAAACTATTACTATTTTGTGTTGTTTTAAAATTATTTTTAATACTAGGTATACTAAGCATAAGCTAGTACTCTTTATTACACTTGCCTTTCAAACACAGATTTACATTTTTTTGTTACATAGAAACGTCATACTTATCTTAAACACTATTAAAAAGCTATTTTTATTAAAATAAAATTGTGATAATATGTGAGTCGCAGGCGCGGCGACCTGTCTCAACTTGTCGTGCTGTTAGCGCACACAAACACTTGTGACATAACTATATTTAGTAATCTGTGCTTGTGATTCGGTTTTATGCGATTTATAACCGAGAATTTAGAAAGGGTAAGAAATTAATAAAAAATTATATCAAAATAAAACACATGTAACTCTTAAAGATTTTTTCCATTTTACTTACACACTGACCTCTAAAATAATGTGTTATCTAGATGTATTGCACAATCAGCACCTTTTTTAAAAAAATATATATTTTACTAGCTGTTGCCCGCGGCTTCGCCCGCGTAGGGGTATGAAAAATAGATAAGAACCTATTCTCAGACCTACCCGATATGCACACAAAATTTCATAAAAATCGGTCGAGCCGTTTCGGAGAAGTATGGTTACTAACACTGTGGCACGAGAATTATATATATATATATATATATATATATATATATATATATATATATATATATATATATATATATATATATATATATATATATATATATATACTAGCTGTCCCGGCGAACTACGTACCGCCTTACATTACACTACCCTACCCTACCCTACACTACCCTACCCTACCCTACACTACCCTACATAAGAACCTTCTCCTGACAATAACAAACTCGACAAAAAAAGAATTAGCCAAATCGGTCCAGCCGTTCTCGAGTTATGCGCTTACCATCACATTTTGCGATTCATTTTTATATATTAGATATATAGATAGATAAATGATACAATTTTAAACTACCACCTATAAGTCAAAACATATTCACAGTTCTCAATAACATAGACACAAAAATTTATGTTAATTTAATTTTATCGAAGAGGCAGCCCTGCGATTGCTGTGGGATCGCGTGGTGTGAAGCAAGCTGACGCGATGGAGTAGGCTATTATAGCAGTAGGTATTGGAAATTTACTACTGTGTGAAGTATCTGTTACGTAGTAACTAATTAGTAATCTGTGACAATACCTAGACCTTTGTGGTATTTTGAAGTTGATCTGATGTTGAACTAAGTAGGTAGAATCAAAGTCCCAGAATCGTCTTTTGTTTACAATTAATCATAGGAAATATTGTACCTCTCAGCCCGGCTTTTTTTAATTTTATAATTAATAATAAAATTTATAATTATGAATTTAAAAACTATTTTCAAATAAAAGCTTGAACCTGAAATTTACTGGTTTGTGAAATGTGCTTGAGTATTACAAATATAACTAAACATAGCTTTTGAAAGACAGAGACAAATTACGGGCCGCTGTGAGGAATGTATAAGATTCTAACGATAATCTTGGAGATTAAAATGTCACAGTATTTGCTCCTATATTTTGGACACGTTTAACTACGTTTTGGATGTCATCGAATAGCTTATAATATGATATGTATAAAATTATAAGTAAACAAACTGTATTATTCAAAATAGACGAAAAATTTGAATCATAATTTTGATTGCTTGATGAATTTTAGTATTTCTGAAGCTACTCGTATGTCTGACCTAACCCTTGTGTTTTTTATTCATTTCTGTATACTTAGAACTTTCACAAAATATAAGAGCATACCTTATACCAGAGTATACCTTAGTTTTCCGAACCGTTCTGATTCCCGTAGGTACGTTATTTCCTAGGATTTTGTTTAAGTTTTTCTGCCTTTATAGTTTCAGAAATAATATATAAATTTATACTCAATTGTATTTTATGTATTTTCTTTGAATATTAAAAGATACACTTTAAAATTATAAAAAAGAAATATATTTGTAGTTCTCTTATTTTCTTTTCATGTATCGCACCATATAAAAAGTTTTTGAAAAATAATTTTAAGAACACCGGTCAAGTGCGAGTTGGACTCACGAACTGGGGGTTTCGTACCAAAACTCTTAATTGATCCTACTAGATGTCGCTAGTTTCTTCACGTTTCAAAGAAACATATTTTGTTGTAATGTGGTTTTTTTTCCATTATTTATGGTTACGGCTGCGATATAAATACAGACACTTTGTGAAAATTTAAACTGTCTGCCTACTAAGGTTTATGAAATACAGCCCGCTGACAGACAGACAGACTGACGGACAATAAAGGCTTAGTAACAGTACTCCGTCATTGGTCGGTCACCCTTACGGAACCCTAATTACCTACCAAAAGTTATTTTGTCAATTTACGTTTGCTATGAATTACGAAAACAACATTTAATAAAAATTTACATCCAGCGTTAAAAGGTTCATTAAGAACAATTCTTATTCCAAACTTTAAATGAATCGTGTTGAGATGCTCGAAATAACAATCTGTTGGAAATGTTTATACAACAAAAATGAAACCAAGTTAACTACAAAATAAGAATATTTTAACAATATAATTAACGTAACGATCACCGTTGTAAAACATTATCAATTAGCTTAGTTAATTAGAGGGCAATTGATACTTTTATTTAAAGAAGTATATTATACACTTATCATAAAGCTCTAGTTTTACATGTTAGGTACGTTTCATGTCGGTGCCTACTAAATGTTAGCTACGTTTCATGTCGGTGCCTACTAAATGTTAGCTACGTTTCATGTCGGTGCCTACTAAATGTTAGCTACGTTTCATGTCGGTGCCTACTAAATGTTAGCTACGTTTCATGTCGGTGCCTACTAAATGTTAGCTACGTTTCATGTCGGTGCCTACTAAATGTTAGCTACGTTTCATGTCGGTGCCTACTAAATGTTAGCTACGTTTCATGTAGGTGCCTACTAAATGTAAGCTACGTTTCATGTCGGTGCCTACTAAATATTAGCTACGTTTCATGTCGGTGCCTACTAAATGTTAGCTACGTTTCATGTCGGTGCCTACTAAATGTTAGCTACGTTTCATGTCGGTGCCTACTAAATGTTAGCTACGTTTCATGTAGGTACCTACTGAAATAAACTTATTAAAAAAAACCTAAACACTTTTAGCTTCATGTCAGTGGCGTAAGGGTTACGGTTGCTACCTCCTGTCCGGTAGGCCGTGGTTCGAATCCTGCCACGTACCAATGTGATTTCAAATTTCGATTTCATATGTACGTTTATCCGACGCTCTTACGGTGAAGGAAAACATCGTGAGGAAACCTACACACGTCTGCGAAGAAACTCGAAGGTTGTGTGTGAAGTCGACTAACCCGCACTGGGTCTGCGTGGTCGACTAAGGGGGTAGGCTCGAGCCCCTCGGTGGGGACGTATATGAGCTAATAAGATGAGAAGATGAAGAAACACTTTTAGATACAGCTTAATATATTTGAAAATAATTATAATTATTTAATATTCTTCTCTAGAAACCCTTTAATTTGATACACTTTACATGGGTGCATTAAAAAATAACTGGCCCACACCTTTGAGAGTCCACCATATTAGATTTAGAATAACGTCACTTCGTTAACCATGCACTGTCGTCCAAACTAATCGTTTATACTAAATTTCAGCTTAATCGGAAACGGGTACATGGGTCCAATTTAACTTGCCAATTTTGAAGCGGAAAACTTCGATTACATGTTACATATATACCTTCGAATATTGCAAGTTGAATGAAAACTAACGATAAGTTCGAGTATACAATGCGATTACCCACTGCTCGACTGCTCAACTGCGCAACTGGTTGAGCACTTAGTTGAGTAGTGGGACATAAGGGAAATTGAACCCGCAAACTAATCCAGGGGAAATAACATACACACACCCACACATTTTTTTTCGAACACTTTTTTCGTGTTATTATTTGATATAGAGTACTTTTTTATCAAAATCTCGATGTCGAATTTTTGGAAGATTTCGTTTATCGTTCGAAAGTAGAAAAAAACCTACTGCTAAAAAAATATTTATACAGGGTGTAACAAAATTGGTTTAGGAGCCGTTAATTGAGGCTTCTACTCATCGTTCTGAACAACATTGCCAAAGAGACCCTATTCAATTCACAAAAAATGAACTCCTTATCTTTACTAATATTATAAACGCAAAAGTTTGTATGTACGGATGTATGGATGTTTCTTAATCTTTCACGCCACAACAGATTAGGACCTGGATTAACATATAGGCTTGTGGCTTGCGCACTGCGCACCCTCGAAGACGGTCATAGAAACTATGTTCTCGCGTGCGAAGCCGCTGGTACAAATATAATTTCGTGAATTTTTGTATGGAGCTTCGAAATTCGTTTTAAGAATTGACTATGGGTTTCTTAGGGAAAGCTGTGTAGAATGATAAGTAGAAGGCCCAAATTAACGGGTCCTATACCACTTTTGTTATATCCTGTATAGGTACTTAACTATGATAAAAAAGTTTTTATTGCGTTTTATTTAGTGACCCCTTAAATAAAGTGAAAAACAATGCTTACGCGTAACCCCTCATTGGGGAACCATCAATAACCCCTCCCGGCCCCCTCAGCCCCCTTAGCCCCCTTCCAACAAATTACGCGACGCTTGTCAAGCTTGACGCAATTATTGGCGCGATCCATCATCCCGGCGACGTGTAACACAACTAAATAATTTTCGGGTTAAACATTTAAGTCTAGGGGCTGTGAAAACCGCACCACGTACATATTACGTATTAAGTTAGGACCATGATTTTGGTAACAAATATGGGTTTATTTCTCTCATGTCCTTTTATTATTATTGCTTTTTATTTTATTAACATTATTTTATTTTATGTATCAATTTAACCTACTTCACTAAAATATTTATTCTATTATATTGTTTACATTATCGCACTACTGTACCGATCGCTTCGCGGACACGACACCATGGGCTTTTCTGAAAACCAGCGCTGCAGTTCTCCTGCAGCTAATGCTGAGAAAAGTCCATTTTGACATCGCACTACACCGATTCCGTTGGTCTTATTTGTTTTTTGTGTTAACTTTTTTTGTTTTTTTTTCTGTTTCTACGTGTTTTACTTCTTTTTTATGTTGTGTAATCGGTGTGTGTTTGTGTCAAATAAAAATCTGTCTATTGTCTATATACGAGTATGATCGGCTTGTACATAGTAAGAAGTTAAATTATATTACTTTTGCAAAGATAGATGTTAATAACATTCGAGATATTATGAATATATGCAGTGTGGACCTTTAAATTATGGGAAATTAATTATAAAAAAGTAAAAAACATTACACACGCTATGAACAGTAATTTTTGAAATCTATTTTTTTTTTAATTAGAGTTTTTTTTATGGATCCCTTTCGTCCTGCTTGCTATTCTACTACTAAGCGGTACGGATGTAGCGTAGTCATCATCAGCATCATCAACAAAGGCCCAGGATTTCCACAACGACGGGTCTTGCGCTGCCTGCATCCAGCGGCTTCCCGTGACCTCCACTAGGCCACCAGTCCACCGAGTGCCTGCCTAAACTACGCCTTCCTGTGTGCGGTCGTCATTCTAGAACTTTACTGCTCCATCGGCCATCTAGGTAGGTCTCGTACTTTTTGCAAATAACCTTGTATTAACCTTCTGATCAAACACTCGCACGCCTCAACGAAACCCGAAAACAAATTATCCCCCTACACACAATAGGGTTTTCCCTAATAGAAGCGGACAAAGCGCCCCTGCTGGCATCCCGGGTAATCTCTATTCAAGTTCGGGCAATCCGTCAAGAGATGGCGCCACAATAGAGGATTAGCGGTTGTTATTACGGGTGGCGGCTCGGTTCGGGTACGGTATGATCGAGAGCCGAGAATATTACGGATTATGACGGCTCCCCTTTTTCTCTGCTTTGTGGGGTGGAAACTTTTTAGTTTGGGTGACATTCATTTTGATTTCAGTTGCACTTGTCGAATGAATTTTGTTAATAACGGCATTATTCAGGTATTCAAAAGATTTACTTTATTATTCATTTAGCTAGACTTTACTAAGAGCACTAGTGGGTACCTACATAGTTACCTACACACACGTATCATCGATGTGGATAAAATAGTGCTTTTCTAAATTGCATTGTAATCAATGTTTACTCTTCATTAAAAGTTGTGAACATTTAAAAATAAATGATAGTGTCAAAAAATGCAGCCGTATTATCATTTACAAATAAATAAAAGTGTCAAAAAATGCAGCCGTATTTACAAATAAATGATAGTGTCAAAAAATGCAGCCGTGTCATTTCCAAATAAATGATAGTGTCAAAAAATGCAGCCGTATCATTTCCAAATAAATGAAAGTTTCAAAAAATGCAGCTGTATCATTTACAAATAAATAAAAGTGTCAAAAAATGCAGCCGTAATATTTCCAAATAAATGATAGTGTCAAAAAATGTAGCCGTATCGTTTCCAAATAAATGATAGTGTCAAAAAATGCAGCCGTAGGTAAGAATCATTTAGAAATGATGGTTTCAAAATATCCTTCCACATACCTCGGTATCCTTTGTGAAAATTTGATAATAAAGAAATTGAGACATTACTATCATTAGGACTAGATATTGAGGATGAAAATAATAGTGTTACGATTACACGTCTACTTCATATGTGATATGCAGAGGTCAGCACATCTAGATAAACACTCGTAGTGCGATTCTGATCTCTACGCATGCGGCATAAGAACGGTACAAAGTCTAAAGTGTCTAGCTTGAAATGCTGGCCTCTGTACATGATGTGTTATGAAGAAGATACATATCTACAGCTAATTCCTTCCTTGGGAGTGTATTCTTTGTGTATATGAGATAGACCCCAGCAATCACTTACGGAAAAATGTAAGTCGTAGAAGTGCATTTCCCCCAACTTTAATTAATTAATGTAACGAGGATTTTCTCTATAGAGCAGAAGTTATGTTTATAAAGGATGTCTCACAGTAAGAACTACAACTTTTAAACCATAAAAAATATATGAATTTAATATTTTATTAAAATTTATTTCTACGTATGTACTTACCTATCGAGGTAATAAGAGATTTACACATGAAACACAATATCGGTTAAATGGTAACCGTTGCTCTGTTGGCAGTTATGCACTCCTTTGATAAGAAAAAAAAAACGAGAAATTTCTTCTTGGAGTGCCTCAGTTGTCTCAGGGTAGCTCGCATACTTAGACCTTACTTTTAAAAAAACCCCAGAGAAAATAGTCGAAACACGTTAAGTCGCAACCTATAGGCGGCCAGCTTTGGTCTCCAAAACCAGAGGTGACACGACCTGAAAACTGGGTTTGTAATTTTTCGCATTTTTGTAATGGGTTTTCACTATTATCAAACGTTATTTTGGTAAATGTAATTTTTTTAATTAAACAAACACCAAATATGGCTAACTCAACAATTGAAAGTCAAAAATGGCGCGCGATTCGAAATTTAAGTCCATGCTGGGACACCTTTACATACTCACATAATATGACTGTCGCTGAAAGTTTCGGGACGTTGTTCAGAGTCAGTATATCTCAATGAAAGTTTTGGGACGTTGTTCAGAGTCAATATAATTGTCACTGAAAGTTTCGGGACGTTGTACAGAGTCAATATAACTGTCACTGAAAGTTTCGGGACGTTGTACAGAGTCAATATAACTGTGGCTGAAAGTTTTGGGACGTTGTTCAGAGTCAATATAACTGTCGCTGAAAGTTTTGGGACGTTGTTGAGAGTCAATATGTTACTGAAAGTTTCGGAACGTCGTTCAGAGTCAATATTTTGTCGACACAATCGTAACCGTTTCTTACCTAACGTAAACCTAAATCATAACTGAATATAAAATACAAATGTCATATAAATACGTGTGTTCCTGTCACTAATACTGACAATGACATAATTTACGTAATATAATAACCGCATACCAAATTTTTGTTTACAATATCGTCACGGAGAGAATGTTAAAAAGAATATAGGGTGTCTTAAAAAGCTGTGGTGAGCTTCTATCCATGAAACAAAAAAACGAACTTTTCATAAAAATAAAGTTTTTATGGAAACTTCGTTAATTTTAAAGTAACTTGTAGAACACAGTTTCATCAGTAGAAGCCCATCTTTTAATATTTTAAACCCTTTTTGTTACATCTTGTATATTTACAGGAAGACGTCAGCAAAACAATCGTATATTCGGTGATAAAACGTGTCAGCGAAGGAATAATTGGGCCAGAAATTATTAATAATTATAAATAGTTTAGGAGCTGGATATAATTTTATTCGTGTCGCGCTGGGGCAGGCCTCGCCCGTAATTCATATTTCTACTAACGCCGGCTTCAACGTCTTGATACTTGTAAGTCGCATTATTGTATCTCGTATGATATTCTACTTGGGACGTTACAGCAACATTGTCACAGATCAAATACTCGTAAATTTAATTGAAATTATGATGTTGACATTTACAGTTCCTTGTGAACATTGAACCCTTTAATCTTTATACATATTTAGACAAATATTGTTGTTTTATTTTAATACGTAATGCAATAAAATAATTTGCGATTACTGGATGTACTGTCAAATTAAAATCATATTGAATTATTTTGCGTAAAAATATTTTTTATAGAAATTTATGGAACAGCAAGCTTTTAAATTATCCCATTGGAATCTTCACCTCTCATGGTTTTTTTTTTCAAATTATCAAAATTTTTCGTTCATCATAAAACTGGACAAAGATTTTGATTGTGCCCAGAAATATAATAATTCATAAAAATAAAAATGGTGTATTTATTTCGTTGTGTCCGGACTACACGCAATAATTTTATAGTTTTATTGGCATTTCTCGGGAGAAAATATCAAGAAGAGGCGTGTTGCCGACACGATTTATCGCAGGTTTTATAATCTGCTTCCGCAGACAATAAATTTAAAAAAATCTTCTATCTACAATGTGAGGAGTGAAGCGAGTCTCGTTTTATTATTTTAATTTCCTCATAAGTAGACATTGTTCGAAGTAATCTTGACATGATCCCTGAATCCTGAAGTCTCAGCCAGACAGGGTAGTAATCATCATCATCATCATTTCAGCTCATATACGTCCCCACCGAGGGGCTCGAGCCTACCCTGAATTAGGGCGATCGGGCCGTAGTCGACCACGCGGGCCCAGTGCGGATTGGTCGACTTCACACACAACCTTCGAGTTTCTTCGCAGGCGTGGGCAGGTTTCCACACGATGTTTCCTCAGGGTAACAATCGTTGGCGTTAGACCACTTTTAGGATTTAACAAAGTCGAAGAAAAGAACTGCCTCCGTGGTGCAATGGTTAACTTCATTAGCTTCACATCAGGAGGTCGCGAGTTCGATTCTCGGCGGAGTCTTACTTTGTAGGACTCGGTTTGGTTGGTGGAAGTGCATTTTCTACGCCAGCCTGGCTAGCTACCACCATATTATCATAATCTTGCCGCCAAATATAATGTTAACAGCATTGATGTGTTCTGGCTTTAAGGAAAAAATAGCGAGTTCCCCATTGCGTTGGGCAATCTTGGCAAGTCCGCTTTTAACTTCGGCATCATCATCACTTTACCATCGAGTGAGATGATGCCAAGGGCTTAACAATTGTAAAAAAAATTAAGCCTTAAATTTTAAAAAATCACTATAGATTGTTGTTAAATCTTACCTTAATTTAATTAACTTTTATCAAAGCTAAGTTACTGACATGCTGTTGTTTGGACCAATTGCATTTTTGTTGTTTTTAGAACCTGCCTCACATAGATAATAGGTAGTTGGAAATTGTATCAGAATGGACATAGCTCAAGTTTGTCAAGTAGAGGGAAGACTAGACTTAATGAATAGCAAAACTCACTAATAACTTTTGTTTGAAATTCAGCTCTCATCACTTCTTTAGTTCTTTCTTTAATTTCAAAGAGCTTCCGGCAAATTGTAAAGCGGTTGACTGTACACAAAATGAACATTCTACTGTTTGTCGTGCACGAGATCTCATGATGCGTGAGGTCATCTTTAACAAGATCTTCATGAATGCATAAATTGAATGAGTTATTTACTACACAATCATTCTAATACATATATTAAGGGTGAAATGAGCTGCTGCGGACCCCTCGCGTGCATGTTAAGGACCCCTGTCCGTGGACCCCACTTTAAGAAACCATAGATTCTAAGCTTGAAATTATTGTGTAAATACTAGAATCATTAACACACGGGTATTGCCTACATAAACTACTGAAAAGCCTTCCTTAATTTCTGAAACTTTCTTTAGTAGGTATACCCAATAACGCCATCTGTCTGAAAATAAAAGAACCTTACGTCGTAACTTTATGGGAGATGAAAGATTATGTATTTTGTGTTGAGTTATACATCTGAACTATACTGAGGTACCTACCAGAGTAAAAGTCTGGAGTGTTTTTTTAGCCCTTGACATCATCTCACCTGATGGTAAGTGACGATGATGCCCTAAATGAAAGCGGGCTCACCAAGATTCCCCAACGCAATGAGGAACTGGTTATCTTATCTTCATGCCGGAACACCTCAATGCGGTTAACAATGATTTTTGGCGGTAAGTCTTTATCTAGCCTGGCGGGCTTAGGAAATGCCCTACCACCGACCAAACTGAGTTTTACAAAGTAAGGCCCCGCCGGCAATTGAACCCGCAACCTCCTGGTGTGAAGCGAATTGAATAACAGTTACGCCATTGAGGCGTTTTTTAACATCATGTATATTTGTAGAACTTTAACGCTGATAATGCTCGCGATCCGTGTCAACATTTGTGTAAACGCCGCACGTTTTGACATCAAAGGTAATATTATTCCTATAGCCTTCCACTTCTGGGTTGTAAATTAGCAGTAAAAGCGAAGAGAATGTCTGCCAGAACTTATTATAAGTGTTGTCTACTTCGGTTATTACTCTGGCCATCCTGTATTATGTCTCGGACGGATTAACGCGGCAATCCAATCAAAACTTCGGAGACCGCTGGCTCTTTTATGAGGTAAGGGATTATGGTACATTATTATTGTGCCGGTTAATATCGGAGTTGATCAGAAACGATAAGACGTATAGTGTGGTTGAAAGGGAATAAATATAGGAAACGAATTTATGAGAATGGTTCGGTGCAATTGGAATTCTTTGTTCGGAATTCAAAATTTAGTGTTTCTTATTAGTCAGTCATTAGTATACAGGAAGCGATTTGTGAGAATACAGTTTGGCGCAATTAGATTGTTTGTTCGGAATTCAAAATTAAGTGTTTTTTATTAGGCATTCATTAGTATATAGGCAGCGAATTTATGAGAATACAGTTTAGCGCAATTCGATTATTAGTTCGGGTTTCAAAATTGAGTGTTTCTTATTAGGCATTCATTAGTATACAGGCAGCGAATGTATGAGATACAGTTTTCCTTATTAGAATTCCTTGTTCGGAATTCAAAATTTAGTGTTTCTTATTAGTCAGTCGTTAGTATACAGGAAGCGATATAAGAGAATACAGTTTGGTGCAATTGGAATTTTTTGTTTAAAAATTTTGTGTTTCTTTTTAATCAATCGTTCGTATATGTTTGGTTCAATTGGAATTATTTGTTTGGAATTAAAAATTTAGTGTTTATTTTTAATCAATCGTTAGTATATAGAAAACGATTTTATGAGAATACAGTTTGGTGCAATTGGAATTATTTGTTTGGAATTCAAAATTTAGTGTTCTTATTTACATCGACAATTAACGTACTTACCTGTATAACTATACTTTTTAACACAACCAACAGACTTTACAAACCTACAGAATCAAAAAATCAATAGATCTGTACGGTTAATTCCTAAGATATTTTTTTTTTCAAAGATATGAAAAAACATAAATTAAACAAGGACTGATGACCTGATGAAGATCACGGGAAGCCACTGGATGCGGGCAGCGCAGGACCGGTCGTCGTGGAAATCCTTGGGGGAGGCCTTTGTCCAGCAGTAGACGTTTTTCGGCTGATATGATGAAACAAGTCTTTTGGTCTGTACACATATTTAAGATATTACCTACTTGCCTTTCTATGCATAAACTCATAAATGTTTCAAAGGTGCATCCCTAATTAAAACATGAAAAACAACACTCCACTTCTTGAATGTCTCGCGGGGCAGCTCCCCTTCCTAATCGTAAAAATAAGTTCATAAAATTCAAATTAGCATCACCCCTTTGGGGCTTTTAAATTCATAAATAAAATAAAATGCTCTTTAAAAAAAGTAAGACAAAAAGACCCCAACAATTAACAAATCGCTGGCACTCGCGGGTTAATTTTAACTGTTTCCTACTGTTGTGGCTTGTAGGGAAGCGGCTTTTTTAAGAATAAAATTACCGTAACCTGACACATCCACTGGAACAATAAATAGTGGTTGACATAATAAAGGCTGGGGTTGTCTATAATAGCACATACACACACGTTGATGTTTTAAACGTTTTTATTTTACATCACGATGATTTTTTTCTTTATTTATTTAGTGATTGATTTTAGAGCGACTTTCAACGGTCCGATTAAGGGGCTATACCTCGGTAATTAGCACCGCCATCAGTTAATAATTAATTACTCGCTAAGTGCATATTTTAACAGATTTTTTTAAAATGAATATAAAAATAGGTATATACTGTAATTTATTTAGAAACTATTAACTGTTTAAAATACAGTTTGCTGTAGTTACAGATAGCTTAAGTGCCAAAAATAACCAATTTTATGAAGTAAAACCACAGTATTTATTGCAATTCTGTGGTATAACTGAGTATTTACAAAAATATATAAATTGTCTACTTTAAAAACATCGTTTCCCTTTCTATCATCATCATCATATCAGCCAGAAATCGTCCACTGCTGGACAAAGGCCTCCCCCAAGGATTTCCACGACGACCTTACCTTTCTCTTTCTATGCCGAGCAAAAATTTATTTTATATAAAAAAAGGTCCGACAATACTTTGTGATAATTTCAACTATCTACATAGGTACGGTTCATGAATTACAGCCCGCTGACAGACAGACAGACGGAGGAACAGCGAAGGCTTATAGTAATAGGGTCCAGTTGGTCACCTTGGGGTGTATGGAATTCTAAAAACATGACTGGATGGAGTCAGACGCACTCAAATCTTTATTAGAAAAGTGAAGCCAGTGTAAAGGCATCCTAACCCGTTATCCGAAACTTTTTACAAGCCTAACATCTGTTTGTTATCCTTTCTATTTTCGTATATCCGAGTATTTTATACGCCCCTGTCATTGTGGCATGCCCTTGTCATTGTGGCTCAATTAAGAAGTCACATTTCTGTTTAATGACCACAGTTATATTTCAATCGCGATCTCTGTGAAGTAGCATTTTTATGTGAAGTTCTTTCGGTAATTATTATTATAATTGAGTGCTTTATTGTGTGCGCGAGGTTTTGCATTATTTTTATCGACCTTTTGTGCTTGCTTTGAAGTGTAAAAATAAAAACGATTCATTTAAAGGCCTGCAATTTAATTGAAAACATATTATTATATTTAATATTGCTAATCACTAAACTGATCAATATTGCTAAATACCCATAACAAAGTCGCGAAAATAACAATTGTAATGGCAAGTTGTTTTTCTTATCTTTTGGCACGGGCCAAATAGTTGATTGTATCAAAAATAAACTGTGAAACAATTGTTAAGTACCTAATTAATCCCTTCCCTACTAATATTATAAATGCGAAAGTAACTCTGTCTGTCTGTTACGCTTTCCCGCAAAAACTACTGAACGGATTTGGCTGAAATTTGGTAGGTAGAAAGATTAGGACCTGGATTAAGACATAGGCTACTTTTTACCACGCTCGCGAGCCGCTTGCGGCTCGCGCACTGCGCACCCTCGAAAAGTCATAGAAACGTGGTCCACGCGGGTGAAGCCGCGGGAAACAGCTAGTTCCTAATAATTATTTACCCGAGGTCGGGGAGCGAGACTGAGACAGATCAGCTAATCGCTTATTGTGATCTGCCAACCTCTGCACTGTCATCAAGCCAAATGTCCAGACGGGCTCTTAGGAGACGTGATATGATAATTACAATTTTCTAATTATTAAAATACCAATCAGTCTTTCAAGGGGGCTTTGGAAAATTATTACGTGCATGATGCCTTGCTATATCAAACAATAGGGCAAAAGGTCCTTACCGGCCAAGTGCGAGAAGAATTCGCGCTTCGAGGATTCCGTACCACCACACCTCTCCACATAACCACAGTACCATAAAGAGTACTAGCGTACAGTATGGTCACTCCCTGCCTCCCGTTGAAAGTGCCGCACACCCCCGCTCAGTAGCCTCAACCGCAACCCTAGCATGTCTTATCTCACTCACACAAGCATGGTACGCGTTCACCTACACGAGCTTAGACTGTTTGTGTAGGAACGCGTTTGTTTCATACATTTGATCCTCAGTGACCGAGGTGTGACATAACTATGAAAATTATACATATTCACATTACAAAAAAGACATCAACGCGAACGGCAGAATTTTTTTTACTCAGTTCGTACCCCTTAGCGAGAGCACGACTCAAACTTGGCCAGTTCTCATTGTAATTCAAGACAATTACTATAATTACACTAAGTTTCATGCTTGTATGTGTAATAACGTTTTTCGATGGAGCAAAATTTAATTGTAGGCCCTATTTAATTTATTTTTTTAATTTTCACACATTCCGTAAAAAATTCAATTCTCTACCTATTAAGGTTAATGAAATACAGCCTACTGACAGGAGGACGGACATACCAACAGCGAAGGTTAAGTAGGTAATAGGCTCACGTTGGTCACCCTATGGCTGTACGGAACACTAATAAAAAGTGGTTATCTCAATAAAAATCGCTAGTATTTAAAAAAAAACGTACCGTTAAGCCTCACTTTAATATCTGCAAGTCGACCTACTTTAGCTCCTGTATGCAGGGATTAAGGAGCGCGGTTTCTGCAAGAACCGTTTGAACACCCTCTATATAGGTGGGTTTTACATGTAAACAGTTTTCTGAGCTATCTAAGTGTGAGCTTTAAAGTTGAGGCTTTTCATACATTCGTATATGTCGCCATATGGACTTATCGGCTCCTTGCTAAGCCTTCGAAATAGAGTGCAGTCTCTTTGCAGCTGCTGTCTGGCGGAGCGCCTCACGCAGTTGTCATGATTGAGCTGTTGCGGCGAGGTGCAGCTCCATGGCATAGTAAATATTAGAGTTTCATCCTCTGATAACCCTGTAACCTTTGATGCGCATTCTGATTCATTCGTTCTCCTCGAGACTGATAATGAAGAGGTGTATAAAGTTCTATTGAATCTTAAGTCTGACAGTGCACCAGGGTGGGATGGAATTCCAGTGAAATTCTTAAAGCTAGCAAATAAAGTGCTAGTTCCGATTATTTGTCATATAGCCAACCTATGCTTTAGAAAAGGCATATTTCTCGCCCCACTTAAACAAGCAATTATTACTCCGGTCTATAAAGGTGGGGATAAAGATGACGTAAATAATTACAGACCTATATCTGTTTTGCCGGCTATCTCTAAAATATTGGAAAATTTGATCAATAACAGGCTAATAAAATATCTCAATAAATACAATATTTTATCCAACCAATCGCTGAAAAAAACAGAAGACGCTGTGTTAGCCTTAAGCTCTTTGATCATCAGTCACCTTGATGGTGCTAAGAAATGCCTTACCGTATTCCTTGATTTGAAAAAGGTCTTTGATACTGTCTGTGTCCCTACCCTTTTAATGAAACTGGAGAGAATAGGCATCAGAGGTGTTCCCTTATCTCTTCTTAAGCACTATTTAAGTAAAAGAAAACAGACAATAAAGATCGGACATCATATAAGTGACCATATTGTCGTCAACTATGGGGTTCCTCAAGGAAGTGTCCTTGGTCCTACCTTGTTTCTCGTGTATATAAACGATCTGTGTAATTTAAATATAAAGGGCGCTAATATTTTCTCGTATGCCTCTGTCAACTCTTGGCAGTCCCTTCGGTCAGAAGCTGAGACAGGTCACATCAAAGTAGCCCAATGGCTTGAAGCAAACCTTCTTACACTCAACGTGACCAAAAAAAATTTCATCTGCTTCTGTATAAATAGGAGAAAATGTCCCAATGTCGATTATAGTATAAGAATCCATAGATGTGATACTGACTCTAAGTCCCAACAGTGTTCATGCTCATCTATTAACAGGGTAACATCTCTTAAATATCTAGGAGTAATGCTCGATGAGAGGCTTGACTGGTATTCTCATTTAAAGCTGGTTGCCGGCAGATTACGTTAATTAATTTGGATTTTCAAAAACCTATGTCTAAGGTTTTTTGCTCCTATTAACCTGTTACATAAAATATAAATTGCCCTAGCTCAATCGATATTGATTTACTGCATACCTGCTTAGGGTGGAGCCCTAAAGACACACTTTTTAGATTTAGAACGAGCACAACGTGGACTCCTAAAGGTCATGTATTTTAAACCCCTCAGATTTCCTACGAAACAGTTATATACAATCAGTAAACTATTAACCGTAAGACAATTATATATAATTAGTATAGTTATCAAAACGCACAAATCCCTAGAATATAACCCTGATAACCTTAGTAAAAGGCGCAAGTATTTAATAGCTCCAACACAAATAAATAGGACCTCATTCGCTTTCAATCAATACAAAACCAGACCATCATATAATTTATAATAAAATAAATAAATTTCTTGATATATACCCATTTAAACTCTCCGATTGTAAGAAAACTGTAGTATCTTGTTTGCAGTCCCTTATTACGATGATACTGAATATTTACTTGAAGTTGTCAAATAAATGAACAAACACACCCATGCCCTCACGACACTGCACTGCATCACACCACACGTACACACACACACATACATGCACACATTCATGCACACATACAGCACACTCATACTTCGTTACACAAACACTTAAAATAAACACAAAACATAGATATACACAAGCTTTTCTTTTTTTACATTTTTGTTTCCCTAATATCTTGTTTATATGTGTTTACATTGTTTATTATCAGACTTTTGTTCTGGAAGTGCGAGTCCTCCTGACACAGGTTTACAAAAAAAAACCTAAAAGGAGGTCTCAACCTCTATTTTGAGATGTTGTAAAAGTGACCTAATAAACATTTTTTTTAAAATTTAACTTTAATTGTGGTAAAGCGTAGCCGTACACACCGACAAGTTTATGAAGTAATTCACCATTAGGTATTAGTAATTATCAATTACTAGCTTTTGCCCACGGCTTCGCCAGCACGAACATCGTCGACTGTCTTTGAGGATGAGTGGTGCGCGAGCCACAAGCGGCTCGTGAGCGTGGACATGGGTTTTCTCCAGATCCCTCAGGAACTATATTGGGCTATTCTGATTAGCAGTCTATGTCACTTCCCACCCCCCCAACCAATTCTATCTAAAAGTCACTTCCATCCGTTGCGACGCCCGCCGACGTGCACAAGCGTGGAAATAAGTTTTCCTCAGAACCTTTGGGGACTATGTCAGGATATACTAATTATTAAATTATGTCATTTTCTACCTCTTCAATCAGCTCTGTGCAAAAAACCACAACAATCCATTGTTCCGTTGCGCCGGGAAGTGAGCGTGTCCACAGCTCCGGTACCACACCGTATATGTGGGAGCCAGCTTCTCTGGCGTCCCGAGCGGGGATCGAACCGCCAGCACCGAAAGCCGCGGGAGGTGAGCGCGCTTACAGCTCCGGGACCTACCTGGACAGTAGGTAGTGGTTCTCTTCCACGAGGCACTCGCCTTGCAGAGTACCAGGACAAGCGTCTTGGCGGCAAGACCTACCGTAACTGGTCCTTGTCTTCACCTTATGGTGTTGGCAGGAATAGCGGCCCCCACTGTTATGCCCTAGGGTAGGTAAGTGGGGACGCTATATCATAAACCTGGAAGTCTAGCGTATCTGGTAGATATATACGAGAGGGGATGTTCCGTTGATCCATTGTTCTGTCGGTGAGTGGGGACGCTATATCATAAACCTGGTAGTTTAGCTATCTGGTAGATATACGAGAAGGAATGTTCCGTTGTGACAAGAAACATTTAAGAAGTTGACCAAAAAAAATAGGGTTCCGTTTTTACCTTTAAAAATGTCTAAAGAATTTGATAAAATTTTGCAAGTAATAACCATTATTCATAATAATATTAAGTGGCAGTCTTGGCAATATTCTTTGAAGGCAGGCCCCCATACAAAAACCATATTTTTTTTGCGATTAACTTGATGAATCAATCTACTTGTTATTATTGTTGGCTTGTGTACGCGTGCCGGACGATGCAAGCTACACTAGAAAATATGCACAGCGTGGCTGTACAATATGCACAGCATGGCTGTACAATATGCACAGCATGGCTGTACAATATGCACAGCGTGGCTGTACAATTTACGTTCAGTATATCTGTACGGAAATGTGAAAAAAGTATCTAAACTTCTTATACGAATCGATCAGCAACCTTATGTATGGGAAGTCAAATTTTATTTGCGATTTATAAAACTTTTTCAGTTACTTTCACAAGTACGTAGTCCACCGTCACACTTTTTAAATGAACTAAGTAAAATGTACCTAATGTTGTTTACTTAAACGCGCTACAAGACAGGAGATATATGTGATTACAGGATCGTAAAAAAAACTACTTCTCTACATAAACAAATCGATCGATCAGAGTGGCAAAGACACCTCATACATCCAAGTGACAACACCAAACTAATTTTAATATTTAACCTAAGTGCTTTTTTATTATTAATTATTTAATTTTGTACATATGAAAGGTAACCGTAGCTGCCTGGATGACTGGACTGATCTATCAACGCACACTTCTAACGACGGATCGGGTTGAAAATTTGGGCCACAGATATAAAATCTGATGTAGGCATCCACTAAAATCCTGGGAAATTCCCACGGGACGGAAAAAAACTAGATTTGCGCGGGCGAAGGCGTGGGAAACAGCTAGTAAATTGTATTAAACAATTTTTATTTTCCTTCTGCACAGGGCTCGGCCGAGACGGCAATTGCTGAATTCATATTATTAGAGGACTCGCATGCGGTTCGGCTAAACTTTACTCAACTATATCATGATATATACAAATGATATTTGTGCTTGATATAAATCAATACTGGCATTTATATTTTAATTTAGAAAATCATACGTTAAATGCGACTGATAAAATACTCGTAGTACCTGAATGTGCCAAATCCAAAGAATAAAGATATGAGTATAACAAAAATAAATAAATGAGTTTAATTTATTTAACCATCTTCAAAGTAGCAAAAATATACATTTATTTATTTATTAAAAAAAAACATATTATAGTGAAAAAATTTATTATTGTTTTGATAAACATCTCAAAATTATCAAACATATACATTTTAAATTCAACTATTTCAAAAAAAACGTATTGGAGTATAAATTTAGTATGTAATTTTGATGAGTATCAACAATATCGAAAATATCGGATATACATATATCAAAAAATCTGATATTTTGATATTTTGATTTTCGCTTTGAGCGATAAGAACGCCCAAATTGTACCGCTGTAGTTCCTTTTTTATTCTGTGTTTAGATTTTTATATTTTTTAAGTTAAGTTTTTTTTAAAGTTTTTATAAGTTGTTTATATTTTTATTAACTAGTGTGTACAATAAAGAGTATTTATCTTATCTTATCTTTTATTATATTAATATCGGATATTTACGAACCCTGCTTCACAGCCCTTGCAGTAATGTGCAAACACATGCTACGCGACATTTATAACATTGTCACGAAACAATAACTGAAAATAACACTCTCAAATGGCTCCGTCAGTCACTTGTCAAATGGGAAGCGATGTAGCAGTCGAGATATGGTTATTGTTATTTTTTATGTCTCCTCTCTAACCAAACAGAGACGAGAGAATGATTTCAACTTCAACATCTAGAAATAGAACGTTACTGTAAGTGCTAAACAAACTCATTTCAACTCATTTTAGTAATAGGTAAATACAGTTGAAAATAAAGTTTATTTTGTATTTTGATGTTGAAACGACGAACGACGGCAGTGAATTTTCAAAATTTTATCAAACGCTGTTTTTAATTTACATTTATTTTGTATGAAATCTTTGCTTTAAGGGGTTGTTTCTTTCTTTCTTCTTTTCTATCCTTTCATAGTTTTCCCATGACTGAGACACACTGCACCACCCAAGGCCGTAGCCAGGAATTAGTTAAGGGGGAGGGGGTCAGTAAGAATTTTGCGCCCCCTTTAATTGGCGTCCACTGGTACTCCTCCCCCTCCCTTTGGCACAGGCTTCCATGTTTGATCTCCTTCAAAGTCACGTCAGCATCATTGCATAGGTGCACTCATTTGAAATAATGCGTTTTTTTTGTCCCAGCACGGTTACTTACTTTAAATTTTTGCTTTTTTTGAAATTTTACGATCTGAATATTTTTGCAAGTAAGTACTCAAATCTATTGAGCCAACAACAAGAAATTATAATTAACAAAATGTGCTCGGACCACAACAGAAGCGATCGGTGGCACGATGCGGCGCGGACCCCCTGCGCGCGCGAATCTCGATCCAACTAACGAGGCCGAACAATGTCTCTATTAGCTTATTCTAGGGTCTTAGATCTCAGGTGGGGCATGCGTGGAGTTGCCACTATTATTTCGAAAAAGAAAGGATTTTAAGTGTTTCAAATATTTTTGACTAATAATTCCAGATATTAAAGTATGTGGTGTTTCATAGAACGGAGTGGAGAGAGAGAAGAGTAGGAAGGCAAGCCCCACCACCATAAGAGAGAGAGAAAGAGAAACACAGATAAATCGTCCCTAATTTTCAGATTGTCATTGCCTGTGTACACGCAAAAAATTACGTATATGTATTTAAACCGGAATTTATATAACAAAATGTTAAAAACTAAAATTATTGGCTGCGTCTTACCTCGAAGTTCAGTCAGTTCTATTTGATAATGTTGTCAATTTTTTTCACAAACTCTCTGACTCCAAAAAATATCTAAAAATGAATCCTACTCCACCCCGCTCTTGTTCAATCTGCGCAAAACGTTCTCCATACTCGGCTATGCAAATAAAGTTGGTTGCAAAAACAAAGCGAAGCACGGTAATTACACTTGGTGGTAAATTAACGGACATCGATACGGGGGACATGCGCGCGAGTCGCGAGTGCACTACCAGTGCGGACGTAATGAGTCCAGATATGGGACTAGAGTGCACGATACTGTACTGGACAGAAAAATGTTTTGTCGCTTTTAGACTGTTACACTCTCCAAGATAATTGGTAGTGTATTTTCATTGTTAATGAAAAAGCAGTCTGCAACTACATGTAATTAAAAAATAACAAATCTATATAACCTACTAGGGACCCACCCCGCGGCTCCGCCATCTTTTTTTTCGTTTTTTTTACAGGATAACCCACTGGGATGATCTGGATGTTCCATCAAAATGGCTCCAGCTGCTTGAAGTCCATAGGGAACATACATACATACACACATCGTCTTTTAAATATACAGATAGATTAATTTAGACCATTCAAATAAGCTCAAACACAATACCTCTAGTGTAAGTTGGTAAAGTGTTGGAGTATCCTGCAGATTCCAGGTGATGCTGCAGCATCAGGTCAAGGTTACCATATATTGTCATCGGTCCCCAATGGGTGTACAAATTTGCTTTCATCTTTTCAGCCGAACCTGCTGGACTGAAGGAAGCTGAAATGAAGCCACCACGGGCAAATAGCAGCGAGTGCGGTAGAACATAATATTTAACACCGATGAACTCACCACGGGCAAATACAAGCGAGTGCGGTAGTACATAATATTTCACACCGATGAACTCACCACGGGCAAATACAAGCGAGTGCGGTAGTACATGATATTTCACACCGATGAACTCACCACGGGCAAATACCAGCGAGTGTGGTAGTACATAATATATCACACCGATTAACTCACCACGGGCAAAAAGCAGCGACTGCGGTAGTACATAAAATTTCACACCGATGAAGTCACCACGGGAAAATAGCAGCGAGTGCGGTAGTACATAATATTTCACACCGATGAAGTCACCACGGGCAAATACCAGCGAGTGCGGTAGTACATAATATTTCACACCGATGAAGTCACCACGGGCAAATACCAGCGAGTGCGGTAGTACATAATATTTCACACCGATGAAGTCACCACGGGCAAATACCAGCGAGTGCGGTAGTACATAATATTTCACACCGATGAAGTCACCACGGGCAAATAGCAGCGAGTGCGGTAGTACATAATATTTCACACCGATGAAGTCACCACGGGCAAATAGCAGCGAGTGCGGTAGTACATAATATTTCACACCGATGAAGTCACCACGGGCAAATACCAGTGAGTACGGTAGTACATAATATTTCACACCGATGAAGTCACCACGGGCAAATAGCAGCGAGTGCGGTAGTACATAATATTTCACACCGATGAAGTCACCATGGGAAAATACCAGCGAGTGCGGTAGTACATAATATTTCACTCCATGAAATCACCACGGGCAAATAGCAGCGAGTGCGGTAGTACATAATATTTCACACCGATGAAGTCACCACGGGCAAATAGCAGCGAGTGCGGTAGTACATAATATTTCACACCGATGAGGTCACCACGGGCAAATACCAACGAGTGCGGTAGTACATAATATTTCACACCGATGAAGTCACCACGGGCAAATAGCAATGAGTGCGGTAGTACATAATATTTCACACCGATGAAGTCACCACGGGCAAATAGCAGCGAGTGCGGTAGTACATAATATTTCACACCGATGAAGTCACCACGGGCAAATAGCAGCGAGTGCGGTAGTACATAATATTTCACACCGATGAAGTCACCACGGGCAAATAGCAGCGAGTGCGGTAGAACATAACATTTAACACCGATGAAGTCACCACGGGCAAATAGCAGCGAGTGCGGTAGTACATAATATTTCACACCGATGAAGTCACCACAGGCAAATAGCCGCGAGTGCGTAGTACATAATATCTCACACTGATGTAGTCACCAAGGGAAAATACCAGCGAGTGCGTAGTACAAAATATTTCACACCGATGAAGTCACCACGGGCAAATAGCAGCGAGTGCGTAGTACATAATATTTCACACCGATGAAGTCACCAAGGGAAAATACCAGCGAGTGCGGGTGTACATAATATTTCGATGGCAACGACCAATTTAATTTGTATTTTATTTATTTTATAGGTATTTTTAATAAAGTAGATAGTTATTGAAAAATGCTTGTCGAAATTAGGATAGTTAATATATTCATACATTTTATAGCATTTTTATGGCATTGACAGATTCTGTGCTTACTTTATGTGCTCTTGTTTTATAAAGAAATTGAATAACATGAATAAATAAATACTCTATTAACAACAAACCTATACAAAATTGAGCTTTCGATTCTTTTCTCATCTTTGGAAAATTACTAATAAATTCTTTTCACGTTAGAGATTAATAAAACAGTTGCAAATATTTGATCAGGATTCCGGATTCCTCCTCAGCGTGAAGTAATATCATAAATAGCCATCAAATTTGACAAATAGCCTAATTTATTATTGAAATTCGCAGAAATCGAATTGTTTTTATACTAAAAAGGTAGCTATTAAATGAGAATCCATAATAACTATGCCATCAGGAGTTAATGATATAAAGAGAAGATAAAATTAGTAAGTTAATTAAACATTAGAAGTTTCATAAAATTAATCAAAATTCAAATGTAAAAGTATACTATTTTGAATTTGGTTCGTGCAAGTTTTAAATTAACTAATAATAGCAACGACACAACTTGTAAGTAATGTTGCTGTTATCGAACACTGTATGCTAATTACTTAAAACCTTTTTGGTTCCAAATAAGTATTTGTTATTTAAAATGTATTAATATTACTAGCTTTTACCCGCGGCTTTGCCCGCGTGGACATGGATTTTCTTTAGATCCCTCGAGGATTAATCGGACTATTTTGATTAGCAGTCTTTGTCACTTATCCCACCGTCTCAACCAATTCTCTACAAAAAAATCACTTCAATCCGTTGCTCCGTTGCGACACCGACGTGCCCGACCGTGGAAAAGATTTTTCTCCAGATCCCTCGGGAACTATGTCAAGATATGCTAGTTAATAAATTATCTCATTTCTTATCCCCTTAACTATCTCTGTGTAAAAAATCACTACAATTCATTGTACCGTTGCGTTATTAAATAAATTTACCAAAAAAAGGTTTTTTTTAAGTTCCCTCAGGAACTTCATCGGACTATTTTTATGGAATAAAAAGTAGCCTATGTCCTTCCCAGTGACACAGGCTAACTGCATGCCATATTTTATCAAGATTGGTCAAGGTGTTGAAGCGTGAAAAGGTAACAAACCAACAAACATATTTTCACATTATTAATATAAGTAAATATAAAAAATACTAGCTTTTACCCGCGGCTTCACCCGCGTGGACATCGTTTTAATGAATGTCTTTAAGGGTGATTAGTAAAATATGTCCTTTCCCACCTACTCAACATTTCTGTGCAAAAAATCACAACAATCGAGTATTTTTTCAGTTCCCTCAGGAACTGCATCAGATTATGCTATTTTCCCGTGATAAAAAGTAGCCTATGTCCTTTCCCGTGACACAGGCTACCTGCATGTCAAATTTAATTAAAATCGGTGAAGGCGTTGAAGCATGAAAAGTAACAAACAAACAAACACATTTTCACATTTATAATATTAGTAAGGGTTTTCGTACCATTTTTAGAGTTTAAGCACGCTCTTTAAGTGTTGCCAACATGCTTCTACTTAAAATAAATAGGCACCTACTCTGTTTTAAGATTTAAAAAGGTAAGGAAAAAACTTAAGTTCTATTTCGGGAGGCAATTTGTAAAATAAAGAAACGCGATCTATTCTGCATGTGAGGGGTTAACTCTTCCTCTGCCACATAAATCTGTGGCCAAAGGGTTGTAAATCCAATACCCCTTCCTCTTTCGAGTGATGGACTACTGCCAGCGGTAACTGAGCCCACAACTGCTCTTAAAACAAGGCAAAATTAGACAGCGGTATAAAGCTGTAAAGACCAACTTACTCTGGTCAATAGTGTATAAACACGAATGAAAATTTCAAACATCTCCTTAAGATATGTTGGTTTACCCTTTTTAGTCTGTTTTGTAAATTGATATTGGTTTTTGGCCACCGTTTATCTAGAGGCCGTTGTAAAATTTTAATTTGTTTCAAACTTAGACGCGTAAATGGACTCCAAGGGGTCATTTTGTACTGTTTTTAGTAGAAACTTAGTATAAGTATGCTAGTATGGTATAAGTTAGCAAAAAATGCGATGTTTATTATAAAAAAAGTTAAAGTATAAATTTATACAATAATATGTTGCAGCCAACTGGTTAAATTGCCCATTCATTTAACTGCCTAGCCGGTACATTAAGTGGCGGCATTCATTTAACTGGTGAATGATAATACATTTAATGACTTGGCTGGCTGATGCTTTGGCAATTCATTAAACGAGCGAAGTGAATACAGAAGTAGGAGCTCCGAAGGGGCTCTGTTGACTGAGAAATAGATACTAGAGCGGGAGCGCGCGAAGCGAACTTTAAAAATATAAAAAAATATATAACTAGGAGCCCAGGAGGGGCTCCGTCGACTAAGAAATGTCCCCTTCTTCCTCCCACCTCCCCCCAAGTGTGAATTTAAACTATCTAGCTAGCAGAATAAAAAAATAGTGAATAAAAAAAAAGAAGTTGAACGTTATCGATCCGTGCCATTTGCCTAGGCGTTTAATTGAATGGCTGAATACCCATTCATGCAGTTAGTTTAACGGCGCCATTAAGTTAAAAGGCTAGACAGTTAGCTAAATGTCTAATTAAGCAAGATGGGCTGCGACATGTATAAATCAATGTTTGTTTATATTTTATGCGCTGCCATAGCGTTCATCCGATTGCGTTGAAATTTCGTGCAGTTGTTGCGCGCTCGCCCGGCACGCCCGGCACGCCCGGCACGCCCGGCACGCCCGGCACGCCCGGCACGCCCGGCCCGGGAAAGTTAGGTATAACAAAATATTGCATTATATTACACACGGAGGGCTGCGTACGATCCTACAATATCTAACACTATGTAATTTTAAAAAACTTTTTACTTTTAAAAATATCATATTTCTTATTTCCCTTGTGACTGTCTTAGAGGGTGAGCGGTGCGCGAGCCGCAAGCGGCTCGCGAGCGTGGACATGGGTTTTCTCCATATCCCTCGGGAACTATGTCACGATATGCTTATTAGTAAATCGTGTCATTTCCCACCCCCTCAACCATCTCTGTGCAAAAAATCACACAACCCATTGTTGCGATGTAAAAGAAATCAACCAAATGAGTATATTTTCAGTTCCCTCAGGAACTGCATCGGGCTATGCTATTTCCACGGGATAAAAAGTAGCCTACGTCCTTCCTCGTTTCACAGGCTACCCGCATGGCAAATTTCATTAAGATTGGTCAAGGCGTTGAAGTGTGAAAAGGTAACAAACAAACAAACACAGCTTCACATTTATAATATTAGTAAGGATTTTATTTTATTATTTTGTTGTTATAGAGGAATGGAAATATGTACACTCTCTGTAAAAAAATAACATCTATCACAGTATCACAATCTATTACAGTTAATAAAATACAGCCTGCTGATAGACAGACAAATTTTTAGTTGGATTCAGTAAAACACTTTTGACTTATTAAACTAGAAATTTTTATAAACTTACGATTCAAATTGTATGAAAAAGTCCCTTTTGTTTTTCCTCGTGTGAAAGTCCTAAAGTTGTTCATTTTCTACATAAAGTTTACTGTAAATGCAAATTAAATATAATTAATTGTATTTATCATGTATCCTTTCCAGTACTGTTAAACGAGTAATATTTGTACATATATGTATTTGTAACACGTTCTCGCAAGCGACTCTAACAATTTCGACGAAATAGGGGTCTAAACAAAAAAAAATAGATCATCTCGGGGAAAATTAGTTTTCACCGAACAAAGCTCAGTCGCCCATATTCATAGTTAAAGTAAATAAAAGTAATACACAAATTAGAAATCTGAGTAAGTATTTACATTTTAGGAATGACGAATCATTACATACACATACATACCTACACGAGGGGAGCGATGGCTGACTCTCGCGTTGTACTCGTGACGGGTGCTGTCCGTGTGAATTGCTCTACTCATGCCTAAAGCATTAACGACAAATTCAATAAGTTTAATGTATTACTTAATTATTTAGTCATATTGTTTTCATGTCCAAATGACATTATTTTAATGACATTATTAACTGATATTTATTTTATTTTTTAAACAATTTGATATTGTAATGTTATTACTATCTTATGACCATCAGAAAGAGTGTAATAAGCACCTATTTTGAATAAAATTTTTGAATTGAATTAAAAAAAACACTTGTATCTGTGGCATTGCTACCGTTATTGTCAAAAGCTTAAGGGTCTCCAGGAGGCTCGATTTTCCATACAAACGTAGTTCCGCTTTAATACAAAAACTGCATGGCGGGTTAAATCCAAACTATGCAAATATATTGAGTAGACACATATCGATGTTTGTATTTAGTTTTCATCGTAGTAAACTTAAACATAATTATCTAAACGAAGACTTAAATTACTTTTGTACTGAAAGTTTGAAACTGCTCTCATTTTTTATCCTTTTTATCTTAGAACATCGAATACTAATAATACATCAATATGTATCTACTCAATACATTTGAAAAGTTTGGATTCAATCCGGCATGCAGTTTTTGTATTAAAGCGGAACTACGTTTGTATGGAAAATCCTCCTGGGGACCCTTAAGTCGTCCAGCCACTACCCACCGACTCAACGGTTTTCCTTCCCTCTGCTACCTCCCACTATTTTTCACTTGTTTTTACAGTTTCGCAGGTGAAAGCATGGGCCGCCATTAGGGTATTGATGGTGGAAGCCGCGGACGCGTCCCGCAATAATTCACAAAGAAAGCCCACCGCCCGCCAGGCGCCAATACAGACATAGTGCTTTGGCAAAGATTAGATAGCGGACAGTGGCTGTTTTGTGCCTACACAATGGTGTAAAAATATCAGCACCTTTATAAAGGGGTTTGAAAGTTATTGGCATACTGAGGATTCGCCATTTTAGTTTTTTTTTCAAAATGGCGTCGCACAATCTAACCTATGTTTTTGGATAGAGGACCTACAGAAGAACCAAAAATGCCATATAACATTTTGGCCTAAAGTGTCACGTTTCTGAGATAATATAAAAGTTAAAAATATTCAAAATTATTATGGAATATTATATATATTCAATTATCTCAGTAACTTAACGTTTTAGGACACTATGTTACATGACTTTTTGTTTGTCTGTATGTCCCCTATCCAAATATATAGGTCTTAATGTGCGACGTCATTTTGAAAAAAAAAAAAAATGGCGGACTCCAGGTATGCCAGTCTCCATACAAAAATTTTCAAACCCTTTTAATGATTTATATTATAAGATGTTTATTTGAAATAGGTGTAAATTATACTCATTCTGTCAATTTTTTTTTATTTATTTAACAGTTTATTGTGTAAAAATACAAAACATAAAAGCCACAAAAGTAAATAATACAATGGATATTACTTATTTCGAATAAGATTTTTTTTCCAACAAACCCTTGAAAGAGTTAGTGTGTTTTTAGTCTTAAGAATGTATTTTTAACAGAAATACTCAAATACTTGCACGGAAATACATAGTTCATCATGAACATTTCACTAGAATAGAATAGAATAAGATTTTTGAGACACCAGGCACATAACTACCTAGTGTAGTTAATTTAGTTGGTCAACGAACAGGTTGCAATACGAATTCTACTTAATTAAAACTTTCCCCAAGATTAATTAAATAAAAATAAAACCATTCCCATTTGATGACATGATTTACTAAGCGAATTAACGTGTAGAGTACAATGCAATACAATAAGATACAATACAATAACATTTATTGTATCACAACATACAAAGAAGAGATTACATGCTTTATGAATGTGAAGTAAAGATTGAGATTATTGTACATTTTTTCTAGCGTTTCCCCAAAACCGTTACGAATTTTAAGGTTTTTGTATGATACTCTTATTTGTGCAACGTGAATTTTTTTAAAGTTTTTCTTTTAAGGAATAAAAACAAGCTTACACGCTACATGCATATTTAACTAAAATTTCACAATAACTTCATATTATCCCTGTTATAAACGAAAACCTTTAGCTTCGCGCTAAAATGTTTACAAACGACGCGCGCAACATTTGTAGTTTCTACCACAAGATACATTCGTTACATAATAGGTTTAAAGAAATCAATATTTTAACTGTTGCTAGTACATCTTGAGAATTAGCATTTATATACTAAAAACTGTGACAGGCATAATTTGAATTAAGGAAATGTAAATAAAATAAATATAGCCTATTCGAGACCGAGTAAGGTTCAACAGTCATTTGTGGGGCAGTGTATAAGATTCTACAATAAAATTTTAGAAAATGTAACTAGTTTGTCAGAGAATAAATTCAAGAGTCATGTCAAAAAATGCTTGTGCTCTAGAAAATATTATAAAATAATAGATTAAGTAAATGGAAAAGATATATATGTTGATTCCATAATAGATACCATTACCTGAAACTGTAATCTGAATCATAACATTATTTGTAATACACAATAAGTTTATTTTTACTATTTAATAGTGTGTGTAAACACCTATTTTAAATAAATTTTTGATTTGATTTGATTTTAAATATTTTATAAAAGTCACAGATAAGTGTAATCTCCAGGCTCCAGTCCCGCGCATACAATGCAGGTTGTTTAAATGTATCAACCCTTCTGTGTTCCACTTCTTTTCCGTGGAGACGTCAAAAGCGCCGACCGCTGGGATAACTCAGTCGATACAATATACTGATCAGCGTTTTATAGACGTCAGGGGAACTACTTTACACTGCCACAATGATACACAGCTCTTTCTATGTCATATTTTAGTAAAAGAAAAAAAGGTAGGTACGTAACTTTTTAACTTAAGATAGAAGCTTTTAAAACTTCAAGGAATACACAGTAGGTAGTTAAGCGCAAAGTATCGCTTCAAAGCCGATCTTCTTTCTTGCTGTTTCATATTATTAAATTCTTTTTGGTTTCCGCTGTTGGTCGAGGTATTGATTTTTTGATTAACGGAGAATGATTGACAATTTGGGGAAAAAAGGGATGCCGGTCGCATTTTTGTTTGAATTTTGGGTAGTGAATATTAAAGTTTTTAGTTATCAGATATATTATTATTTAGTAGGTACCATGGAAATCCTAATAATATAGGCAGTGGGAACAGAAAAGATGAGGTGAAGTAAGTAACGTATCTAAGAACAGAAATTTAAGAAAAGGTACAGAAAAGATAAGGTGAAGTATGGTTTGTAAGGTAGACGTAACAACAGCAGGGCAGGTAAATGCTCGTATGAATCCAAACGAATTACAAAACAGCCAAGTGCAAGTCGAACTTGAAAATATATTTTTTTCATGTATATTTTTTTAAATTCTTATTATTTGTTGTAACAGTGGCAATAGAAACATTATCATCATCATATCAACTGAACGACGTCTACTGCTGGACACAGGCTTACCCCAAGGATTTCCACGACGACCGGTTCTGCGCGACCCGCATCCAGCGGCTTCCCGCGACCTTCACCAGGTCATCGGTCCATCGAGCGAGAGGCCTGCCTACGCTACGTTTTCCGATGTGCGGTCGCCAGTCGAGAACCGCCTCAACGGCCTTGTTCTTAAGTTTACCAATTCTGAGAGCTATGTAAAGTAACGGACTTTGGTCCTCCTACGAAACTCCTCGTTTCTGATTCGATCACGCATAGAAACTCCGAGCATAGCACGCTCCATTCAAACATACACTGTGAAATTTCAACTGTCTATCAATTAAGGTTCATAAGATGCGGCCCACTGACAGACAAACGAATGGGCAGACGAGGGGTGGAGGGGGCGGGGGGGGGGGGGGGGGGGGCGTAAAGCGGAGGCTCAGTAATAGGGTCCTGTTGATCATCCTTTGAGTATAAGGAACCCTAAAAACACCTACTTTGCATTGTACTGTGCATGTTGATAAAAATTTCTTTCAAATCGGTGCAGTAGTTGATGAGGACGACGCGAAAAATGTCATATTTGAATATTAAAGATTTATATTAATTACACCTTCCACACACTCTTACCTGTGGCTGTTGTGTAAATCAACGGTTAGTCTTAGCAAAGCAGACATGTTTTATCTATAGACGAAAATCTCACCTCTACAGATAAGATAAGAGGCGATAAAGCTTTTATTTATTTAGCCCCTTTGTATGTTTCACTCGAACATTAGGCTAATTAAGAAAGAAGCTCGATTTCTATTTAAAATTTTATGTTAATACCAAGCTAAGGCCGGTTCCACACGGATTGTAAATTTATAGAGTTAGAACACGATTATGCTAATACAACGCGCTCTGCGTTCGACACATTTTGTGTTCCCACGGCGAAGGTCGTTCGGCGACATTTCGTCTGGCCCAGTGACGTTGACCCCAGGGAAATCTGAGGAGACACTATGGCTCGTGAAATATTTGTCTCTTTAACTGTTTGGTGATGTTTTGATGATTTTTAGGGTTCCGTACCTCAAAGGGTAAAAAAGGAACCATTATAGGATGACTCGTGTGTCTGTCTGTCCGTCCGTCTGTCACAGCCGATTCGCTCGGAAACTACTAGACCGAATTTTTTGAAACTAAGTGCACATATTTAAGTCAGTGCCCCAAAGACGGACGTGTTACAAAAATAAATGAATTTTAAACAAGAGGGCCACTTTTGGGAGGTTAATTAGAAAATTAAAAAAAGAAAGTTTTTGAAATATATTGTGTGACATATTCAATTAAAAGGCTTATTGCTTTTTTATACAGATTTAAGATAAACAGTATCGAAGTTATTTATTAAAAAAGTCGAAAATTAACCATTTCCCGCCCCTTATCTCTGAAAAAACTGAGCCTAAAATCTTGAAAAAATCACAGTATATGAGGTTGAATGCATTACAGAAAAATTTATAAGAAAATCTAAAGTCCTCTCGTTCCCACAGGAAAAATAAAATTTCTAAAGTAGGCCTCTATTTATCCAGAGAGTATACTGAGGCTGAGAGGTAGGTATTGTTTTGTTGGTAATTAAAGTTTTGGTGCAGAACCCTGTTTCTGTAAACCCCAGTTGCACTTGGCCGGTTTTTTCACACGACTGCCCAAGAAGGAGTGATTTTTACTTTGGGGTTTGTGTGTGTGTATATTTATATGTTTGGCGACAAGACTTGCATAAGAAGATTTTGCATATGACATGGCGTTAAAAAGGTTAAAAAGTGTCACAGACACCGCGTCACCTGGAATACAGTTAAGGAAACGTGAAGGTACCTAGGACCTGCGTAGTCCTTTCGGCCCACTGGTTGCACCCGCACTAACAGCTGCAGAGCCAGGTTGACTGTAAGAGATCGCTGCATTTATAAACGCTTTACAACAACTTTACCTATACTGTATGACGAGGAGTTTCGCTGCGAAGATTGGCTACATAAACCATCTTCGAGCGCACGCGCGGCAAACCGACTAGGAGTCGAAGTGGTCGCCATGACCGAAATCGGTCGGATAGATCATTATCATCACTGTATGACGTGTAATGGAATATTTGATCCTGATTTTTATCCACTTCGAGAAGTTGTGTTAAAATTAAAATTTGCACTCGTATTGAGGACCGATGAGAGTACAGAAAAAATATAGAAAAAAGAAGAAAAAAATAAATAAGAGCAAACATTTTTTTTTTGAAAAATATTATGAATTAGTTCAGTTTGCAGTTAAAACGTATTTTAAGTTTTTCAAACTGTCAATTATCAGGTTGGAGCTTACTTGCGCCTAAGGGAGACCTAACTGGGTTTGATTTCGGAGTTTTTCTTCTGCTAGATGGGTTGCACATCGATGTAACACCCTCTCCTTCCCGAATTTACAACCATTTAACGACACCAATAGTTTAATACCCTTATCAATATAATAAAAAAATAAAATCCGACTGCATTTTAGGCCCAAGTGCGAGTCGGACTCGCAAACGAAGGGCTCCGTACCATCGTACAAGATAATAAAAAGAAAAAGATAACTTTTCTTGTATGGGGTCCCTTCTTTAATTTTAATTTCATTTCATTTTTATTATTTGTTATCATAGCGGTAATATAAATACACACACTCTGGGAAATTTCAATTATCTACCTGTTACGATTCATACAAAGCAGCCCGCTGACAGACAGACGGATAGACAGGCAGCGGAGGCATTGTTGTATGGTCCCATTGGCACCCTTTGTGTACGGAACCCTAAAAAGAATCCTACGTCACTCAGGGGATCAAGAGCAATCTAACGACAATTCTCACTACGAAATCTATTAAGCCGTTTATAGGAGGCTCAGCCAAAGACACAGACATACATATACAATTACACCTCAAAAACATTACCCTCCTTCTTGGACTGTTGGATTAAAAAGATTATTCAATTGCTTTGAATAAAATAAAAAAAGAACGATGCTACAAACGTTTGTTTGTAGGTCGTAAGATTTCGGGTGTTTTTTTAATAAAATTAATGATGTCGTTTACGTGATATATGTCGATAGTCTGTAACGGCACTGGTGGACATATTCTAAAATATGTAGACACGATGCAAAATTATAATACCTACCTTCCAGTATAATGGACTATCAACGACAATGTTTAATATTCTTCTATTAAATGTTTATCATAACCTGTTAGCATTCGCATGGGTAGCGGGTACCTACATTTTAAACATTTTGCGCGACTGTCAAAAAATACGCAAAAATTTAGATGTCGTAAATGGCTTGTTTCTCACGGATATTTAATTTATTATTATGTTAACAAAACCGCAGATTAATATATGTCTTGCTATTCGCAAACTTGTTTAGTGGTGTTTTTTATTTTACTTAAATTTCTTTCGTGTACTAGAGATTAGCTTAGATTTCTTTTTGTGACAGCTACATTAACTACATTAACCATTCTCTAATCAATGTTTTTGAACGTTTCAATTAAAATCCAGTTTTTTTTTCAAATTACTAATCAAATATTTCATTTTCTAATAAATCGTACTTATTTTTTTGATATTTTCAAACCAATAGATTTTCAAAGCTTTAAAAATATAGATAGTTAGTGTGTTTTGTATTTTTTCGTGCTTTTACCAGTACAACCAACCACAAAGCTTTTGCGGACTTGTAATTAGCAAATGGCTAAAGATAGGCTCTCGATACGTCCGAGACTGACTGTATATATTTTTTAGTCTTTTAGCAAGACCGTCAATTTTCGGTACATCCTTGCTTTGGTCTGAAATGTGGTGCAGTTTTAAAAAATGCTGCTGTTTTCCACATTTAAAAGTGTTAAAAAAATATTCCAATTCACAATAATGTTAGAAATTCTATGTTAGAAAATTACGCACCTTTTTCTAACTCATGCCGAAAAATCAACAGCAAGGCTCTAGGTACCTGGAAAAAAGAACAAACTATTGTTAAGATTGAACTCACACTTTTTAACCTAAGAATTTAGAAACACAACGAAACACATTAAGAAAATAAAAAAAGCAATAAGAACAAAATATACATACTAGAGATACAAATAAAAAACGCTACAACCACAAATGCTTTAACCACCTCCCCGTGGCGCAAATGTTAAGTTCATTAGCTTCACATCAGGAGGTCCCGGGTTCGATTTCTGGCGGAGTCTAACTTTGTAAGACTCGGTTTGGTTGGTGGAAGGGCATTTTTTAAGCCCGCCTTTCTAGTTACCACCGTCTTATTTAAGTCTTGCCGCCTAACAAACTAATTGTGCATAAAAAAATAATCAAGATAAGATATCCAGTTCCCCATTGCGTTGGGGAATCTTTGTAAGCTCGCTTCCATCTTCGGCATCATTGTCTCTTACCATCATCAGGTGAAATGGTGCCAAGGGCTTACCAATTGTGAATTTAAAAATCTGGTATTGTGCTGGCTCCAGGAAACGGTCCTGACTCAGCACATTGCTGGTATTCTGCCAGAACTTATGAAACTATTTCATCATATCAACTCATATACGTCCCCACACTGATGGGCTCGAGCATACCCTGAATTAGGGCAGTCGGGCCTCAGTCGACCACGCGGGCCCAGTGCGGGTTAATCGACTTCACACACAACTTTTTAGCTTCTTTGCAGGCGTGTGCAGAACTTTCTACCATGTTTTCCTTCACTGTAAGAGCGTCGGATAAACGTACACATGAAACCGAAATTCTAAAACACATTGGTACATGGCCACATTCGAACCACGACCTCCCGGAGATGAGTTAGCGGCCCTTGCCGTTACGCCACCGACGCCTTGAGACTATTTATTACCACTATATTGTTAGAGATCCTTACCACACCTTTATAGGGTCCCTATTACTAAGCCTACCCTGTCCGCCTGTCCATTCGTCTGTCTGTCTGACTTTTAAAAGTCTGTATGTTTAGAACCGTTATAGGAAACCATATGAGATTTTCACAGACAATGCGGTTATTATAGAGGATTAACTAAGAATAATAAAAAGTAAAAAAATAAGAGGAGTCCCATACAAGACACGTGTTTTTTTTTTGTTTTTGCTCTATAGTGAAAACGGTAATACATACAAGCGTGAAATTTGGTGTTACTTAACGTTCCTTACTTTACAATGACTTTTGATGTCTTTTATTTGAAATCAGTGCTATACTTGTGACGAGTGGTGCATTGGTACGGAACCCTTGCTGCATGAGTCCGGCACGCACTTGAGCGGTTTTTAATTTAATGTTGTCTTTTTTTCGGACCATGTGCCCACTGCCCACTGCCCACTGCCCAGCTCTTAAAGTGAGAAATGCCAATCGAAGTGTATCATGCCCATCATGCCCCAGACCTGTTTGAAAATTAAACACATTTTTTCGGACCATGTGCCCACTGCCCACTGCCCACTGCCCACTGCCCAGCTCTTAAAGTGAGAAATGCCAATCGAAGTGTATCATGCCCATCATGCCCCAGACCTGTTTGAAAATTAAACACATTTTTTCGGACCATGTGCCCACTGCCCACTGCCCACTGCCCACTGCCCAGCTCTTAAAGTGAGAAATGCCAATCGAAGTGTATCATGCCCATCATGCCCCAGACCTGTTTGAAAATTAAACACATTTTTTCGGACCATGTGCCCACTGCCCACTGCCCACTGCCCACTGCCCAGCTCTTAAAGTGAGAAATGCCAATCGAAGTGTATCATGCCCATCATGCCCCAGACCTGTTTGAAAATTAAACACATTTTTAAAAGCTTTTATTTAACTTGCAATGTTTGTATGTATGTTAGTTTAGGTCAAATCGATTTGAGAGCGACTTTCAGGGCTTCGATTGAGCTGAAATTTGGTATGGTACTGTGTTCCCGGTGACAATAGATCCTTTTGGTATTTTAAAGTTGATCAGATAATGAACTTTGGAGGTGGAATCAAGGTCCAAGGATCGTGATTTATTTTCAATAGAATCGTAGAAAATTCAGTGCTTGCCTTTTATGAATTTGGAAATGTGCCGTGAGCATTTGGCTTTTGAGCTTAAGAACTATTTTCAAATAAAAGCTTGTACCTAAAAAAATTTAGGTTTTTCTTTAACTTATAAAACATACTATCGTTAAACTAAGTAAAGTATAGGCCGCTTACAATATTGCATTCGTCAATCAGTCAGAGAGTCATCCTTTGAGATTTACCGTGCGACTACTGATCGCACCTCCGCAATGCTGGAATTGATTGAGACCAGATAATTAATGGAAAAACGCCAATGTAAGACGGAGAACAAAGGGGCCGCTGCTTTGGCGAATTCGAAGATTACCCGGGCATCCTGATAAACCTATAACGCGTGTAGTGAGGCCGGAGCGTATTGGTCAGTAAGTGGTTTAGTTTGGAAAAGTAAATTTGACTAATGTCGATAATGTAAATTCTAGAACATTAATTGTCTTATTTAGTGCTCGTCTTTGTATTGTGGACAGTAAAAAAGTATGTTTCGTTATAATATGAAACATTTATGTACTATGAGCATGTAGTATTAAGTGGACGATAAATGTATTCTGACTTATCAATTTATTTTCATCATTTATTTATGACAATCATGTCAAAAATACTGATTGCTCATCAAATTATGTATCCTTCTCAACTGGACTAGAGTTGAGCGAGCGAAGCGAGCGATAGTAGGTTCGGTTAGGTTTGATTGATTATACCGTCGAAGAGTGTCGCGAAGCAAAGCTCCCCCCTCCTGGGTGTTAAATCTGGCTTATGAAATAATAAAACAGTTTTGCTTAAACCAGATAAACGCTATACTTGTAGGTTGATAGTGGTGCGCCACGAACCTAAATTGTTGCTTAATTAACAATATTTTGAGGCAAGTATTTTGCTGTGCAATCAGTCACTTTGATGGGAATTGGGATTTTTTTATTATACAAAAAATATTTTGATTTGCGTTTAAATACGACCTATTTTATAATATAGTTAATGATCTAATATATAAAAAATAATGTTTGTTTGTTTGAAATTTATGCATTGCCATGTTTTGTTGCGCGCACGCCCGGGAAGGTTATAAAACGGAATATTATTGGTTAATGTGTAGAAGCTTCGTTAACGGGTCCTATTTTGTACGGATAAACACCCACTATATAAATAGAACGCACTTAACACACTATTAACCACATATCAGAAAATTCGCTGGCTCTCTATTAACCTCAAAAGGACCAATAAGATTGCAGGTATTCTCGTAGCAGCCGTAGCAGAGCTATAAAAAATATATACTCTAAACGGCCATTGCTCGCCGACGTCACTGTAGAAGACAAAGTGTCGAGATGAAAGGCGCCGCCTCCGATTGTCGCGGCATTGTATCGTCACTCGTTAGTCCGGTATTATCGTACCAAGATTTATTTTAACGATTAACTCCGTGGCACACGGGACGCGCTGTAGCGACTCGCGGCGACATTCCAAAAATTGTCCAAAGATCCTTATCGTTGTGTAAGGATGCGAATAATTTATTGGTTTTGTGGTGAAGAGAAAACCATATCGTTCTTTGCATACTTCGTTTTAATAAGTCTGCGTTTTTGTTAGTGAACTAGTGGCGGCACGCAACTTCGTCTGTGTGTGATTTATAATGCGCCTCGTGTGAGAATCTTATTATTAGTATCTTATTAAGGTTTCGTACTCCCAAAGGGTGACCAATGAGACCCTATGACTTAGCCTCCACTGAAAAAAATCAGAGGCGGCTCGCATAAAAGAAACATGTATTTTAAAAACCTTTTTTTTTTGCTCTGTCTTTAAAACGGCAAGTAATTAAATATACTGTGTTGTACACCAAAAAAAGTACACGTTTATATACAAAGCCTGAAACTTGGTGTGGTTATATTACTTATCCTAAAGTATAACAACAAATAATATGTGATAACAAAATGTGAGTCGTACTTGCGCCAAGGAGTCTGAACTGATTGAAATAACATAATTTTTCTGTCGTACGCGTTGATGTTTTTTTGTTTAAAATGTAAATAGGCATCATTTTCATAGTTATGGGGAGGGTAGATCCATCCGTAACAATCTTTGGGAAACCGTGGTTAATAATAGAGCTACATGATAAGAAGAAGAAGATCGTATACAAATAAAAGCTATGTTTTTTTTTTATTCACAATTGGTAGGCACTTGGTATCATCTCACCTAATGGTAAGTGACGATGATGCCGAAGATGGAAGCGGGCTTACCAAATACCCCAACGCAATGGAGAACTGGCTATCTTATCTTCATGCCGGAACACATCAATATTTTTAACACACTGATGTTTGGCGGCAAGATTTAGATAACCAACCAAACCGAGTCTTACAAGTTGACCCCACCGAGAATCGAACCCGCGACCTCCTGGTGTGAAGCGAATGGACTAACCATTACGCCACGGATTTAACAAATACAGTATTTTTGCAAGTAACAAAGTTCTCGCTAACGCTAGTGACTGGCACCACTCGGCCCTTGAGCGATTAACGCTTATTCCTCAGTCATTAAAGCCACAATTGGACTGCCCACCTTTACTGTTTCAAGATCCATTCACTGGGGATTGTCATCAATATCGCTACAATACCGATTGTCCTACGAGCACGAGTGCGACCGGTGAGTGTCCCCGGCCCCTTATCGGTTTTATTGAGAACATAAAGCCACCATTTTATAATATGTACTTATCTGATGAAAATCACCAAGGAGGTCAAATGTTTTCGCTAGTTGTCTATTGCACCGAGATCTAAAATAGAGATATAGGTACGTTAACGATTGCTGTGCTATTTGTGGTATCTGTCTTGCAGACATTGCAGGTTCTATATTTAAAACTATTCAAGATTTTTGATTAATTGTTTACGTACTGTTGAATACTGACTTATTCCCTTAACTTGTGTTGATCTGGGCTATAACTTTAAACTATAGGTAGTTCATCATCATCATCATATCAGCCGAAAAACGTCCACTGCTGGATTTCCACGATGACCGGTCCCGCGCTGCCCACATCCATCGGCTTCCCGCGATCTTCACCAGGTAGTCGGTCCACCTCTTGGGAGGATGTTTTCCGATGCGCGGTCGCCACTCGAGAACTTTACTGCCCCAACGGCCATCTGTTCTACGAGCTACGTGCCCTACCCACTGCCACTTTAGTTTAGCGATTCTGTGAGCTATTTCGGTTACTTTGGTTCTCCTACGGATCTCCTCGTTTCCGATTCGATCACGCAGTGAAACTTCGAGCATAGCACGCTCCATTGCCTTATGAGGCCCATAGTAAGCGAACATCTCTCAGGTCCGTAAGTAATCACTGGTCAAACTATAATTCTTTATTGTTCGTTATAGCTTCTGTATTCTGGAAAAATTATAGCCTTTGCGTGTTATAAAATTTCTTCATACTTGGCACTGTCCTTATAAAAGGGGCGTGGGATAATAATTTGTTATTATTTCACAGAAATATTGAGTTCCATAAAAGTAACAATAGCTCGATATATCTGTCTGAGTCGAAGCAGACAATGAAAGCGTTTTAAAATCCAGAGATTTATGCATTAATCTGTAGAAAGTTGTACGATTAAGCTTCAACACGAAGACCTTATTTTTATATCCTCGTTCATTGTCAGGTTTTAAAGTGGTTTTATGAGAAACATAGAAATGAAAGTTTGGGAAAAGCTCTAAAAAGAAACAGTTATAAGTGAGCCTTACCGACTTTTAGCTCAAAATCTAACAAGACTACAATACCAAGTGGTATATAAGTGATCGTAGTTTTCGACGCTTCTACCCATCTAAGTAGTACCTAATAGTAATAAAAAAAATGATAAGGGCTGAAATAATAATAATTTTGCTGTCTCACAACTCGTAGTTAATAATTTTCTTAATTTTTACTGAGCCTGCAATTAACTTTTACTGATGTTTTGTTTCCTTCATTAATTTACTGACGTCAAACGAAGCCATCGTGATTCATTACTTATCCGGTCAGGCTTATTTCCCACTTGTCGGCAAGTCGACAATCACAATTGTAACTCATATTAATTAAACTAAGTCTTATCTATAGTTGGTACCTTCTTATAGTTACTGACACGGGCGCGTGCGCACTCCGATTCCCACAGCAACCTTATAATGTAACTTCTCCTTCTCCAGTTAGTCATGACTAAAATGCCATATTTATACAATTAAGAACATAAGTTTTACATTCAATAATTTGTGTAAATATTCAAATTTCAAAAAATGTTGTTTTGTTGTTTATTACTCAATCATACCAAAACAGCTAAACGATAACAAGTAGGGCACTATTTAGGTATCCCGATAGAATATTCCAGAATTTTAGAAAAAAAAAATGTGAAAAGAGAGATTTTTATTTTTGTTTGGTTCTGGTTATTTAAAAAAAAGAATCGTGTAAAAAATCAATGTTTGTCTATGTCTAAAATACCATTTACACCAAAGAAATATTCAGACCAAACGCAACAGTCCTACTAATAATACTTGCAACAAAATGGAAAATTCAAAGAGCAATCGTAAAAGTTTACGTTCTATTTCAGCTGCGGCGCGGCGCGGTCTCGACAAAGCGATTGTTCTACCTCGAATGACATCCACATTACTTCCAATTGCAACCATTAGCCGGCCGTTTATAAAGCAGCGCCGTTTTTTTCAACTAATTCGTCCGCCGAGCGGTCGCCCGACTTCATTGTTGACTAATAGTGGCTAAAATGACTATACAGGGTATACAGAGATAGGTAAACCAGAGAATATTTTTTGAGGTAGCTCCTACATCACATCATCATATCAGCTCATATACGTCCCCACCGAGGGGTTTGAGCCTTCCCTGAATTAGGGCGATCGGGCCTTAGTGGACCACGCGGGCCCAGTGTGGGTGGGTCGACTTCACACACAACCTTCGAGTTTCTTCGCAGGTGTGTGCAGGTTTCCTAACGATGTTTTCCTTTACCGTTAAAGCAATCGATGAGTAATATGTACGTAAGTTTCGAAAAACTCATTGGTACATTGGCCGTCCGGATTTGAACCCGGCACCTATCGTTAGGAGGACCGAGCCGTTACTAGTTGAGCCACCGACTCTTTTCTACATCACAAATTTGCTGAAATTGCAAATCAAAATGTTACTTCAGTTGTTCTCAATTTCATGAGTTCTACCCTTCAAAAATTGAGGTATATTTTACCAAACAGCAGAGCGTTGGTGGCGTAAGGGCAAGGGCCGCTACCTTCTGTCCGGGAGGTCGTGGTTGCCACGTATCAATGTGTTTTCGAATTTCCATTTCCTAACATGTACGTTTATCCGACGCTCTTACGGTGAAGGAAAACATAATGAGGATACCTGCACACGCTTGCGAAGAAAATCGAAGGTTGTGTGTGAAGTCGACCAACATGTACTGGGCCCGCGTGGTCGACTAAGGCCCGATCGCCCTAATTCAGGGTAGGCTCAAACCCCTCGGTGGGGACGTGTATGAGCTGATATGATGATGATACCTAACATCCTGTATCTGCGCCAAGGAGTCTGAACTGATTGAAATAACATAATTTTTCTGTCGTACGCGTTGATGTTTTTTTGTTTAAAATGTAAATAGGCATCATTTTCATAGTTATGGGGAGGGTAGATCCATCCGTAACAATCTTTGGGAAACCGTGGTTAATAATAGAGCTACATGATAAGAAGAAGAAGATCGTATACAAATAAAAGCTATGTTTTTTTTTTATTCACAATTGGTAGGCACTTGGTATCATCTCACCTAATGGTAAGTGACGATGATGCCGAAGATGGAAGCGGGCTTACCAAATACCCCAACGCAATGGAGAACTGGCTATCTTATCTTCATGCCGGAACACATCAATATTTTTAACACACTGATGTTTGGCGGCAAGATTTAGATAACCAACCAAACCGAGTCTTACAAGTTGACCCCACCGAGAATCGAACCCGCGACCTCCTGGTGTGAAGCGAATGGACTAACCATTACGCCACGGATTTAACAAATACAGTATTTTTGCAAGTAACAAAGTTCTCGCTAACGCTAGTGACTGGCACCACTCGGCCCTTGAGCGATTAACGCTTATTCCTCAGTCATTAAAGCCACAATTGGACTGCCCACCTTTACTGTTTCAAGATCCATTCACTGGGGATTGTCATCAATATCGCTACAATACCGATTGTCCTACGAGCACGAGTGCGACCGGTGAGTGTCCCCGGCCCCTTATCGGTTTTATTGAGAACATAAAGCCACCATTTTATAATATGTACTTATCTGATGAAAATCACCAAGGAGGTCAAATGTTTTCGCTAGTTGTCTATTGCACCGAGATCTAAAATAGAGATATAGGTACGTTAACGATTGCTGTGCTATTTGTGGTATCTGTCTTGCAGACATTGCAGGTTCTATATTTAAAACTATTCAAGATTTTTGATTAATTGTTTACGTACTGTTGAATACTGACTTATTCCCTTAACTTGTGTTGATCTGGGCTATAACTTTAAACTATAGGTAGTTCATCATCATCATCATATCAGCCGAAAAACGTCCACTGCTGGATTTCCACGATGACCGGTCCCGCGCTGCCCACATCCATCGGCTTCCCGCGATCTTCACCAGGTAGTCGGTCCACCTCTTGGGAGGATGTTTTCCGATGCGCGGTCGCCACTCGAGAACTTTACTGCCCCAACGGCCATCTGTTCTACGAGCTACGTGCCCTACCCACTGCCACTTTAGTTTAGCGATTCTGTGAGCTATTTCGGTTACTTTGGTTCTCCTACGGATCTCCTCGTTTCCGATTCGATCACGCAGTGAAACTTCGAGCATAGCACGCTCCATTGCCTTATGAGGCCCATAGTAAGCGAACATCTCTCAGGTCCGTAAGTAATCACTGGTCAAACTATAATTCTTTATTGTTCGTTATAGCTTCTGTATTCTGGAAAAATTATAGCCTTTGCGTGTTATAAAATTTCTTCATACTTGGCACTGTCCTTATAAAAGGGGCGTGGGATAATAATTTGTTATTATTTCACAGAAATATTGAGTTCCATAAAAGTAACAATAGCTCGATATATCTGTCTGAGTCGAAGCAGACAATGAAAGCGTTTTAAAATCCAGAGATTTATGCATTAATCTGTAGAAAGTTGTACGATTAAGCTTCAACACGAAGACCTTATTTTTATATCCTCGTTCATTGTCAGGTTTTAAAGTGGTTTTATGAGAAACATAGAAATGAAAGTTTGGGAAAAGCTCTAAAAAGAAACAGTTATAAGTGAGCCTTACCGACTTTTAGCTCAAAATCTAACAAGACTACAATACCAAGTGGTATATAAGTGATCGTAGTTTTCGACGCTTCTACCCATCTAAGTAGTACCTAATAGTAATAAAAAAAATGATAAGGGCTGAAATAATAATAATTTTGCTGTCTCACAACTCGTAGTTAATAATTTTCTTAATTTTTACTGAGCCTGCAATTAACTTTTACTGATGTTTTGTTTCCTTCATTAATTTACTGACGTCAAACGAAGCCATCGTGATTCATTACTTATCCGGTCAGGCTTATTTCCCACTTGTCGGCAAGTCGACAATCACAATTGTAACTCATATTAATTAAACTAAGTCTTATCTATAGTTGGTACCTTCTTATAGTTACTGACACGGGCGCGTGCGCACTCCGATTCCCACAGCAACCTTATAATGTAACTTCTCCTTCTCCAGTTAGTCATGACTAAAATGCCATATTTATACAATTAAGAACATAAGTTTTACATTCAATAATTTGTGTAAATATTCAAATTTCAAAAAATGTTGTTTTGTTGTTTATTACTCAATCATACCAAAACAGCTAAACGATAACAAGTAGGGCACTATTTAGGTATCCCGATAGAATATTCCAGAATTTTAGAAAAAAAAAATGTGAAAAGAGAGATTTTTATTTTTGTTTGGTTCTGGTTATTTAAAAAAAAGAATCGTGTAAAAAATCAATGTTTGTCTATGTCTAAAATACCATTTACACCAAAGAAATATTCAGACCAAACGCAACAGTCCTACTAATAATACTTGCAACAAAATGGAAAATTCAAAGAGCAATCGTAAAAGTTTACGTTCTATTTCAGCTGCGGCGCGGCGCGGTCTCGACAAAGCGATTGTTCTACCTCGAATGACATCCACATTACTTCCAATTGCAACCATTAGCCGGCCGTTTATAAAGCAGCGCCGTTTTTTTCAACTAATTCGTCCGCCGAGCGGTCGCCCGACTTCATTGTTGACTAATAGTGGCTAAAATGACTATACAGGGTATACAGAGATAGGTAAACCAGAGAATATTTTTTGAGGTAGCTCCTACATCACATCATCATATCAGCTCATATACGTCCCCACCGAGGGGTTTGAGCCTTCCCTGAATTAGGGCGATCGGGCCTTAGTGGACCACGCGGGCCCAGTGTGGGTGGGTCGACTTCACACACAACCTTCGAGTTTCTTCGCAGGTGTGTGCAGGTTTCCTAACGATGTTTTCCTTTACCGTTAAAGCAATCGATGAGTAATATGTACGTAAGTTTCGAAAAACTCATTGGTACATTGGCCGTCCGGATTTGAACCCGGCACCTATCGTTAGGAGGACCGAGCCGTTACTAGTTGAGCCACCGACTCTTTTCTACATCACAAATTTGCTGAAATTGCAAATCAAAATGTTACTTCAGTTGTTCTCAATTTCATGAGTTCTACCCTTCAAAAATTGAGGTATATTTTACCAAACAGCAGAGCGTTGGTGGCGTAAGGGCAAGGGCCGCTACCTTCTGTCCGGGAGGTCGTGGTTGCCACGTATCAATGTGTTTTCGAATTTCCATTTCCTAACATGTACGTTTATCCGACGCTCTTACGGTGAAGGAAAACATAATGAGGATACCTGCACACGCTTGCGAAGAAAATCGAAGGTTGTGTGTGAAGTCGACCAACATGTACTGGGCCCGCGTGGTCGACTAAGGCCCGATCGCCCTAATTCAGGGTAGGCTCAAACCCCTCGGTGGGGACGTGTATGAGCTGATATGATGATGATACCTAACATCCTGTATCTGCGCCAAGGAGTCTGAACTGATTGAAATAACATAATTTTTCTGTCGTACGCGTTGATGTTTTTTTGTTTAAAATGTAAATAGGCACCATTTTCATAGTTATGGGGAGGGTAGATCCATCCGTAACAATCTTTGGGAAACCGTGGTTAATAATAGAGCTACATGATAAGAAGAAGAAGATCGTATACAAATAAAAGCTATGTTTTTTTTTTATTCACAATTGGTAGGCACTTGGTATCATCTCACCTAATGGTAAGTGACGATGATGCCGAAGATGGAAGCGGGCTTACCAAATACCCCAACGCAATGGAGAACTGGCTATCTTATCTTCATGCCGGAACACATCAATATTTTTAACACACTGATGTTTGGCGGCAAGATTTAGATAACCAACCAAACCGAGTCTTACAAGTTGACCCCACCGAGAATCGAACCCGCGACCTCCTGGTGTGAAGCGAATGGACTAACCATTACGCCACGGATTTAACAAATACAGTATTTTTGCAAGTAACAAAGTTCTCGCTAACGCTAGTGACTGGCACCACTCGGCCCTTGAGCGATTAACGCTTATTCCTCAGTCATTAAAGCCACAATTGGACTGCCCACCTTTACTGTTTCAAGATCCATTCACTGGGGATTGTCATCAATATCGCTACAATACCGATTGTCCTACGAGCACGAGTGCGACCGGTGAGTGTCCCCGGCCCCTTATCGGTTTTATTGAGAACATAAAGCCACCATTTTATAATATGTACTTATCTGATGAAAATCACCAAGGAGGTCAAATGTTTTCGCTAGTTGTCTATTGCACCGAGATCTAAAATAGAGATATAGGTACGTTAACGATTGCTGTGCTATTTGTGGTATCTGTCTTGCAGACATTGCAGGTTCTATATTTAAAACTATTCAAGATTTTTGATTAATTGTTTACGTACTGTTGAATACTGACTTATTCCCTTAACTTGTGTTGATCTGGGCTATAACTTTAAACTATAGGTAGTTCATCATCATCATCATATCAGCCGAAAAACGTCCACTGCTGGATTTCCACGATGACCGGTCCCGCGCTGCCCACATCCATCGGCTTCCCGCGATCTTCACCAGGTAGTCGGTCCACCTCTTGGGAGGATGTTTTCCGATGCGCGGTCGCCACTCGAGAACTTTACTGCCCCAACGGCCATCTGTTCTACGAGCTACGTGCCCTACCCACTGCCACTTTAGTTTAGCGATTCTGTGAGCTATTTCGGTTACTTTGGTTCTCCTACGGATCTCCTCGTTTCCGATTCGATCACGCAGTGAAACTTCGAGCATAGCACGCTCCATTGCCTTATGAGGCCCATAGTAAGCGAACATCTCTCAGGTCCGTAAGTAATCACTGGTCAAACTATAATTCTTTATTGTTCGTTATAGCTTCTGTATTCTGGAAAAATTATAGCCTTTGCGTGTTATAAAATTTCTTCATACTTGGCACTGTCCTTATAAAAGGGGCGTGGGATAATAATTTGTTATTATTTCACAGAAATATTGAGTTCCATAAAAGTAACAATAGCTCGATATATCTGTCTGAGTCGAAGCAGACAATGAAAGCGTTTTAAAATCCAGAGATTTATGCATTAATCTGTAGAAAGTTGTACGATTAAGCTTCAACACGAAGACCTTATTTTTATATCCTCGTTCATTGTCAGGTTTTAAAGTGGTTTTATGAGAAACATAGAAATGAAAGTTTGGGAAAAGCTCTAAAAAGAAACAGTTATAAGTGAGCCTTACCGACTTTTAGCTCAAAATCTAACAAGACTACAATACCAAGTGGTATATAAGTGATCGTAGTTTTCGACGCTTCTACCCATCTAAGTAGTACCTAATAGTAATAAAAAAAATGATAAGGGCTGAAATAATAATAATTTTGCTGTCTCACAACTCGTAGTTAATAATTTTCTTAATTTTTACTGAGCCTGCAATTAACTTTTACTGATGTTTTGTTTCCTTCATTAATTTACTGACGTCAAACGAAGCCATCGTGATTCATTACTTATCCGGTCAGGCTTATTTCCCACTTGTCGGCAAGTCGACAATCACAATTGTAACTCATATTAATTAAACTAAGTCTTATCTATAGTTGGTACCTTCTTATAGTTACTGACACGGGCGCGTGCGCACTCCGATTCCCACAGCAACCTTATAATGTAACTTCTCCTTCTCCAGTTAGTCATGACTAAAATGCCATATTTATACAATTAAGAACATAAGTTTTACATTCAATAATTTGTGTAAATATTCAAATTTCAAAAAATGTTGTTTTGTTGTTTATTACTCAATCATACCAAAACAGCTAAACGATAACAAGTAGGGCACTATTTAGGTATCCCGATAGAATATTCCAGAATTTTAGAAAAAAAAAATGTGAAAAGAGAGATTTTTATTTTTGTTTGGTTCTGGTTATTTAAAAAAAAGAATCGTGTAAAAAATCAATGTTTGTCTATGTCTAAAATACCATTTACACCAAAGAAATATTCAGACCAAACGCAACAGTCCTACTAATAATACTTGCAACAAAATGGAAAATTCAAAGAGCAATCGTAAAAGTTTACGTTCTATTTCAGCTGCGGCGCGGCGCGGTCTCGACAAAGCGATTGTTCTACCTCGAATGACATCCACATTACTTCCAATTGCAACCATTAGCCGGCCGTTTATAAAGCAGCGCCGTTTTTTTCAACTAATTCGTCCGCCGAGCGGTCGCCCGACTTCATTGTTGACTAATAGTGGCTAAAATGACTATACAGGGTATACAGAGATAGGTAAACCAGAGAATATTTTTTGAGGTAGCTCCTACATCACATCATCATATCAGCTCATATACGTCCCCACCGAGGGGTTTGAGCCTTCCCTGAATTAGGGCGATCGGGCCTTAGTGGACCACGCGGGCCCAGTGTGGGTGGGTCGACTTCACACACAACCTTCGAGTTTCTTCGCAGGTGTGTGCAGGTTTCCTAACGATGTTTTCCTTTACCGTTAAAGCAATCGATGAGTAATATGTACGTAAGTTTCGAAAAACTCATTGGTACATTGGCCGTCCGGATTTGAACCCGGCACCTATCGTTAGGAGGACCGAGCCGTTACTAGTTGAGCCACCGACTCTTTTCTACATCACAAATTTGCTGAAATTGCAAATCAAAATGTTACTTCAGTTGTTCTCAATTTCATGAGTTCTACCCTTCAAAAATTGAGGTATATTTTACCAAACAGCAGAGCGTTGGTGGCGTAAGGGCAAGGGCCGCTACCTTCTGTCCGGGAGGTCGTGGTTGCCACGTATCAATGTGTTTTCGAATTTCCATTTCCTAACATGTACGTTTATCCGACGCTCTTACGGTGAAGGAAAACATAATGAGGATACCTGCACACGCTTGCGAAGAAAATCGAAGGTTGTGTGTGAAGTCGACCAACATGTACTGGGCCCGCGTGGTCGACTAAGGCCCGATCGCCCTAATTCAGGGTAGGCTCAAACCCCTCGGTGGGGACGTGTATGAGCTGATATGATGATGATACCTAACATCCTGTATCTGCGTTGAGGACTCATAAACCAAAGAGGTTTATAATATCTCCAGAGGGAAACTCTAAGTACGTCACGCAAACGTTTAAGTATGTCACAGGTACATATAGGGAATAATTCTCCTAGTAGGTTGCTCTAGTTAGACTGAGACAAATACACCAAGTGGGTTTCATACAATTTATTTTAATCATATTACGTCTTTGAATCTTTTATATATGACTCCACTTCTACGTCGATCTGTGAAAAGGCAATTCATCTCTGGATATTATTATTATTTGGTTAATACACTAGCAGCTCTAAGAGCTGATGCGTGTATATCACTGCACTTGTGTTTTAAAATGTTTATCAAGTCTGTTTTTAATAAGCACTTATGACTGTTTCTGGGAGAGAGTTCCATATTCCTTGTTCCTTAGTTATCTTCATCACTCGAAATGGCAAAAAGTGTGTTCTGGGGTTGCTAGCACATGGATGTTTTGTTAGTTTCAAAGAGTGCCCTCTTAAACCTTTATTCTGGTTCATCATGAACAGGTCCTTTAAATATCTTACATTACAATGGTCATTGAGTATCTTGTATGTTTCTATAAGGTCTCCTCTCTTGCGTTTCTGTTCCAGTGTAGTCAGGTTGAGTTCTTGGAGGCGTTCTTCGTATGACTTCTTTTTCAGAGATGTTACCATTTTTGTTGCTCTCCTCTGAACTTTCTTCATCATTTCTATGTCTTTTTTGAAATGGGGACTCCATATTTTGAAACCGTATTCCAGCAGTGGACGATAGTATGTTTTATAAATTTTTATAAATAGTTCCTTCGTAATATTATAAAATGCTTTTCTGACCATATATAATATAAAAAAACTCTGTACAAAAAGAACATAGATACTGTTGCAATTTTGAATAGACTGTATGGACAACGAAACCGGATGCACGCCGTGTCCAGTGATGGGAACTTTCAAAAATCTATTTCCCGTCTGGACTCTCTTCCGTTTTGGCGTCAAGCGTTTTCCGGCCATATTGAAAAGCCATTATTTTCCAAGTTCACACCTATGGGGGTGACTACGATTTTTAGGATTCCATAGTCTTTACGAGAAAAACTTATTGGATCGTTCTGTCCGTTCGTCCGTCTGTCACAGACAGTCACAACCTAATGACCGAATGACATGAAAATTGGCACAAATATCTCAATTTCAAATAACTTAAAAAAATAAGAAACAATAATAAAAAAAAATTTAGGTACATACTCGTACGTCTCATACATATAAAAGACTAGTGGATGCCCGCAGCTTCGCCCGCGCAGATCCCGATTTTTGAGGTTCCCGTGGGAATTTCCCAAAATCCTTTCTTAGCGGATGCCTACGTCATAACATCTACTTGCATGCTAAATTTCAGCCCGATCCGTCCAGTGGTTTGGGCTGTGCGTTGATAGATCACTATGTCAGTCAGATAGTCACCTTTGAGTTATATTTATTTAGATGATTTTTTTTACTTCGAGGTATCGTTAAAATGAAGTATTTTTGTCCTAAAAACTTGAGTTTTTGTCAGATGTACCGTTTGCAAGACATAAAGTCGTTAAACATTGAAATCACGCGAGTGAATGTTTCGAAATAGGAACTCTTAATAAAAATAATTTAGGGCACCTGTGATTAATTTATGAACTTACTAGCTTTTGCCTTTTGCTTATATATCGGGCTATTCTGATTAGCAGTCTCGGTCACCCTCTCAACCAATTCTACACAAAAATCACTTCAATCCGTTGCTCCGTTGCGAGGCCGACGTGTGCGAGCGTGGAAAATAGTTTTCCCAGATCCATTGTTGACAACAATCTATTGTTCCTCTGCGATGTTAAAGAAATTAACCAAAAAAAGAGTATTTGCGAGTTGTGTTGGTTCGTGAATAAAGCATTTCTATTCTATTCTATTCTATTTTTTCAGTACCCTCAAGAACTGCATCGGACTATGCTATTTTCACGGGTTTAAGAGTAGCCTACGTTATTTTCAGTGACACCGGCTACCTGCATGCCAAATTTTATCAACTTTTTTCGAGGTGTTAAAGCATGTAAAGGTAACAAACAAATAAACAAACACATTTTCACATTTATAATATTACTAGTAATAATGAAGAACCCTACGCTATACCTGGCCCAACACGAACTTGACTGGTATTTTTATTAGGATATTGGCGTTTTGCGAATCGCAAATAAACATGTTAGCTCCTACTTTTTAAGGTGTTGTTGTTTATACAGCGTGTAACAAAACACTGCAATATTTTTGTGACACCTGGTTATGTTTTGGAAAATAAAAAGGTGATCAATTCTTAAGAGGATTGTGAACATGCGAATTCTAATGCAAACGGCGATCACGATTTTCACCTCATAGAATTAACAGATTTCGACCAATTTTTGATAGGTTGTCTGTCAGTCAGAGTAAAAGCTAGGTTTATAGGTTTTTGTTTTTTCGATGCACAGAGGCCATCATATCGAGCTAAAAACTCGTAGTGCAATTCTGATCCATACGCATACGGCATAAGAACGGTATAAAGTCCAAAGTGTCTAGCTTGATGTGCTGGCCTGTGTACATTTAATAAGTTCAATTTTATTTTTCGTTCAGCGTTTCCATGCAAAACTAATTTTGGTCATTTCTTGTTTGTTTTTAATCAATAATTTGCAAAACGAAATCTACAAACCTAGCTTTTGTTCTGACTGATAACCAATCAAAAAACGGTTTAATTTTTATGAGGCGAATATCGCTATCGGCAAACTGCGACTACTATAATTTTTGCCGTAGGTTCACAATCATCTTAACAAACCTATTCTGAGTAAAAAAATAAATTTATCTATCAATCTTTTGAGTACAAAGCTGTAATAAACATAACTCAAAAACACTAACAAAATGCCATTACAGACCCGTTAATTTCCATATCGGATTACATATGGAGCGGCCCCCATACTTCTTGGACGCCATAACCATTAGTTAAACCTATTTGTATGGTAAACAAACTGACTGGATGGGATGACCGAGAGAAAATTATTTAATTAGGTAGCCCCCTACTGTTGCCATTGATTGTGTTCACTCGTGTAATCTCTAGCTGCAACTACTTTGTGGAACCTACATCTATGAATAGATGGTCTCCGCAAAGGAAGCGTAAACAACCTTAGACTGGTTATTTACTTCACTGTTTTTCAAATTGAAAAGTAAAAGAGTCGAAAATTTGAGTAAATTATTGCTCATTTTTACAGAGGTAAAATAGATGATTTTTGTCTGGAGGGGGAATCTACTTATAGAACTGCGTACCTTCTGATGTAAGTACCTACGAGTTGGCTGAAGTCGCAAAATAAAATGGATTTTAAATTCAAGGTTGGTCAATCAGCTGTTTGCTTACTATGGGGTTGTTTAATGGGAATAATTTTTTTTAGCGATTTAAAAGTATGCCAAATTTTAACTGTGTGTGTATGTTTGACATGTGTTATCTGTTATTTGTTAATGGCCATGTGTGATTTGTCCCAGATTTTTTTTTTTTAATTTTAAATAACTTTAAATTAAAAATTTAGTAAAAACACGACTGCGTAAAATACTATGTCACACACAGGATCAAAACAAATCTAACGATACCTCGCACTCTAAAATTCATTACATTAGGCCGTTTAGAAGATATCGTGGAATTAATAAACATACACACATAAATTAAACCTGAAAACAATTCACTCCTTTTTTGTGGGCAGTCGTGTAAGTAATGCAGAGCAAAGTAAACAGGTAATAATGTCTGCGCTTTTCTCTTTGGAGATCACAATGGAGGTAATTATTTATTAAGAGGATACGCGTGCGCCATTTTTCCATACAAACGTAGTCGCCTGTTTCCTCCCTGGATAATGAAAATGGAGCAAAAATGTTTCTTCCATCAAACTTACATCTACCACGGCCATTCCCGTATGTTTTTTTTTACCATATTCTAATTATAATACGAAGTAAAAACTGAGAAAATCGCCCAATTGAAACGTCATTTTCTGACACCCACCAAAAAAATAATACGCATATTAACAATAAAATCAAAACATTGATGCATAGGTGAAGCGTTTTTTAATTATTTTTGAAAAAAATATTATTTTTGCTCAAGTTTTGGAGGAGGAATCAGGGGACGAAATACCTACTGTTTTGGTAAATTTTAGTGCCTATTATCGGTCTGCGCTGTAGTTCTCCCTTTCTTGCTGCATACAGAGAGGTTTGGGGAGGGAGACAGCAACATTTTATTCAATTCTTTAGACCGCGTTTCCTCTTAAGACTAAAGATATGAGTTTAATTTTCACGAAGCATCACAAACAGTAATTTACATCGTACGTATAGTAATTTGTCGTATTTCTCACATATCCAGCTCTGTCGACGGGCGGTGCGTACACACACATTAGGGTGTCCCAAAAATAAAAAAGTTGTTTTTTTATAACGCATACCCTCTTATTTTGTTCGAATAATGTCAAAACTACCGTATATAAAATTTCATGTCATTTGAAACACGGCAACCCGTGCCGACTTACATCGAAACATGTGGGTACTTGTTTACTAGGCGCGCGGCAGCGATCGTACCGATATTCATGTTATTACTTGTTTGTTTAATCAGTGAACGCATTATTTTCGTACAATCAAGATGTCGGTCGAGTTACGCAGTTCAAAAAAGGATATTTTTTAATAGGGAACGTAAAACACCAAATGACTGGTTCAAAACTTCCCTCAAATGGACAAATACTCGCAGTTCTATTCTACAATATTCGTGAAGTGAATTTAAGTGTAAGTGAAAGTGCGAATCTGGCTATTCGCGAGTGCATTATTTATTGGGAAAAGGCACGAATTCCAACTAAATCTTTTCCTAACTGCGTTAAGAAACTAGTGAATTTGTACCAAGTTTGGAGGGATTTGCAAAAGAATGCTAATAAGACGCAAAATGTATTTCAGCAGCGTAGACAGGAGTTTGTTACAAATTTAGACAACTTATTTGATATTGCACATGCCGATGCGCTGCAATTAATTAAGATTGACGAAGATAGGATCTTCGTACAACGACAGAGAGAACCAGGTCGGCCTGGTCACTTAGCTGGAGTAGACAAAAAACTGGCTGAAAAGGAAGAAAAGGCGCGCGTTAGAAGCATCGAAGAGCAAAAACGGCGTGCTAAACACTATTCAATTCTGGCGCCTTCAACTTCATCTTATATTCCTCAAGAAGATTCATCATCTGATTCTGAAAAAAGCAGTTCACAAGAAATTTTTCATGCACCCGTTGAGAGCTCACGATCCGAGTCTAATATTTCTGTAAGGAAAAGTTTCATAACTCCAAAACTGGTTGCTGCATTAGATCGGTGTCAGATAAGTATGAGGAATTCTGTTTATATTATAGAAGCAACTATTGAAGCTCTTGGGCATAACATTGACGAATTTCCAATTAGTAAGTCGACCATTCAAAGAATTCGTACGGAAAAGCGATCGGAGCGCGCAGAAGCAATTTAAGCTGATTTCCAGAACAAAGTACCAGATACTGTAACTGTTCATTGGGACGGAAAGCTTTTACCCGCTTTAGATTCACGAAAATGTAAAGAAGAACGACTTCCAATACTTATTTCATATGATGATAAAGAACAACTTCTTGCTGTGCCTAAATTGGACAACTCTTCAGGTCGTGAACAAGCAGAAGCGGTTTGGAATGCTCTGTTGGACTGGAATCTTGAGGACAAAGTGCAGATGCTCTGTTGTGATACTACTGCTTCAAACACAGGTCGAATTAATGGCGCCTGTGTGCTCCTGGAACAGAAATTAAACAGAGAAATGCTCATATTTGCTTGTCGGCATCATGTTTATGAATTAGTATTGAAAGGCTTATTTGAAGCTAAAATCAACCAAGTTACGACGAGCCCTGACATCCCATTGTTCAAAAAATTCCGAGAAAACTGGAAAAACATAAATTCTGAGAGAATAGAGAGTCACAAAGAAAAGCTATCATGCCTGAGTGATGCAAAGATTAAGGAACTGTTAGAGTTTTACCGGAGAGAATTAACTAAAGATATTGTTAAAGATGACTATCGCGAATTAATAGAGCTTTCAATAAAATTTCTTGACGGTGATACAGAAAATAAATTTAAAATCCGGCCTCCAGGCGCTATGCACCAAGCTAGGTGGATGGCAAGAGCTATTTATTCTCTCAAAATATCATTTCTAAGCTCGCAATGCAGAATAGCAAAAAAGGAAAAAGAAGCCCTCCTCGACGTCTGTCTATTCATCGTCACATCTTATGTCAAACCTTGGTTGCAATGTATTTTGGCAGTGAAAGCTCCTTACCAAGACCTCTGCTTTTTAAAAGCCATGAAGGCCTACGAAGCAGTTGACAAAAGCATCTCAAAGGCAGCTTTACAGAAGTTCTGTCAGCACCTGTGGTATTTGACCGATGAGGTGACTATTTTGTCTCTTTTTGATGATGATGTAGACCAAGAAACTAAAACTAAAATGGTTGCTAACTTATCCAACACAATTCCATCAGCTCATGGTAAGCGCTACATGCCATCAAAACAAGAACTCTGTGGCCCACTTTACGAGAAAAGCCTCGAAGACTTTATTTCTGTCAAGAGCAAATCTTTGTTTATTCGCCTAAAACTTGATGACAGCTTTCTTAACGAGTCTCCCTCTTTGTGGTCAAATAATTCTTCGTTTCAACAGGCTATAATGAAAGTACAGACCTTAAGAGCAGTAAACGATACCGCCGAAAGAGCAGTCAAGTTAATGCAAGACTTTCATGGCTTGGTCACTGTCGAAGAGGAACAAAAGCAATTTCTACTATGTTGCGTACAAGAACACAGGCAAATGTATCCGGACTGTAAAAAGCAAACATTGAAAAGAAAATATGAAAAATAAAGCCCTTTTTATGTTTATTATGAGAATAATACAAGTTACTGATAAAAATTTGTTTTATTAACTGAATTAAAATTAAGTTCTTAAATTCTCCTATATTTCTCCATACTAACTTTCAGGTTCAAACTTTGGTGCTAAGTCGGCACGGGTTATCATCATCCGATTGCAATAATATTTCATATTTAAGCCTTAAGGGTCAAATCGAAAAAATATAGCGGGTATGCGTACCTAAATTCACAAAAAAAAAATTCGCCCTTATAGCTTGGGACACCCTAACACACATGTTATTGAATTTAATATGTTTATGTTAATGTAACCCCCCATGTCCAATGGCTGAGTATATGAAAACAACTTATAAATGACTAAAATTACAGTGTAAAGTGTTAATTTATGCTGCGATATACAATGATTAAGCTTTAGAAAAACCTAAACACTTTTAGATATAAGCTTTTATTAAAAAAAAATACATTTCGTTTTCTTCTCAACAAACCATTTCATTTAATACCCATATAATAGGGTTGCATAAAAAATTCATTTAATACCCATATAATAGGGTTGCATAAAAAATAAATGATCTACCATCTTTGGGAGTCCGCCATATTGGATATAGAACCATACATTGTAATCTAAATCAAACTATTAGGTAAAATTTCAGCTTAATAGGAAACCAGAAAAAATTTAAGTTGCAAATGTTTTAGCGGAAAACTTCCATTCGAAAGCGTCAAGTTACATACGTACAATTCAAGTAAAAGAAAAGCTTGTAAAATGAATTAGGTATTTTTTTAATCCTCAACTGAAAAGCCCTCGACATCATCTCACCTGATGGTGAGTGACGGCGATGCCGAAGATGGAAGCGAGTTTACTCGCATCAACTTATTATGAATAAACTGACAGTTAATTATAAAGATTCGTAATTTTATTGATATCGTGAAGGCATAGCACAACTACATCAACAATTGGGAAGCTGGATAGTGTCGGTTTTCCTCATAGTTAACTATCTCACTCACAGTCATCATAAATCAAGATAAAATATATTGATAACATTAATGCTACCACGTTGACATAACGGCTATTTCCTAAGCGTTGTGTATCACTCTTGCCTTCGAAATAAGTTTTTAAAAGCCATAATTCCTTCAAAAAGCCGCTAGACTAACCACAGGAGGAGTGACATTATTTTATTATACCTGAATTTGTGTCGTATATACATTTTAAATATTAGAAATATTTACCATCACACTGGATGAATTCCACGTGGCTATCTTTAAATTGTATTTGTATATGATAAAAGTTGCCTGACGATGTGTATTCGCATGTATAACAAAATACCACATGAAATTAAGGATCTAAACAATAAACAATTCAATATCAAATTACATAAGTGGCTGAATGACACAGACTGTTATAATATTAAAGACTTTTTAAATTTGTAGATTACTTTAGTTGAAGATTGACATTATTTTGTATGTTTGTGACTAAGATTAAAATATTTTGCATGCTATTTTAAATACTAGCTAAACATTAGTTCTATATACATATTTTAAGATCTTTTTATACCATGTTTAAGGCAAATAAATTATTTTGAATTATTATGAATTAAACTTGAGATTAAAAAGGTAAAATAATAATTCCGTAATTCCCTCCGGTCACCGATATCGCTAGCTAAAGTCATACTATTGTGTACATCCCCTACACACCTCCACTCTGACCGACCTTTTGTTAGTGTTTCCTAATAAAAACTCTAGCAGAAGATCAGTAGCAGTGGATGTGTCGCAGGTAGGTATATGGTCAAAGTCCTGATATTATAATTTCACTAATAAAATTAAGTGAAATTATAATTGCACTTTAAATTGTAAATTGCACGTCCATTTCTTACAATTTCACGGCCTCTTCTTAGTGTCATGTATAAAGCCGATGATTTCTGCTTCTGCGAAGCATTCTGTTACCCAGGGGGAGTTATTCGCGAGGTTCTTTGAGTGTCTAAGGCTTTAAGGTTTTTTTATTTTTTTTATTCCCAATTGGTAAACCCTTGACAACATCTCACCTGGTGTTAAGTGACGATGTTGCCGAAGATGGAAGCGGGCTTACCAAGATCACTCAATCCGAGCAAGTTCATATGTGTGTAAATAACATCGAACGTAAGTCTATTCATTTTAAGTTTAAATGAATGCGGGCTTCATCGCGGCTGTTTCGTTGAAACCGAACGCCCTATTCTCGATTTTTACATGTTTTTATTACTTTTCATAACTTTCAAATAAGTTTTAAAAAATGTGTCCAATTGAAATGAAAGGTCCTAAAGTCACCAATTTTATATGTTGCTTTCATTCAACATTAAGTATGTATTTGTTTTCAAAAAAAATTGCAAATAATGCCAAAAACAGGGTCTACAGTATAAATACAGTATATATCAAAAGTGGTAATATTTTTTAAGTTGTATTTAATTAAAACGATTTTTTATTACTTTTTTATTATTACATATTTTTTTCTTACTGATAGCTTTACATAGGCTTTCAATAATTTGAATTGAATATTGTCATTTGACCCATCTTATAGCCTTAATCAATCAAGAATGACCGGACCTAACATCGCTCGCTACGCTCGCTTATTTAGTGTTATTGTAATGTCACTATAGTGAATAGAATAGAATGGAATGGAATTGAATGGAATAGAATAGAATAAAATAAAATGGAATGCAATAGAATGGAATACAATAAAATAGAATGGAACAGAATGGAATAGAATGGAATGGAATGGAATAGAATAGAACGGAACGGAACGGAACAGAACAGAACAGAATAGAATAGAATAAATTTTTAATCAGTGATAAGTACCCACAAGTGAAATATAGTATAGTTGATAGTGGCCCCGTGAAATTGCAATGACACTAAGAATACGAGTAGGCCGTGAAATTGTAAGAAATGGAGCCGATTGACAACTTACCTTGCATTTATAATTTTACAAATTTTTACTAGTAAAATTTTATAATTTATATGATATTATTCACTACTTATATACCTGCGATATATGCATATATGCATACAATAAAGAGTTTGATTTTGAAATACGGCGACGTGAACTCGATGCTTAGCGCTCGTGCTGAAGTCCAATACACCACCAGTGGTGAACGACACTAATTTTGCTAGATTTTGCAGCAATTTTTATACAGTGGTGTAATTGTTAAGTCCATTAGATTCACATCAGAAGGTCGCGGGTTCGATTCCCGGCGGAGTCTAACTTTGTATGACTCAGTTTGGTTTGTGGAAGGGCATTCTAGAAGCCCGCCTTGCTAGCTACCACCATCTTATATAAGTCTTACCAAAAAACATTAATGTTAACAACATTGATTTGTACCGGCTCGAAGATAAGATAGCCAGTTCCCCATTGCGTTGCAGAATCTTGGTAAGGCTCTGGTGTACCTCTTAGATACTTGGTCCTTATCTTAAAAAAATATCCCTCACGAGCCGAAGCGGCTCTCACACCGCGCACCCTTAATATCCACGGGGCGAAGCCGCGGGCAACAGCTAGTAATAAATACTATTCACCTACATTAGAAGACTAAGAGCACATGATGGACCTGATTGCAGTCGCCAAGCCCGCATCCATCTTCGGCATCATCGTCACTTACCATCAGGTGAGATGATGCCAAGGGACTACCAATTGTGAATGTCGCAGGATAATTTGATAATCCGTCGTTTCGCGAAAATCCTAGTAAAATTGGATACTATGGAGTAGAAAACTCCTAATAAAACCAAGTCTGACGGAGCCCCGCTTCGTTAAATAGGTTAGGTTATGTTAGCATGTCTTTTTCTACCGTAAAAAGGAGCCCCGCGTAGCGGGGCTCCGTCCGACTTGGTTTTATTAGGAGTTTTCTACTCCATAGTATCCAATTTTCCTAGGATTTTCGCGAAACGACGGATTATCAAATTATCCTGCGACATGAATAAAAAGGCTGAAATTGGGCTGAACTCTGAATGACTCTGTGTGTTTAAAGACATACTCAAAAACTAACGCCTCTATGAATGACTCCGTAAAATCTTATGACATTGTTGTAAATATGTGGTACCTACTCGTATGACCCTTATATCTTTTCAGGAGAGGCGATTTTGGCGCAAGCGCTGATTTGTAACATAGTTACTGGCAGACAAACGGGCGCGGAATGGGTTTGTGAATATTTCAAATGCAATCTCAAGTCGTTGCCCACTAAAGCCTCTATTGTTCCCTGAAGCTGCACAACAGGGAAGTATGCTCCCTTAAAGGTATTATCAAGTTTTGATAAGAAATAAGGAACCCTTAAAAATGTTTAATAATCAGGTTTTATAATTCTACTTCTACTTCGTATTCATTTACAATCCTACGTATTGTGTCACACTGCTAGTTCTTCTATCATCTGCTGTTCCGCTCAGATCTCAATTGCATATATTATGTACCTAATTCGTGTTGACATCTTCTCTCTATTTTATTATGTTGCTCGCATTGATTTCTTTCCTGCGATTCTTTTCCGTCAAGCGTAGCGATAAGACCGTCTTTATGTACAACTTCCTTGATCATTGTATCTTTTTTTTTCTCTTATGTTGTGCAATAAAGTGTTTTCAATCAATCAATCAATCATGTGATGCTCGCGTTGATGTATTTCCTAAGAATGTTTCGTGCGTAGCATGGTGTTCGCGTATATGCCTTTCCTATGACTGTTCCGTTTGGAGTAGCATGTTGCTCACGTTGATATCGTTGTAACAACTGTGTCTTCTTTTACCACAAATGGTAAGTCTTTGGCATAGCGTATGCTCGCGTTGATGTCTTTCCTATGTTCCTACTTCGTTCGAGTAGCAAGTTACTTCGTGCTCTGTTGTTCGTGCTTCGTGCAGTATGGTGCTTGCTATACGTTTTGAAACTTTGGGTATCAAAATAAACATCGCAAACTTTTACTTCTGTAATATTTACCAACGTATTAGAGGGAGTAGGACGCTTTTTATCACGCTTTTATTAGCTTCACCTGTATGTTTGTATGTAACCGACTCCTTTGGACTCGATTTTGACCCACTTTAAACTGACAGATTTAATTCAAACTTTGTAGACTTATCAAGAATCAGCGACAATATAATAATTTCATAAGTTTGAACTAAAAAATAAAAAATAAATCAAGTTTAAATAAACTAAAAAACACGCTTTTAAAGTACATCAGACTAAAAAGTAGAAAAAAATAATTAACAAAAATACTAGTATTATTGAGAAAAAGCGTTAGGTGAATCCACACTTTTTCTCAATAATATTTTTATCGTATTTTTTATCGTATGGCACAAGGGAAAGACGGCGGTTGCCTGTTGTTGCACTTAGCATCACCCGCGGTCACGTGTAGGGCTTTCACCGAATTACACCTACGGACGTGTGCAACGAGACATTCATACACATCTAAAATCAGATGTGCAGGTCTCTTCACGATGTTTTCCTTCACCGTTAAAGCAATCGGTAAGTATATGGAAACGTAAGTTTCTAAAAAGTCAGGAAGTAGAGCCGCTTGCATGGCGGTGCGCCGGCCAAGTCAACAACTTGTCACCGGGTTGCGCCGACTAAAAACAAACAACAATAGAGAGCCTCTCTCCATACAATATCCTTTGTCAACCTTTTTATCAGACCGAAGGAACGCGGAAATGCGTGGAGTCGAATTTGTATGGAAAACCTGTGCGAATACCTACCAGATTTTCGCTTTAAATTCGGAATGAAGAACCTTTTGACATAGACGATTCCCTATTAAGAGATTAACTTGGTCTTACAGTCTTGGTACAAAAAAATGTCTCATTAGTTAACTTTTTTAAGGCGGTTTCAGCTAAATATAAAATAAAAAATAAAAAAAGAAATAAAAATAAATAATTAGCAGTATTAGAGTATTCATTCAATGTTCACTTGAAAAGTAAAGGTTACGGTCAAATCAAATAACGAGCCTTTAACTGGGTCACTTATCATTGACAAAATATATATTTATATTGAAATAGTTTACCACAATGGGGCGTTTAGTAGTCCCTGTGCCACTCCAGGTCAAATCTGATGACGCAAGCATTGAAGCAGGCCGTGGTGGACGCAGTGCACATTGTTACATTTTCCACTTGCAAAATATAATATATACATCACCCCTTGGTTACCAATTGACACTCTATGCAAAGGGCATTAAAATATAATTTAAAATGTGGCTATCAAGGTACTTAAGCTGTTATGAAATAAATGTTTGTGTATTGTTGCGAAAAATTGATTTACGTTTTAAGTACTACATACACACATTTGTTAGTACGGCCGTAAGATTTAATGCTATGTTCGTTGATATTATGACTTGGGTATGAACTGGTCAGCTTACGTGTTAACTGAACACTATCCGTATAGAACTACCACTTTGTTTTTGATTTTGATTCTAAGTTAAAGCACATACTCCTATATCTCCTTTAAGTATAGGTATTAGGATGTGTAATTATTACTTTTTACCCGACTGCGCGAAAAGGAGAGATATGGTTTTCGAGTGTATGTGTGTTTAGTTTCGTTTAGTTTTATTTATTTCACCTCACTAATTAATAATTCTATGTCAGGTCATTATATATGTCAATAGTGATGTGATCGTCGAAGAAAGCAATACAGAGATTAAATAAAATAAATAAACATAATAAAGTACAAAACTACATCAAAAAAGTAATAAAATATGTCAACATAAAAAACTTGGAAAGAATAAAATACATTTTGGTAACTCGAGTGACTAAATTTTAAAATGTCACATATATTATATTTTTTTCCAAAAATTCTTCAACAGAATAAAATTCGCTTTCCAACAAGAAGTCTTTCAACCGGCTCCTAAATGTCTCATCATGGGCTATTTCCTGCAGAGTGGACGGTAGTTGTTTATATATTGTATTATGTATATGTATGTATGTATGTATATTTATTTATATCTTAGGCACGCTCTGTAGCTTAAACGGCTTAATAGATTTTGGAGTGCGGTGTGTCGTAGATTCGTCTTGATCCCGTGAGTGGCATAGGATACATTTTTACCCGATTCGCCAAAAAAGAAGGGTTAGTTAATTTTTATGCAGTCAGGTTATTAATTTATAATTAATTCGTGTAGTTATTTAAGCCACAATAACTGACCAGCGTGAGGCCTAAATTATCTACTTTGTCGAAATAGAAACGAAATTCGATTAAATGTGAGTCAGAATCACGCACTGAGTGTTCCGTAGCTCTCCACACGAGTACCTACAACAATCCTTACTATAATAATAATAATATTATAAATGTGAAAATGTGTTTGTTTGTTACCTTTTCACGCTTCAACGCCTTGACCAATCTTTATGAAATTTTGCATGCAAGTAGCCTGTGTCACGGGGAAGGACATAGGCTACTTTTTATCCCGGGAAAATAGCATAATCTGATGCAGTTCCTGGGGGAATTAAAAAAATTCTCGATTGTCGAGTAGGTGGGAAACAACATAATTTACTAATCACCCTTAAAGACAGTCATAAAAACGATGTCCACGCGGGTGAAGCCGCGGGAAAAAGCTTTTAATACATATTCAAACCAAATTTCAAAATATTTATTTTAAATAGGTGTTACCACACACTTTTAAAGTGTTAAAAAAACTAAATATATTTTACAAATAATGTCGTAGTTCAGACTGCAGTCTTAGTTTATGGTATATGCTGGGGGACCAATACATATCAATATATCCTCGTCATTAACATAATTTATTATTTTTTACAACAAGCACTTTTGAATGAGCTTTAAATGTATTCCCTGACAAACTAGTTACATTTTCTAAAACTTTATTGTAAAATAATAAATAATAATCTTAAGATTCTACTATAAAGTTAAAAAAGTATTCAACAAGAGCGACAGAATTTTTGGAGTTAACTCTTTAAGAATCGATTTTCATTTACGCCGGGGTATAAAAATTTACGGGGAGTAAAATCAGACGTTATGCGTTAGTTGTATACTATGGTTATTAATTTTGTGCGCAACTTATTTGCGTGCATGTATGTATGTATGTCATGTAGCCTAAACGGCTTGATGGATTTTGGAGTGTGAGGTGTAATTAAATTTGTCTTGTCAGAATTGAAAAAAGTGGCCGCCATTTTTTACTTTTTAGTAACTGGACCGCTTGCTTCCAAAATCGATATCTAAAAGTCCCTGAGGTCCCTAATCACGACTTCGTTGTTAGAATTGAAAAAAGTGAACACCATGTTGAACTTTTTAGTAACTGGACGAAATGCTTCCAAAATAGATATCTGAAAGTCCCTGATAATGTATATATTCTTTGCCTGAGTTCCCTAATCATGATTCCGTTGTCTAAATTGAAAAAAGTGAACACCATTTTGAAGTTTTTAGTTACTGGACCTATTGCTTCCAAAGTCGATATCTGAGGGTCCCTGAGGTCCCTAATCACGAATCCGTTGTCAGAATTGAAAAAATTGGTCGCCATCCCCCAGCACATTTATAATCGTTAGTAAGGAGTATACTCCAGTCGTGCGTCGGAGCTGACACACACACAATTTTTTTATTCAGTTCGGGATCCTCAGCGCGACTCAGACTAACCCGGTTTATACTATTTTCTGTTTCTTTATCTTTAAAAATCATTTTTTCTTTGACGACCCCTCTTCTTTACTCTTAATTTTAATTTTTATTATTTGCCAGCAAATCCGCTACATTCCGTGAAAACTTTTGTTGTCTATCTAATGCGATTCTAAAGGTACAGCCTTTAAAAGGTAGGATGGACAGACAGGCTGCTAACGTTTGGATACACCGCCAATAACAGTAACACTTTCATGCGACACACAATACTGTTATATAGTAAATGTTACTGTTATATAGTAAATTGTTCTATTTTCAATATTGTTGCATATGTTTGCTTTGCACAGCCCATACTTTTATTTAATTGTATCCATTCTCTGGGTTGCCTGGAAGAAATTGCTTTAAGCAATAAGGCCGCCTGCATTGTACAATTTAAAAATTTTCTATTTATTCTGTACTTGTATTTTGTATATTTTGTAATTGTACAATAAAGCATATTTGATTGATTGATTGATTGAATACGATTGGTTTACTTGAAAAAAAAAGTGAAGATAACAAGATTTTAACCGCCTCCGTGGCGTAATGGTTGTTCCATTCGCTTCACACCAGGAGGTCGCGGGTTCGATTCCCGGTGGGGTCAACTTGGTGGTAGGGCATTTTCTAAGCCCGCCTGGCTAGCTACCACCATCTTATCTAAGCCTTGCCGCCAAACATCAATGTTGATATCATTGGTGTGTTCCGGCATGAAGATAAGATAGCCAGTTTCCCATTGCGTTGGGGAATCTTGGTAAGCCCGCTTCTATCTTCGGCATCATCGTCACTTACCATCAGGTGAGATGATGCCAAGGGCTTATCATTAGTGAATAAAAAAAAACAATTTTTAATTTATTCACATATATATCGCGGTCATCGATCAGCGCGGCGCGCGCGCCTCACGGGCCCGCGATGATCGATGGGGTGCCGCCTGCGCTTGGCTGGACGTCTCTGATAACAAAATTAATCGGACCGTGTGTAGTGACCGACTTGAGCCGTGAAAAGTTTGGTAAGTTAGATAGTTAAGCTGCTGTTCTATTGTTCTGGCGCGTAAAGTGTTAACTTTGGGTAAACATCTAGAATTCTAGAGGAGTGATTTTATCATGTGAAGTTGTAAAAAAGTTTAAAAACGTACATTTCTAAAAAAAATACACAATATTAGTTATGGCAGTAGTTTTGTCATTATTTTATACGTATCGGGTACATTGATGATGATGATGATGATGATGATGTATCGGGTACATTAAGCGTCATAAGAAGCACCTTCGCTTGTAAAAGTTTCAATTCAAAAATTGGCCAAGTGCGATTGAGACTAGCACTCCGAGGACTTCGTACCACCACACCTCTCTACACAACTACGTAGTATAATTCACATTAAAAATCAAAAGACATCAACGCGTGTGACAAAAAAATGCTCTTCAGGGTTCCGAAGTCAACAAAGTCAACAAGGAACCCTTATAGTTTCGCTAAGTCTGTCTCCGTCTGGCTATATAACTATACAGGGTTTAACAAAATTGGTGTAGGTCCCGTTAACTGGGGCTTCTACTCATGAAACTGAACAACTTTTATTCTACAACTTTGCTGAAATCCCTAAAAAACATTGGACTTTTCATACAAATCGATCAGCTGGTTGACCAATTTTGTATGGAGAGGTATTTTTTTTTATGAGAATTGACTATGTGTTCTTTGGGGAAAGTTGTTCAGTTTCATGAGTAGAAGCCCCCCTAAAAATGGTGTTGTCGACCATAACAACACCCTGTATAATCACACCAAGTTTCACGCTTATATGTATTACCGTTTTTACGATAGAGCTAAATCAAATATACTTCTAAAGACCTAAAACTAAAACACGTTTTTGATGTGTAACATCTTTGCTCTCGCTTTCCTGCAATTTGTGGGAGTGATTTCGTGAAATGGGACGGAAATGTGTAACATGGGACGGAAATGTGTAAACGAAAGCGCGCGCTATTCGATCTGACGAATGAGCTTTGCTCTCGCTTTCCTGCAATAATTTGTGGGAGTGATTTCGTGAAATGGGACGGAAATGTGTAAATCTGTACACATCATATGCGAGTACTGTAGGTCTCGTTTTTTTGTATAGAGACCCCCCTTATTTTTTTTTTATAATTTTCAGTATTTGTTGTTATAGCGCTTCGACCAATTAACAGCTATGGACCGGCCCACGCGAACAACGGTTTTGATGCCTACAGAATGTGTGCATTCACTGATTTCGCCACCGTTGCCAAGTTAGACGACTTTTTGCCATTTAGGCTATATCGAAGGGTGCGGCGACCGAAAATTGCGATTGGCGACTGGTCGCCATTCAGGCTACTTCGAAAAAATAATAGGCGACTTTTTGGGCGATTTCTACCTATGCTGAAATAATCAGGTTTCGCTGTCATAAAATAAAATGAGTGTAATGAAGCGTATTTTTCTTGTTGGAGCCTGATAATTCTGATCTCATACATGAGTTATCGGCCGGGCATTATCATGTTGAACGTTAATAGTCGTATGTAATTGTGGCTGCCTTTATATGTACCCGTTTTTTTCACGAGCTCTCGAACCATTAGTCGCCGGGTATTCTCCTGCCTATTAGAACGTAGTGTTGTAGAATTCTTTGGTTTGTTGTTCTCTTTTGATTTCTTTTCGTATGTTGTATACTTGTAAAGAAAACAAAGAGTGGGTACTTTTTGTTTTGAATGGCAATCAAATATAAGTTTTATGGACGGTTTCTTTTAGTTCTTGTGAGTGGTTTATTAGATAAATAGAGTGATATTGAATTGAGGTCAAACGAAAGTGTATGAAAATGGGAAAGCACGGTAAATATATAAAACACTACAAAGATGAGTGGGAAAAAATACCAATATTCAAAAGTAAGTACCTACTGTACAAATATTGGCCAGTCGGTTTTTTTAACCGAGATTAATGAAATATTTCATTGTATACACATTTTTATTTTTTGTTTTATACTTATATAAAGAAATACTGGTAAGGAGAGTAAAGATGCGTTCTTGTTTAATCTACCTGTCCCACTTGCTCGCCCTTGTGGGGCCATCGTGCGGAACGAGCCTAAAATATGACCACTGGGTTGTCAGATTGACCTAAAATTCGCTAAAATGGTTCTCTAAACACTCACCTTACGACATAGTATTATATATTATATATGTTTTTTTGATTCAGAAGAGTTGGTGATTAGCGGCAAAAATGAAGCATTCTGTAAACTGTGATCCTTTTCGTGCTTTTAAAATGGATTTGGAGTGACATGCAAAATCTAAATCGCATAAAAAACGAGAAAATAATTTAAATGTCAAAGCAGAACCAAATTTATCGTCGTTTGGTACGTATTTATCATACTCTAAATAAACATTTTTGAATCATTTAAATAAAAAAAAAACTTTGTTGCTTACCAACTTAAATGTTTGTATTTAAGGGTATTTTAAAGGAGCAAGCGCTGTAGAGAAAAGCAACGATATACGAATTGCTGTCCACGTAGCTTCACATAGTTCAGTAAGAAGTGTGGATCATCGTGGGGAGATATTAAAGAATATGAGCCAAGGCAGAGCCATAAAAAATATTCAGCTTCACAGTGTTCTAATATACTAAAAAATATATTAGAGCCAGCTCTACGTCAACAACTCATTAAAGAAATAGGTGATTGTCTCGATGAATCTCCTGATGTTGTAACTGAGAAATATATGGCCTACATGGTGCGATATTACAATGAGAAAAATAAATTAATCACAGTCGACTTTTTGGGTTTCCTATCAGTGGATCGTATCACAGCTGCTGAGTGGTGTTCAGCCTTCAAAGAATTTATTATTAAAGAAATAGGTTTGAACTTCAATAATCTAATCGCCTTTGGCGCAGACGGCGGCAAGAATTTATGTGGCAAGAGAAACTCTCTTTACACGCACTTGAAACCCGAATTACCACATTTATAAGTGCTGAAATGTGTGTGTCAGACTTAGCTTTGTGCAGCTAAAGCGTGTGAAGATCATCTCTCGAATACATGCTCAGAGAAACCCGCAACTGGTTCTCACATAGTACACTTTGTATCAAAATGTACCACCAGGTGTATGAACTTTTAAATAACAACAAGAAACCAATAAAACTGGTTCAGTTGGCGACAACACTATGGCTGTCGTTTCACGCTGCCGTCGAAGCCAACATAAAACAGTGGACCCTAAAGACACACTTTGATCATCATCAGCTCATCTGAATAACCTGAAAGAATACAACTATCGGTCTATGCGTACCTACGTATCTATCCATATTTACAGAATTATCCTCTAACTCCTAACCGTTAATGAGTTGTACCTTTCTTCATCAGCTCATCATCATGAGATGATGACTGCCAGACGCAAATACTTTAATTGCTTTAGAAAACACATGAAACACGTAATCCGTGCCTATAAAATTTGAGGGTTGCCTTCGATTTCCGTAGGATCCCATCATCAGATCCTGATTTCCTTATCATGGTATCATTCTTGAAATATCTTCTGTGCAACAAAAAAATAATCATCAAAATCGGTTCATAAACGACGAAGTTATCCACGAACACACATTAAAAAAAATATATACTTTTTTTTTCTTTTTTTATTCACAATTGGTAAACCCTTGACAACATCTCACCTGGTGGTAAGTGACGATATACGGTTGAATTGAGAAACCTCCTCCTTTTTAAAGTCGTTTAAAAATAGCCTGTTTGGGTTAGGTACTTGAATTTTAATAGGGCGATTTAAGGCTACTTTACAGAAAAAATAGTTAGGCGATTTAAGGCTACTTTGCATAAAAAATAATTAGGCGAATTTAGGCTACTTGATGCCAACTTTTTGGCGACTCGGACTGGGCGACGAAATTTTTACCTCAGTCGGTCTTTCGGAGTCCAAGAAGTCACAACTCACTCGTTCGTATGCTCCGATAGTCACACGAATCAAGTTTTAGGCATCAGTTTTCATTAATAATTATACCATTTTGTAATACATTTTTAATTACATTTACTAAAATTACTAATAAAAAAATTCTCATGCTTTCATGATATTTGATTTATTTTTTATGAGATTAATGTATGGATAGGGCCGGTCCATAGCTGTTATATTGGTCGAAGGTTACAGGGGAATAGAAATACACATTCTGTGAAAATTTCAACTGTCCGCCTATTACAATTCATGAAATACAGCCCGCTGACAGACGGATAGACAGCGAAGGCTTAGTAACAGGGTCTCGTTGGTCACCAGTTGGGTGTGTGGGACCCTAAAAATTAGGAAGTGAAGATTCTTACTGTAATAAAGATTAACACATAATATTAAAACATAAACCTAGTTTACAAATTAGTTGTTTCAACTGCGCAATTGGCTTCCAAAAATAGATATCTTAAATTGCACAATGTCGTTAATTGAATTAGAGAATTTGCATAATATATCAGTTAAGTTGCCCAATCACAATGTGTCTATGTATAGAGAGGCAATTGTTTCCCACAATAAATTATAGAGTTGCAACAATTTAGAGTGTACACTAGTCATTAAAGTTATAAAGGATGTGTTTAGAGCCTATAGTCGTTTTTTAGGTATTTGTACCTAGTAAGTTTCAAAAGATTTCTTTATTTAACTGTAATTTATGTCATTAATAATATTTTGTCCTAATATGTATTTATCAGTTAACTATTCGGCATCAATATCAACGGCGATTACATCTACCATATTCGATTCGCTGACGATAGCGTGGTCATGGCTGAGACTATGGACGACCTAGGCACAATGCTCGATGGTCTCAGTAGAGCCTCTCAACAAGTAGATCTTAGAATAAATATGTACAAGACGAAAATTATGTCAAACGTCCGTGTCGCACCTACTCCTCTGAAGGTTGGAGGCTTTACAACTCTATACTCTAATTTGTTGCCAAATATGTGTACCTATAGGACAAAAAGTCCAGTTAATAGGTCCAACTTAAAAAAAAAAACAATTTGTCGAATCCAACTCGGTTGGGCAGCGTTCGGGAAGCTTTGCAATATTTTCAAGTCCTAAATACTGCAGTGTCTTAAGACCAAGGTCTTCGACCAGTGTGTGTTGCCAGTGATGACATACGGAACTCAGACATGGTCGCTTACTATGGGCCTCATAAGAAGGCTCAAGGTCACCCAAAGGGCAATGGAGCGTGCTATGCTCGGAGTTTCTCTGCGTGATCAGAAACGAGGAGATCCGTAGAGAACCATACCTCTCAGAATTGCCAAACTTAAGCGGCAGTGGGCGGGCCACATAGCTCGTATAACAGATGACCGTTGGGGCTGTAAAGTTCTACGTAGCATAGGCAGGCCTCCCACTCGGTGGACCGATGACCTCGTAAAGGTCGCGGGAAGCCGCTGGATGCGGGTAGCGCTAAAACTGGTCGTCGTGGAAATCTTTGGGGGAGGCCTATATCCAGCAGTGGACGTACTTCGGCTGATATGATGATTATGATGAATTCAAGTCACTAAATAATAATATTATTTCTCATCGTGACCAAAACTTTATAAAATTCAATCTCTGTAACCACATTGATTTATTCGGTTATAGTAAAAATCACCCTTTAATGACAAAAGAACATACTGTATATGAATTTCGCACTTCCCAGTTGCGCAAAAGTGAGACAATCAGCCGACTATCGACAGATTCAACCTACGAATACGATCTTAAATAACTGGTTTTTTATTTAGACCACGGCTTAGGCTCTACTAGAGGTGGCAAATAATTTAAATATAATAAGAATACTAAATGGCATTTCTACTACAAAAGCACAAACCTTGCTTATTTGATATTTTGATCCATTCTCTCTCTCTCTCTAGAAGTTAATTTTAATCAATTTTCAGTTTTACATTTATAGCATTACAAAAAGTTTTTGATGCTATTTTTACCCATCGAGATTTTTTCTTCGTCATTGTTTTCACCTGTCTGTGACAGCGCCCGCTTTAGCGCATGCGAGGTGATGTGCTATGATACGCCTTGTTGTAGGTATTGAGTTTATTGAGAATTTTTTTTTACTCTTTTCATTTTATCTTATAATTTAGTAGGTTCAATCCCCGTGTATGAGATTAGATAAAGTAGTGAATGAAATTGCACATAATTAGGTATTAAAACACTCGTGTGATACTATTAAAAATTTCGCCATGGCATGGTCGGTTATGTTCATTATTTAAAATTTAAATTTCCGTTGCATTTGCTTAATTATACAGGGCGTAACAAATTTGGTGTAGGTGCCGTTTTAGCAGCTCTACTGAACAACTTTTGGTCTATAACTTTGTTGAAATCCGAAAAAATAACTCTTCATACAAATCGATCAGTTCAACGACCTATTTTGTGCATATTAGTACGAAGGTTGCATTTTTTTAAAATTGACTATGGGTTTCTTGGGGAAAGTTGTTCAGTTAAGGAGTAGAACCCCCAGTTAATAGGTCCTACAACAATTTACACCCTGTATAACGCACTTTTGCTACAAAACGAGATGGTGCTTATACGTGTTAAACGTTGGTAAGCCCGCTTCCATCTTCGGCATCATCGTTACTTACCATCAGGTGAGATTATACCAAGAGGTTACCAATAGAGAATAAAAAAAATGCAGACTACACAATCAGTCAGGTTATCAATATCTAACGATCTGACGATATTGATAGCAATATTAGTAATCGCCTCTGAAACCTTCATAGCTCTGCGTTAACTGAACCGAAAGTTACCGATCCAATCTCTTGCAATCTCGCTAATTGATTGTTATGATTAGTTTATAATGTGTTCTGTTACTAAAATTGCGGGTTTGAATTTTGAAACACCTGACCCTGACGTGTAAGTGTTTGTAGACTAAGAAAACAATTTATTTATAAATGTTGCAAAAAATATTTTTTAAATAATCAATAGGTTTGTTAATAACCAAACTTGACTTCATCACCATCATTTTAGCCGAAAGTAATCCACTGCTAGACAAAGGCCTCCTCCAAGGATTTGCATGACGACCGGTCCTGCACTGCCCGTATACAGTGGCTTCCCGCCTTTACCGGCCTGCCTACGCTTTGTCTTTAAGTGCACAGTCTCCACTCGAGAACTTATCTGCCCCATCGGCTATCTGGTCTACGAGCTATGTGCCCCGCCCACTGCCACTTAAATTTAACGATTCTGTGGGCTACCTATGTCGGTTATTTTAGTTCTTCTACGGATCTCCTCATTACTGATTCGATTGTGTAGGGAAACTCCGAACATAGCTCAGGTTCCGTATGTCATCACTGGCAACACACACTGGTCAGACCTTAGTCTTGAGACACTGCGGTATTTGGGGAGTGAAGATACGTTTGGCTACCAAACCAAACGAATTAATGTACCTAAGTACACAAAAAAAAAGGTGGCTTTATCGGTTTAGGCGAATTCTTTCAGTAGTAATTTGCAAGAAATTCGCGTTTTGTTCAGTTGCAAAAAGATTATAAACGATGGAAAATCACATTCCGAAGTTCCGAAGTTTATTGCCTAAATAATACATTGATCGTATAAACGGTTCATTAGTGTAGGAAATTTCCAACATTGCAAATACACGAATAAGTGTGGTTATTTTGATACTGTAAGAAAAAATACAATGCACGTCAATAATAACAAAGGAGTCAAAGATACAATGGACACAAATTTGATTACAAAGGTATTTTTATAGTCCGGGAGTTTCGGATTATAGTAACCAGCTGTTGCTCTTAACTCATTTAGAAAAATCTAATAACTTTTAGGTACAAGCTTTTATTTAAAAATAATTTAATTTAATTCGTAAGCCCTTGGGTGTCGGCCATATTGGAAAGGTATATAATGACATTACTTAGCTAACCATACACCGTCATCCAAACAAAACGTGTATGCAACATTTCAGCTCAATCGGAAACCGGAAAATGGGTCAAATTTAACTTGAAAATTTCACATACATACAAATATAGCATGTTAAATAAAATCTTGTAATAAATAATATTAATTGCGACTAATAAGAACGATTTTTATTAAACTGTATTCTTAAAGCCCTGTTAAAGTCTTCAAAATATTATTTCCACGGCAACAAAGACTTTTCAAATTTTAAAATTGTTTTTATATTTTTTATACTCTTTCACTTGTGAAACAAAAAGTGGTTGTCTTTGCCACTTGTAATGGTAAACTTTCTATTACAAAATTAGTTTCGTGATCGATGATTCCTACCGCCCTGCGCCCGGCCTATTGCAATCACGCGCAGTTAATCCTTCATCGGTGACTGACAGGTGATGTTTCTATCAATAGGGCCTGCACTGTGTCAGCGCATCGATATTAATAGACAATCGATTACTTTTATCGATTGAGCTTTAAAACGAGTAATGAGCATCTTCTTTTAGGGTTTCGTACGTCAAAGGAAAAAAACGGAATCCCTGTAGGATCACTTTGTTGTCCGTCTGCCTGTCAATCCGTCTGTCATGCATGACCATATAGATACCCCCAAGGATTTCCACAACGACCATTCCTACGTTGCCTGCATCTGGCGGCTTCCCGTGACCTTCACTAGGTCGTCGGTCTACTGAGTGAAAGGACTGCCTACGATATGTCTTCCGATGCACGTTTGCCACTCGAGAACTTTACCGCACCAACTGCAAACGTAACCAGATGGGTACGATGTACCAAGTTAAAGTTAATATTACATACTAAGGTTACCTAGGAGTTGTAAAAAATCTAAGCTTTTAAGTAAATGCAATGAAAAACTACGGCATAAATCCCTACTAATATTATAAATGCGAAAGTAACTCTGTCTGTCTGCTTTCCCGCAAAAACTACTGAACGGATTTGGCTGAAATTTGGCAGGTAGAAAAATTAGGACCTGGATTAAGACATAGGCTACTTTTTACCACGCTCGCGAGCCGCTTGCGGCTCGCGCACTGCGCACCCTCGAAAAGTCATAGAAACGTGGTCCACGCGGGTGAAGCCGCGGGAAACAGCTAGTATCTTATATGTATTTTATACTAACAAACTCACTCATCAAAACTTATAGTTAGAATAATGCGTTGTCCTAGTTCCTAGAATTTTGAAATTTAAATGATTTGTTTAACTGCGTCTCACCGACTCGACAACAAAGGGGTGGAAACCCTCCCTACGTCTTGTTGACCGATAGTGGAAAGATTATGAGAAATGGAGATCGTAAATCTGAATGAGAGGCGAAAGTGTGCAACAGGAAATGCATATTTTTCAGTCATAAAGGCTAAGAAAACATGGCCATGCGGCCTAATACGAGGCTGGAGGTTGGAAGTCCAGTAGATTTTCCAATTATGTCAGATGTTATACATCATATGCTATATTTTTGGTCTTCTATATTACCTACAATAAATGTTATTGCTTTGCTGTTGGTCGTCGTTGTCTGTAGGTGTGGTGGTACGGAGCCCCTGGTGCGCCAATCGCCAGTAGATGTTTTGTAAACTGTTTTTGTAGTCTATATCATATATGCTAGTCAGACTTCATCATCATCATCATCATATCAGCTAAAAGACGTCAAGTGCTAGACCAAATTCTCCCCAAGGATTTTCACGACGACCGGTCCTGCGCTGTCCGCATTCAGCGGCTTTCCGCGACCTTTTCCAGGTCATCAGATCACCAAGTGGAAGGCCTACTTACGCTTCGACTTTGGTTCATGATGAACAATTTAAAGTGGTCTGCCTATTGTTACCTACACATAAGGCACATAGGCTTACGTATGTACCTACAGTTTAACAACGTTTAGCTTCAAAAACACAAAGCAAACACTTGAAACGACACAGAGGTGTCGCGCCCAGAATTTACAAGTGTTCTACAATATACATTTGACCTTAGCAGCAAAAATAACGATTTCACATCATTGTTAGGCACTTGTGATTTCACACACTCGTCAAATATTGAAATACTCATCGAAATAGATAATATCACTCATGCATGTGTGTTCTTTAGAGATTCGTCATACACATTGGTCAGAAAATCAAGCAATAAATTGGTTATCTCTATGAACTGATAAAATACTGTTCAATTTAATCCTACCATTTATAACGACATTTAAAATAATAAGGAAACAAAATGAAAATATAATAAAATCAAACGAATAATACATCATGCATCTTATTGACCAGAAGTAATATTGGAGTTACTCTGTTTCAAAACACTTTATTTGAGTTTCCCAAATGCTACAGGTATGGGATAGAAATAAAAAAAAATCAATAAGGACCGATTAAGTAAAAGTGCACATTTAGGTTTGAAATAATTTAGTAGCTAATGATGTTTCCCTTGACCGTTACCATAGAAACGGTGTACAAGTAGAAATAGATTTCTTTTAAATATTGCAAAATTTTACGAAAACACTATTATTGAACTCGTCACATTACGGATGTTGGAAGTAAAAAGTGTACCGCCAAGCCACCGACGACGACGGTTTATTGACAGCAACAGTCCCATTTGTAGACAAATCACAAACATTAATGTATCTGTGTCAATTTTGAGTACGTTTGCAGTGGCCAGCAGTCTCGACAATGGCGTGCGAGCAAACGGTCTCAATTACGAAACAAAGTGAACACACAGACGAGCAAACACACTGTTATCGACGTGAGAGCTTAGATCAACAGCAAGGTAGACCATCATCACGACGGTGAGCAGAGCGTTGAAGAAAGAAGTTCAGCAGTGGTATTGGGTAAACAGGAAGATGACACAGAAAAGAACCAAAATTGATGAGCATTATTTGGTATAAAGAATTAATAAGAGAGACTAAGAAGAGAGCATGTTTACCTCCAAGTGATGAAGAAGTAAAAAGAAGGTTAATGTGATCCTCCTTAAAACCGCCTCCGTGGCGTAATGGTTAAGTCCATTAGCTTCACATTAGGAGGTTAGCTAACACCTATCTAAGTCTTGCCGCCAAGCATCAATATTAACAGCATTTGTGTGTTCTGGCTTGAAGATAGGATAGCCAGTTCCCTATTACGTTGGGGAATCTTAGTATGCCCGCCTTCATCTTCGGCATCATCTTCATTTACCATCAGCTGAGATGATGTCAAGGGTTTACCAATTGTGGTTAAAAAAAACCATACCGTAGCTATGTTTAATTCTGAAGACTAACAGTAACACGATGAGCAAAGATAAATCTAAGTATTGGCAGAGGAAATCTTATTGTTAAAATAGTGGTCCAATAAAATTAATTATCGACACACACCGTCTATTCTTCGTAGTTGCTGGTGTACCTACTGTATGAATATGCATGCATAGCTCGTACGTAGGACAAACACAACAAGTGTGTAGTGTGGACGCTAATCAAACAAGAAAACTCGGTGTGCGTCCGCGCCGCGCGATCGTTCCGGCGGTGGTCCCACTATTGTATTGTTGGGACCACCTTCGTGTCGCGTATTGTGCGCATGCAAGTTTGCTTTGTCTTTTGTTTAACCAACTTTCACAATTAACTTGTAGATGTTGGAATTTAGCGGTTTCTAGGTAAATTGTTGTGGCGCGTTATATGGCTTATGGCGCGTCACGTTCGCTACAGCACAGCCACAGCTAGCTCTATTGTATTCGTTCCATTGTTCCAAGTTTATGTGTTTATTTATGAGTTGTCTGTCTGTATGTTTTGTTACTATCGGCCAATTATTGATTTTTGTTTATTTTTCATTTTGCAACCGACTTCAAAAAGGAGGATGTTTGTATGTTTCTTGCGCGATATATTCCGGATTGTAAATCGATTTTCATGATTCTATTTATTCGATAGTGAGGTTGGTCCCATATAAATTGTATCAAAATCGGTTAAGTGCTTTTTTAAAAAATTAACAAAAACCAAAACAAATACCAATGTTATAACTGATTGTTGCGACTGAAGTCGATTTTTTAACGTTTCCAGCGTTTCCAATACATAAGTATTATTCATTTGTTTATCAATGAATTTTAATACTCAATATTCAATAAGTATAGAAACAAGAAACCTTAATCTTTCTCTCCTATTATTGAAACGTCTGTTATAATAAGTTTTTTTTAGATTGGTCACGCCATTCGTAGTTTTGTAAACGAATTTGTATTCTAGCTCAGTATTTATTAGTAGAATTATATTTTCACGACAAACAGAAAGCTAATTTGATTGACCTTAGTTTGGAATTCGGATACTCTTACACACACGTGGTCACTATTGATACCGAAATACTACTGTGACGAAGTCAACCATTTTATTTAATTTTCCGTCTGTTTTTTTACTTTTTTTTTATTTCTTCCTGTTTTCATAATTATCAATTATTTTAATTTTGATTTGATTGTCTTCGTTTTCATCTTCATCGTAACACAATACTCTTTTAATCCTTTGCATGATATATAAAATAAGTGCTTGATTGTGACAAATATATTTATATTTTAATAATTGAACCCTCCCTTTGACGCCCAAGTGCTAATTTTTACTTGTGCTGTCTAAAGACGCAATTGGGGGGCGCGTCGAAGCCGCAGTGCTCAGTATAAAAACCATTACAATGACAACATCGGTTTTGTACTTGTGATTCTAAACATTGCAGAATCAAATCAAACATCTGAACTTATGAATAATAAACAAAATGAAATAACAAACGGACATAACACGCATGTACTTGTAAGTATAAACAACAATAAGTCAACGGGCACTCAACATTCATTTATAGCTGAGGTCAGAATCCATTGTCTGGCCATACAAAAAGTTGAAGATCTTGATCCGACGTTAGTAGAGACCTCGGTATGTTTTTACAATGTCTTTTCAAGAATTATTTTACATCAGTCTACTTGATGTGAATCAATGTTCATTTATTATTTATTCATAGTCTAGATTTTTTTTGACATCAGCTTAATGAAATAAAAGTCATTTAGAGCTTTCCTCTCACGATAAAAAATATTTTTCATATATTTGTCGTCATAAAGATCACTCTTACTTTTCAGATTGAAAGTTGCCTTTGTTTTTAGAAAAAAAGGTAATTTTTTACCCCACTGCCCAAATGGAGGGTAATGTTTTTAAGTATTTGTATGTATGTATGTTTCTTTAGCTGAGCCAGTAGCCTAAACGGCTATATGAATTATGGAGTGCGAGGTGTTGTTAGATTCGTCAAGATCCTGTAAGTGACTAGGATACATTGTGATCCGACTGCCCAAAAAAGAGAGGTAAAGCTTAAGCTTTAGGTTTGCTAAACTTAAGTGGCAGTGGGCGGGCACATTGCTCGTAGAACAGACTGCCGTTGGGGCAGTAAAGTTCTCGAGTGGCGACCACGCACCGGAAAACGTAGTGTAGGCAGGCCGTTCACTCGGTGGACCGATGACCTGGTGAAGGTCGCGGGAAGCCGCTGGATGCGGGCAGCGCAGAACCGGTCGTCGTGGAGGTCCTTGGGGGAGGCCTATGTCCATCAGTGGACGTCCTTCGGCTGATATGATGATAATGATGAATGTTTTTAAGCAGGGCTTTTAATTTTTAATTAAATTGGTAGGATAATTACTATAGCACTGGCACATTCAATTCTATAGTACTGGGAGTTCATATGTCGTCCAACAGAGACGGCAAGACAGGGCAATCGTGCGGGGTCTGCGGGGCGAAACGGGGGTGATTCCGTTCCATATTCAAATCTTGGGACGCTTCGTACATTCTAGCGCAGGTGGCTCAAGAGGAGTAGCCCGTTACTAGTGGTGTCGGCTTTGGCGCAATTATCAAAGGCTTACACATGCAGCCTCGACGCGTCCTTACCTGCGTCGATTCTATCACGATTAGTGAGATTGTCTTGGAGGGAAGGGGCGGGATTAGATATGCTTTACCACCAATACTATTTAAGTATATTATTGTTGAGATTATTTAAAAAAATAACGAAAAAGTGGAAAACACAAATAAAAAAACCCAAACATTCAGAAAAAAAACTATGAAAGAAAAACAAGACAAGATATTAAAAGAACTACTTACATAAAAAAACATTAATAAATTTACTTAAAAAAACAATAGCAACACGACTGCATAAAAACAATACCCTTCTTTTTTGGGAAGTAAGGTAAAATGTACCGTATGTCACTCACGGGATGAAGACAGGCCAAAAAAGGTATCCTTCCTTTTGCTTTAAAATCTGTCAAGCCGTTTAGAAGATATCGAAAAGTAAAGAAACATACATACATACGGACAAGACTAGAAAACAATACATTCCTTTGTGGACAGTCGTGTAAAAAGAAAAAAAAACAAATAAAAAAGAAGATAGGGTAATATCACTTATATTCATAATAATATTTTGTTAATGCTGTGAATAGGTAATAACTGTAATACAGTGTTATAAAGAAATAAATAAATAAATCAAAAGAGATTGAAAACCAACCAAAAAGTATGAATTCGTCACTGTGGTACTGGTATGTATACTCATCTGGTCCTATAAGTGGCAATGCTGTACACAAGGGCACCTATTAAATACAGTTTCTATTAGTTTATCGAACTTCCCGATCCCGTGTCCATACTAACCATCCCATTCCTACGGCTAGCGGCTCTGCTTACACTGGCGACGTGAAATTTTAAAATCCAAGTCAAAGGTTAAGCATTATCTTATGTTAATGCATAGCCCGGCCCGGCGTAAATCAATTATAGTACGTGACCCGTTGAGGTCAGACTTCGGGTTCGATTCCCGTCCCGAGCTTGCGCTTTTACACCTATTAGTGTTATGTAAGACGTTAGCATGCGAAATTTATTGTTGCCCACAGCTATGTTTTCGTTTATTATTATTTTAATGAGATGGTGTATCTAATTGTTCTTTTTAGAGTGATGTCTGATCTTATACATTGATTTGTTCACACTTTAAAGAGTCGTTAAACGTTAGATGATTGAAGCATAGCAACGCAAGTGGTTCTCAAAATTAAAGTGGAAGTAGATCGAGATGTCATAAATTACGATGTTATTGTATATAGAATAGATGTAAGACGTAGGTGGACCTCAAAATAACTGTTTTTATTTTCGAACAACGAAGGAGTGTAGAAGGTGTTGTGATTAAAAAAAATCGAAGTTGAGATTTTGATGGGGATCGATTGTCTTACTTACACTATGGAGTCTAAAAAAACAAGAAATAAAAATTTTATGCATGTGTGTGTTAGGGTATATTATTTATCTATGTTAGTGTGGATCTATGAGTATAATAATGGAGCGTGCTATGCTCGGAGTTTCTCTGCGTGATCGAATCAGAAACGAGGAGATCCGCAGGAGAACTAAAGTAACCGACATAGCTCACAGAATCGCTAAACTGAAGTGGCAGTGGGCAGGGCACATAGCTCGTAGAACAGATGGCCGATGGGGCAGTAAAGTTCTCGAGTGGCGACCGCGCACCGGAAAACGTAGCGTAGGCAGGCCTCCCACGCGGTGGACCGATGACCTGGTGAAGGTCGCGGGAAGCCGATGGATGCGGGCAGCGCAGGACCGGTCGTCGTGGAAATCCTTGGGGGAGGCCTTTGTCCAGCAGTGGACGATTTGTGGCTGATATGATGATGATGATGATGATGTTAGTGTGTGTATGTCTGTGCGTCCGTCCGATGCTTTAGTGCTTAAGCTACTGGACGGATTTGTGTAAAATTTGGATTAAAGCAGTAGGTATTATTTTTATGTCCCTAGCCTTTTTTTATTTTCTCCTACCTTGCTTATTTAGGGTTGCCACCATATACAAAAACTTGTTTTCTTTCTCCTATAATATGTCTCTAGAGATTTTGATGAAACTCTGTATGATTATTTTACATTATATTTATGACCTACGTACTACTACGAATAACGTTCTTCGTTATTCTAGATAAAGATAAAGATATTTTATTGCAGTAAATGTGGTAAATACAATAGATCTTACAAAATATAGTGAGGTTCAGCACATTTAGTCATTAGTACGACATACAAAAAATTTAAGGAAAAAAGTAAATATAAATAATTATGGCATTCATGTAAAAAAAAAATTAAAATGAAAATTGTATTCTTATCATGATTTGACATCAAAAGAATAATCAAGTGTTTGGTTCAAGTAATTCTTTGATTGAATAGATATTTTTTCCTTTAGCCATTTTTTGAGGTTTTTACGAAAGCGTGGTTGTGGTAAGATTTTTATTTCACTTGGAAGCGCATTATATACTTTGACACACATAGCATGACAATTTTTTTGGTACATTGTGGTCAAAGGTCTCACTTCATAAACCAAACGATCTGGATTTCTAATATTACGGGAATGAATGTCTCCTGCTTTAAGAAATAAATGATTGTTTGATTTAACAAAATTACCTATGGTATATATGTACATAGATGGAAGTCAGAATCAGAATCAGAATCAGAGTTTTTATTGTTGATTATGGTACAAAGATCTTAAAGTAATATAAAGTTTCACATAATCTACCTAAAGAAGTGATAATATGCCCAACTTTTTAAAAAGAGGTCTGCATGGCTCATCTGGTTCTACTCCGCACATAGCCCTAACGCACTTTTTCTGCGCTATGAAAACCCTAGGAGAATCAGTACTGTTGCCCCACAACGAAAGGCCATATGTGAGTCCAGAATAAACAAAGCCATAATATGCAGACAAAACGACATTTTGAGAAGTTACTCTGCGAAGTCTACTTAAAACATAAATATAGCTATTTATCTTGTTACAAACGCTCTCTGTATGTGACTTCCAATTAAATAAATCATCCAAAATTAGTCCTAAGAATTTACTTTCATGTGTTTGTTGAAGAAAGTGTCCATTGTAATTCAAACTAATCTCGTCAACATTTTCACGGTGTTTAACAAATTGTAGTTTGTCTTATTTAAATTCAATTGTAAAATTATTACTATGCAGCCAGTCAACGATTAAATTAATAGTATTTATGATGTCATATTCATAGGTTTGTATGTCAATAATTTTATTAGAAGTTACAACAATAGACACATCGTCGGCAAATAGAGTGCAATCATATTTAGTCACGTTAGGAAGGTCATTAATATAGAGATTAAAAATTAGAGGTCCTAAAATACTACCTTGGGGTACCCCATAATGGTTAAATTTAAATTCAGATCTATGAGTTGTAAAAACTAAGGAAAATGTAAGGTACCTCTCATACAATCCCAGGTTGTTTCTTACTTTTTCTCATAATATATGACTTTATCGATTTAAATGAAACTTTGTCATCATTACAGCTCATATACGTCCCCACCGAGGGGCTCGAGCCTACCCTGAATCAGGGCGATTAGGCCTTAGTCGACCACGCGGGCCCATGCGGGTTGGTCGACTTCACACACAACCTTCGAGTTTCTTCGCAGGCGTGTGCAGGTTTCCTCACGATGTTTTCCTTCACCGTTAAAGCAATCGGTAAATATGTACGTAAGTTTTTGAAAAACTCATTGGTACATTGGCCGTCCAGATTTGAACCCGGTACCTCTGGTTAGATGGACCGAGTCGTTACCGGTTGAGCCACCGACTTACACCGAAACTTTGTAAATAACAAGAAATTAATAAATCCTACTATACTAGATAGTTCATAATTTCAGGAAAATTCTAAATAATGTATCTTTACAACCCAAATAATTTGTAAATTTTTCATAATCATATTTCCTTTATTCTTTTCGTAAAATACTGTTGATTTGTGTATGCTCGACTACGCCAGATATTGAAGGTGACGCGAGAAAGTATACACGTTGCTGTACAATTTATTTTCAAGTAAATCTCCAAATAGGTACAAAAAATAAACACAAAACCTTCTCATCAAAAGCTCACCTACCATTGGAATGACTGGCTGTTTCCAATACACACTATAGTACAATAACAGGTAGGGTCATCAAAACAGTGCGGCTACCGAACAAAAGCGCAAAGAAAACTTCTGTTATGTCCGCGTGCGCACACGCACGGCACAATGGAGGCGCGATGACGGCGCAAATTGTACCTTGATAATCTAATTGTCAGATTGTATTCCGATTTATTGATTGTGCACTTGCCGCTTATTCAGTACGTACCGTCGGCAGAAAAGTACGTGAATATTAAATAACTATTGCACCGCCCCTTATCCTATTATATCGATGTTTTCCGACCCAAATGTTGCCTGAAAGAAATTGGTACCTAACAATAAGGCCGCCTATTATGTAACACTTATTCTATATTGTTTTCTTTGTTTTATATTGTAATGCAATAAATAATATTAAATTCTATGATAATATATTAAATGAGGAACAATTTTGTTTTATTGGTAATTGTTGGCAGGAAACATAAAAAGGTGTACTAATCTCCAAACTAGGGTGACCCTGTATCTTGGAGATCAGATTCCTTCTTTAAACTTTTAATAAATCCATTTAATAAAAGGTAAGTAACAAATATATTTGAGGTTAGCTACAGAAAATTAAAAGTACATTAAAAATTATATACGAACTTGGTACTTACTTAAACTTTTTCAAACTATACTTAGAATTGTGTAGAAATTAACCTAGGTTACATAAATATAGGTACTACATGAATGTAGGTACTACATGAATATAGCTACTACATGAATATAGGTACTACATGAATATAAAGTAGATGAAGATACCTATGTTGTGGTGAGTTTAGAGCTAAAACCTGAATGTTTACGTCTGTTTTGTGACTATGGGTGAGTGGGTGTTAACGACTGTATGTACATACGTGCGTATATCGTGTGTGTGTGTGTGTGCGTGTGTGTACATGTACTAGTCGAGCGAATGTAACATATCGATTAAACACATTGCAAAAAAAAATATAATAATTGATTTTATTTTATTTAAGTGAACAGGAATTTTAGAATATAATATTGTTATTATTATAATATTTATTTATTAAGTTATTAAAATATTTAAATTTGGTATACTGTAAGTAAATGAACCTTAAGGCGAGGCATTGATTGGAACAGTTGTCTCTGTCTTTTTCTTTACGAGTAAAGAGTAAAGAAAATCACCACACTTTTGCACTTTTTAAATGTTTTTTCGTATCAAATAAAAACTATATGTAATTTTTTTTTAATTAAGCTTGCATATTAAAGTGTGTGTTTAGACTAATCGAATTAGAAAAAGGCACTAAATCGGCCTGGTTTGCCTTTACAATGCAAATCATTGTTTTAAAAGAGGTTTCTTTGGTATATATTTCTCTGTTACAAAAATAAACAAATCGTGTTTCTGCAACTGAAAAAATGAATTCATTGAAATGAAGAATAAGGTTACAAAAATCACTTTCATATGTTTTATAATTGCTGAGAAATATTGAGATCCCTGCGCTCAAAGTTCCAATAAGTCGCCTTAAGAAACTTATATCCAGGTTGTTTTTGCGCTATCGCTACTTGTTATGATAAAAAACAGCTTAGCGAGTTATGTATGAAATGTATTGTTGGTTTATATCATAGTTATTTGGCAACGAAGCTTCCACTTATAATGTTACTGTCATTAGGCGCAAACGAATTGATAAACAGACTTTTTGTATGGTCGGCATTTTAATCCGTTTCTATGGAAAAAATATTGGACAAGTTTGTGTCGGAATACACATAAAGTAGGGTTTCGTAGTTTTCTTAATAAATGAATGAAAAACAAAGTATTTTTTGCAGTTGGTGTACAACAATGAGTAAAGAAAATCTATACCTTTTTAAAAATCCAACAGCTCATCTTAAGTTGGTCGACTATCTCTTAAACTAAGAAAGTCTATTTGGCGGGGATTATTACCTATTATTTCTCTTTTAAATTGATTTTATCAATACTTTTTAGATTTCCTGTGATAAAGGTTTAGCTGGTAGGGGGAGGGGGTGAGGACAGCAGCTCTAACAAAAATCACCACTTTTAAACTTTATATTTAGTATACAAATTATTTAATGAAAAAATAATCTTAGCAAAGCCTTAGTAGTTTTAAAAGGGCCAATTAGCGATAGGCTAACTAAGTGAACATAAAATTTACACCCACTTTACAGGTAGGGGAGGTACCCATAAAATAGAATTACAGATTATATTTCATAACAATACCGGGAGTAAAAATTGATGTAGACCCGTTAACTGGGGCTTCTACTCAACATACTGAACAACTTTCCCCACGGAACCCATAGTCCATTCGAAAAATAAAAACAGAAACCTTCATATAAAAATCACAAAATTGGTCGATCAGCCGATCGAATTGTATGAAGAGTTAAATATATTTTTTGCGATCTCAGCAAAGTCATAGAACAAAAGTTGTTCAGTATGATGTGATGAGTATGAGCCCTAGTTAACGGGACCTACACCAATTTTTTTACATCCTGTCAAGGGGTATTTTATGTTTGTAACCGTACCAAATTTCTGCTTTATAACTGTAAATAGTCTTTAAAAAAACGGTTGTAACATACCAATGGACAGACAGACAGACAGTCAGATAGACAGACAGACATGGCAAAACTGTAAGGGTTCCTAGTTTAAGTAATGAACTCTAAAACGGCCTCGTTGTAATGTTTCTTAATTTCAAAAAGTACAAGGTGGGCCAAAAGTTATGACCCTATTTATTGTTTCAGCTACAACTTTTTCACCCGATTGCCCAAAAAGAGGCAGGCAATGGATGTATCTTTGGCCATTTGTCTGTTTCTTTGGCCAAGACTGTAACCTAAACGGTTGATGGATTTTGGAGTACATTCGTCTTAATTTCAATAGGATGACAACTTTTGATCCACCTTGTAGTAGTTTAAAACATTTTAAATACAGTGTAAACTCTGTAAAACGTCACTCGATATAACGATTCATTCTTTGAAACGTCAAAATTTTCTGGCTCCAGTTGGTTTACTTTGACGCTAATTTCTCTCTGTATAACGAAAACTCTCAATAACGTCACAAAATGACCGGTCCCTTGAGTGTCGCTATATAGAGTTTACATTGTAAGTTGACTGGAGAAACCTATCTTATATAAACTTCAATGAAAACAGACCAATTTTAAAATTTAATCGATTTGTGAATAGTTTATACAATGAAATCCATCATACCTTCACTTTAACAATAACCTTTGTAGACGGGCTGGCTGTCGGCGTGATACTAAACTTTGCAAACTTCTTACAGATCGCACACCACTGTTAAAAAAGGTATTGTTTGGTTCAAGGCATAAACATTTGGCGGGCGTGAACCTGTCCAGCTGCTTTTGTTTACTTACAGCATACCATATCATCATCATCATCATCATTTATATCAGTCGAATAACATCCACTGCTAGAACAAAGGCCACGACAAAGGCAAAGTATATATGCCATACTAACGTACAGTATGGACACTCCCTGCCGCTCTCTAGATTTCGACCTCACCCCTCGTCACCCAGTTTAATACAGATTAGTTTTAATTTGGTTTTCGGACGTATAGGATTTTGCATTGATTTTCTTTGCTCCATCATTTGTATTTAGAAATGTCATTTCACGACCGTTGTATGCATTTTCACGACTACCGGTGTTGTGCTACCCACATACAGCGGCTTCCCGCGACCTTCCCAAGGTCGTTGATCTACTGAGTGGGAGGCCTACATACGCTTCATCTCCCATTGTGCGGTCGCAACTCGAGAAATTTACTGCCCCAAAGGTCATCTGTTCTAGAGACTAGACGAAGAAATTTTATTTTAACTAGCTTGGAAGACTATTGCAATGGTGATGTTAATTTATTGTGCAGTTTAGTCCAACAGCAACCAGACCTACTCGTAGCTTGTGCAAGTATTGACTTAACTCAAAAAAATGATTCTGTGGCGTATTACCTGTCCGCCATGACACTTTGTTAGATTAACGTTGTAATACTTATGTAAATCCTTACTATAATGTTATAAATGTGAAATTGTGATTGTTTGTTTGTTACCTTTTCACGCTTCAACACCTTATCCGATCTTGATCAAATGCGGCATGCAGGTAGCCTGTATAACGGGGAAGGACATAGGCTATTTTTTATTCCATGAAATAAGCATAGTATGCAGTTTCTGGGGGAACTGAAAAAATGGTCTTTTTTGGTTCATTTCTTTAACATCGCAACGGAACAATGCTTTGTTGTGTTTTTTTTATACAGAGATGGTTTAGGGATGACTTAGACTGCTAATCAGAACAGCCCGACCTGGGATAGGGATCTGGAGAAAACTAAACTCGCGCACCACTTACCCTCAAAGACAGTCATAAAAACGATGTCCACGCGGGTGGAGCTGCGGGAAAAAGCTAGTATTAATATAAATCAGTACATACAGAAGTGCAAGTGTGTTGATATACATCTGAAACGTCACAGATACCAAACATAAGTACTCTTTAGATGACCACGACGACTATTGTCGCAAAAAAAATTCAATACCCTATTACCCTCCACAAGCCCCAAAATCTTGATACTTGAGTCCTATTCCTAGCTTTCTAAGCATATCAGTCAAGTGGAAGTGATCGTGCTTGCCCGTCGGGAGTTTTATATCAATGACAGATCGTCAGTGTAGTGTAGAAGGCGTGATGTGAGTCTGTGGTAGTAATTTGCTTGTAAGATCATTGTTCACGTCTCGTCTTAGAGATGATCTTGACCTTCGATTTAAAGACAAGGCCTGTTTAAATTCAAGAAACTTTTTGAAGCTTTGAAGTAGGTTTGAGACTTAGTATTTTGTGTTTATTAATCTCAATTTTTTTTTGCATTTTGCATTTTATTTTGAAAGAAAAGTTTTATGCTATGGATCATCAAGATTAAGAAACCGGTTTGTTAGAAAAAAAAACAAATGATTTTATATCTTCGAAGATTGCAACGTTAAAATAAATCTTATCTTCATGTTATCAGCTCATGTACGTCCCCACCGAGGGGCTCGAGCCTACCCCGAATTAGGCCGATCGGGCCTTGTCGACCACGCGGGCCTAGTGCGGGTTGGTCGACTTCACACACAACCTCCGAGTTTCTTCGCAGGCGTGTGCAGGTTTCCTCACATCAAACATTTTTAGGTAATACTTAGTTGGACCTGACTACTGCTAAGTAGTTAAGTTTGGTTAATTACATACCTAAAAAGCGTCGGTGGCTCAACCGGTAACGACTCGGTCCATCTAACCAGAGGTACCGGGTTCAAATCTGGACGGCCAATGTACCAATGAGTTTTTCAAAAACTTACGTACATACTTACCGATTGCTTTAACGGTGAAGGAAAACATCGTGAGGAAACCTGCACACGCCTGCGAAGAAACTCGAAGGTTGTGTGTGAAGTCGACCAACCCGCACTGGGCCCGCGTGGTCGACTTAGGCCTAATCGCCCTGATTCAGGGTAGGCTCGAGCCCCTCGGTGGGGACGTATATGAGCTGATATAATAATTACATACCTAGTGATAAAGAAATATAGACACTGGAAGCGGTCGTTATTATTGCTGTAAACCGTAAGCACATAGTGGCACAAAGTAAACGCTCTCATACACTTACTGGTAGTCACAGCTATATCTGTTTACAAGGTAAAAGTTCAGGAGATTCTACTCACGCACAAGGGCTGAACACAGATGTAGGAACTAGGTGGAAGCGCTGGACTGGAAGTGTTATGGATGAGACTAGCTTACTTTTCACTCGACGAGTGATGCTGTTTTTTACCAACGTAAAAAAACAAGGAGGTTATCAATTCTACCTGTATGTATGTGCTCTTTTTGGAATTGCACCATATTCGTGTAAAGTATGGTGCAATTCCAAAAAGAGCACATGCTAAGCAGGTATGCCAAATTTCAAAAGTGTATGTATGTTTGTATGTATGTACGTTTGTCTACGTATTTCTCAGAAATTATAAATCGTAATGCATATTTTTTATTTCTTCTATCTTTCAGCTTAGGGAACAGTGCAAGTTTCATCAAAATCGGTTCAGTAGTTTTTGAGATATGTAAGTGTGTACCAATCACTGGAAAAACACGTCGTCGTCGACATAATAACGCTACAATTTTGTTATTGAAGCTGGTTGTTTTAAACGTTTTCAGCGTTGTCGTAAGTGTTGTGTTGGCGCGTGAAGTGATACATTTGGGTAAACATCCGGAAGACTGACCATGTTAAGTTGTGAAAAAGATTGAAAACGAATATTTTTTTTAAATTTTGCATTGTATCAGCTATTGTAATAGTTGTGTTTTTTACCTTATTGCCCAAAAAGAAGAGTCATGTTTTTGGGTATGTATGTATGTCTGATTCTTTGGCTGAGCTTTTAGCCTAAACGGCTTGATGGATTTTGAAGTGCCCTCGCACTCTGTCGTTTGATTTGTTTGGACCTGATCGTCACTTACCATCAGGTGAGATGATGCCAAGGGCTTATCAATTGTAGATAAAAAAAAAGATCCAGTGAGTGACATATGATACATTTTTACCCCACTGTCCAAAAAAGAAAGGTAATATTTTTATGAAGTCGAACTTTCCATTTTTAATTAAGTTGACTTGTTACTATTTAGGTACTGTTTATAAACCTTACTTAAAAAATAATATTTTGATAATAACTTTGAGAGAAGTGTTAGGTACCTTAAAGAGTGCTTGCACCGATTTTTTTTTTTTTATTCACAATTGTATTTTGCTAGTTACTTGTTTTTAACCCCCGACAAAAAGGGGGTGTTATAATATTTTAAACGTGTGTATCTGTATATCTGTGGCATCGTAGCTCCCAAACGTATAAACCGATTTTGATTTTTTTTTTTTGGTTTGAAAGGTGACTTGATCGATAATGTTATTTAAGAGAATCTGGTCAAACGTTTGAAGATCATCAGCTCCTTTCTAGTTGATTAAGAGATATGGCCAACTTTCACAAATCTGATCGATTCAAAATCTGGTATCCAGTTACTTTAATGATATTGCACGAACATGGTAATTTTGACCCGTTGCTGCAGCATCACCTGGAGTCTGCAGGATACCCAACTCTTCACCAACTTACAGGAGACGCATCATGTTTGGGCTCATTGGAATAGTCTGAAAAAATGGGATATAAATAGGTAGTAAAATAAATGTCGGGGATGTTTTAAATTTATGTTTTATCTGTAACTAAGTAATTGATTTTTAATTGGATCAATGTTGAAAAACCGGCCAAGTGCGAGTCAGAAATGCACGCGTAGGGTTCCGTACCATCATACTAGATGGCGCTAGTTTCTTCAGTTCCGTACTATCATACTAGATGGCGCTATTTTCTTTAAAAATACACGTTTTTTTGTATGGAGACTTTCACTTTTACTAATTTTTAGTATTTGTTGTTATAGCGGCAACAGAAATACATAATCTGTGAAAATTTCAATTATCTAGCTGTCACGGTTCTTGAAATAAGTACAGCTTGGTGATAGACGGACAGCGAAGTCTCAGTTGTAGGGTCCCGTTTTTACCCTTTGGATATGGAACCCTAAAAATTAGGTTAAATAAAATTGGGCAAGAAACACACTATACTGTCAAGTTAAAATGGCAAATAATGACTTAAGAAAACACACATAGACTTCATCGATGATTATTGTTTTAGTGACAATTCTAGCCTCGGTTTTGTAATGATTTTAACTAAGAGAATCGTTTCCAGTAACCGTATGAGGGTGGGTGGTACACTGAAGCCACCTTGCTATACTCAGCGTATTGCGCGCGCAGGCGATGTTGCCCATGTGGTCGCGTCGCCATACTACTTTCTACATAATTTTTATGAGGTCCTACCTATAGTAATGCTAATCTATTAGTAGCAAGTGTTAGTACTAGGAATGTTCAACTTTTCCAACAATTTTTTCCTGGCAAAATGAAGTTTTCTTTGATACATACATTTTATAGCGTCGATGGCTCAACCGGTAACGACTCGGTCCTTCTACCAGGTTCAAATCCGGACGGCCAATGTACCAATGAGTTTTTCAAACTTATGTACATATACTTACGGATTGCTTTAACGGTGAAGGAAAACATTGTGAGGAAACCTGCACATCTGATTCCAAGATGTGTATTAAAGTCGCGTTGCACACATCCGTAGGTGTAAATCTTAGCACCCTGCATGTGACCGCCGGTGATGCTAAGTGCAACACCAGGCAACCGCCGTCTATTCCTTTTATAGCACGGGTAATTGTGCCACACGATAAGAAAGAAGACCCACATTTTTATTAAAGTTTGATACTGAGCTGAACTGTGGCTGATTTTTGTGAATTTTGTGTAATAGGAAGATACTAAAATCCTGCTCAACCTGTAAATCAGAACAACGTCATAGGAAATATAAAAAGAATTTTTAATATGTATCTTTCCAAGTTAAAATACAGTCAGTTGGGATATACTGGGCAAGAGTCGTGGGTTCGACTCCCATCCATGGCAAACATTCGTGGTGTCACGAACAGGTTTGTTTGGGTGTTTTATATTTAATTTTTCGCCCTAATCCATGGTAGGCTCGAGCCCCTAGGTGGTCTGATAAATTATGACGTATTTTTTTATTAAAAATTTGACTGCGTTTGATGGAATGTGACGATGTAGCAGCTGCTGCAGTCACGACTGTATATAAGTAAGTACATACGTACAGTCTCTGATTCCCATAGTACATTGATTTTAAGTAAGGGGCCTGATAAAGTGTGTGATTTACCTGAATATTAAAAAAAAGCTTAAGCAGGAAACCAAAAAAAAAACTCTTTTACTGGTAGTTAGGTAAAAAATGCAATAAAATTTCAAATTACTTAGATAAGAGAATATATGTCTTAACCAATTTAGAAAGGAGCCGAAACGGCCGGCATACGATATATATCGATAGTCAATAACTCATTTTAATTGAATCATTCGTACTAATAGTGCTTTCTAGACGTTTGACAGGTCCGTCATTCATTAGCGATGCGATAGAGATACATGATTGAGAACTCCGATTAATAGTTAAACCGTTTCTTTGTTTTGAGTGATTAAAAACATATATTACTCGCCTCTTTATCTCGCTTCTTGTATTTATTTAAAACTAAGCCATTAATTTTATTTTGAGATCCTTTTTAGTAGGATCAACCTGCATTTTCAAACTGACGCTTTACAGAAGAATCTAGTATTTGTCTCTAAGTTGCAACAAAATAGTGTTTAAATAATTAAATAGGAGCGTATTTATTTTAAAAAAGAGCTCTTTTAAAAATGATTTTTTTTGACTACATAAGATTGAGAAAATAAAAATCAAGGAATTTTGAAAACATTGTAGACTTGCTGAATAAAGGTTGCATCGCCGTCGACGAGTTCTCATCAAAAAGATAACGGGTCTCATACGAAACCAATGACAGAAATTGTTGTTTTATGTTGACAATAGGGATGACGACAGCATCAGAAATAAATTATGAACTCTTGATCACTAAATTGCCCTCCTACTTAAACTTCAGAAAACCTTACTCGTTTTGTTTTTCATCAAGTCTTCGATTTTTAATTCATCAAAATCACAAAATGAGTACATAAATGACGCTGCAAAACTATGACGTCACGCCTAGGTATTTCAAACATTTTCAGAACAAAATGTCGTTTTGGACAGATGATAAAAAGTAACTCAGATGACTAGCATTCGTCATCCCTATTGAGGTTGAAGTTTAAAAAGGATTTTTGATTTTTTTTGCACAAGTTCATTCATAACAGAGGTTTATGGCGTTATTTGCTTGGACACTGTTAAGAGCTGCCACTGTTTTTATTTTGTACTAGATGTTGCCCGCAGCTTCGCTCGCGTGAACATAGTTTCTGTGACTGTCTTCGAGGGTGCGCAGTGCGCGACCCGCAAGCGGCTCGCGAGCGTGGAAAACAGTAGCCTATATTCATTTTTAAAAATGAAATACTGATATACTTCATGTATTGTGATATATGTATTTACTCATTGTTCAATTTAATTTTTTAAATTTTAGTTTTTGTAATTTAACATTTTGTTTTTGTTAATTTGTAAATTTATTTTTTGACGATCACCTCACCATTGACATATTTTATAATTTGACATGTATATTTTATGAATTTGTGTCGTGTGATGAATAAATCTAATCTTATCTAATATATATTTTAATCCAGGTCCTGATCAGTCTACCTACCAAATTTCAACAAGATACGTTTAGTAGTTTTTGCGTGAAAGAGAAACAAACATCCATACATACATCCATGCATACATACTTTTGCGGTTATAATTTGTGAAGAAAAATATATTTGTAGGATATTATGTAAATTCTTTGAAATAAAACTTTGAATCCTCTCTAATCTGGATGTATAGATTTCTATACAATAACCGAAAGCTCAGACCAATATCTCGGTTGTCTATCTATGAGGACTAAGCTAGGTAACGTAAGTGACAAAATAAAGTGGCGATCCCAGATGGTTATCTATCGACAAATCATCGTGTGTGCCTCTCGCTCGCACTACGCGCGGCCGCGGTGAGAACCCAGCGCACCTGTACCAGTTGGACGGCTAGCTGTAGTGTTGGGGTATCGAGATATCGACATAAGTTTCGTTTAACAAAAACTCACAAATGAAGAACATTAAATGAGTTTTAACCACTATGTACATATTTTTTGCATTTTACTTTTCAGTCAACATCATGTTCGATAATTTGGATAACAAAATAATTTTATCAGTTTTACATGCATGGCTGTTTTCTTCTTCATCATATCAATCGGAAGATCCACTGTTGTATACAATCCGTAGACCTTCTTTCAGCACGATTTCGAACCACATTTATTCAGCAGCATCCTGTGACATCATCAAACCATCAGTCCACCTGGCAGGGATACGTGTAACACTAACGTCTCTCCCATTAGTTATCGTTACTTTCTTTTTATAAAACTGAAAACAACTCTACAATTAGCTATTAAAATAATTAAAGCTGAGCTGTTATTATGTTATATTTTATAATTTACATTTCAATATCAATCCTTATTTTTAGCGACTACCAAAAAGGAGGAGGTTCTCAATTCGTCTGTATGTTTTTTTATATGTGTTACCTCAGAACTTTTGACTGGGTGAACCAATTTTTATGATTCTTTTTTTATTTGAAAGCTAGTTCTTCCCGTGTGGCCTCATATAAATTTTATCAAAATCGGTGTAGTAATTTATTAAAAATTAACAAAAACAAAAATAATTATGCAAAAATGTACTAAGTAGTTGCGATGGAAGTCGGTTTTTTAACGTGTTTAGCGTTTTCAATTATTATCGATATCGATAAAACGGACGCCTCTTGCCGCGCTGGTATCACGCAGCGCCTGTCCCGGTCCGTCGTACGGGTCCGTTCGCTTTGTAACTCACGTCATAAATCACGCGCTAATAGCCGGTAAACTCATTCGCTAATCCGAATCGAACAACTGCGCCAACTGTGCGTTAACTCCGCGGCTTTTGTTTTATTGAAAACGCGCGCCTATAGCTTGACGCTTTGCCATTTTCTCGCTGGAGTTTAATTTTGGTTTGAGCTTTTTTTTACCCTCGGACTGCGGAGGAGGGGAGGAGGAGAATGCTTTTAACCATACGCAGTAACAGCCAGCTGTACTGGTTATGTGGGACTCACAGCCCTGCGCCTATATGCATACATGCATACCCATTATATAAATAAGGTATATATGAATAAATATGCACAGGCTCAAGACCACACTATCCACTAAGACTCCCCCTAAGCTTTGGCAGCAGGGCCACCTTAAAAACACATCGGAGCTATGCCCCCCCTAAGGAGGGGGGGGGAGGGGGTGAAAGTTTCACGCTAAGTTTGTTTGAGCTTGAGTCTTATTTTCATTACGTTTATTGACCCGACTGCGCCTGAAGGAGGCTTATGTTTTTCTAGTATATGTATCAATATTTGTTTCTTTGCCTGAGCCTGTAACTTTAACGGCTCGATAGATTTTGGAGTGCAAAGTGTCTTTAGATTTGTCTTGACCCAGAAAGCAACATATGATACATTTTAACCCGACTATCAAAAACAGAGGGGTTAAGTTTCTATGCAATCGTTTTTTTTATATAAATTGGATGTTATTTATTACTTTATAGCAAATTTAATATCATGACAATTAGTTGCTATGTAACTGCAAACCTCTGCAAAAAGCTGGTAGTTCAGCTCATGAAACTGAATAATAATAATAAATATTTTTTTAGGCAGTCGGGTAAAACACTTTCCTTAACTAAGTAGATTTTTACAAAACACAACTTTTCATTACTCTGTCTGACATTATGAGAACTAAGTGACAAAAAGACGAATGGATTTGCATGGCACCCCGCAGTCACCCCGTACATTGCAAACAAAAGGTCGTGAAATGAATGACATTTCTAAAAACAAATGACGGAGCAAACAAAATAACTGTGAAATCCCATACGTTCGAGAACCAAACTGTAACCAATCTGTATCAATATGGGTGACGAGGGGGTGAGGTCACAGATTACTAAATAGTTACTTCGTAAGTGAGGTTGCAATCTAGAGAGCCGCAAGGAGTGTCCATACTGTATGTTAGTACTAATATATATATATACTTTGCCGCAGTTAGATAAAGTGAATGTTTGTACAAAATTGCTACACTATACGGTGAAGATTGGAACAAGTGAACTAAACTAACCAACAAAGGTCACAGAACCGCTAAACTTAAGTGGCAGTGGGCAGGGCACATAGCTCGTAGGAGCGATGGCCATTGTGGTAGTAAAGTTCTCGAGTGGCGACTGCGCATAGGAATACGCAGCGTAGGCAGACCTCCCACATGGTGGACGACGATCTGGTGAAGGCGGGAAGCCGCTGGATGCGGGCAGCGCAGGGCCGGTCGTCGTGGGAATCCTTGTCCAGCAGTGGATGTCTTTCGGCTGATATGAAGATGATGATCTTACGGTGAAGGAAAACATTGTAAGGAAACCTACACACGCCTGCGCAAAAATTTCGAAGGTGGTGTGTGAAGTCAACCAACCTGCACTGGGCCCGCTTGGTCGCCCTAATTCTGGGTAGACTCGAGCCCCTCGATGGGGAAGTATATAAGATGATATGATGACATTGTACGTACCACATCACTGGAATAAAAGTGAATCTGGTAATATTTTAATGTTATGAAAAACTGAAGCTTTTTTTTATAGACATTATTTTTAGGCTTGCGTGTATCACTCTCAACTACATCGTCACTTACCATCAGGTGAGATGTCGTCAAATGCACTCAAATTTTTAATATTTTTTTTATAAAAAAACCGTTTGATTCCAATCTCTACTTTGGCGTCGAGGGTCAAAGTAGCAATTCGAAATTGATATCAAAAAATCAAAATATGTATTTATTTGTGGCATAAAGATGAAATAACACATGTACTTATTTACAGTTCATAGTGTCTATTATATCCTACCATAAAAGGCATAAGAATACAAATATATAATATTCAGTATCACCTTGAATATATCGCGGTTAGAGACTGGGAGCGAACAGAAAAGCTGGTAAAGAGTAGAAATAGAAGAAAAATTTTCGATACTGTTTTGTTGTTCAATATTAAAAAATAATTCATTATATGTAAATATAAATAGAACAACTTCAAATCGATAATTAACAGCTATACACACAAAAACAACTCACTTCAATTTTGCTATATTTTTGGGTCTTGTTAATTTACTAAAGAAAATACCAGATCGATCTTAATACGGGTTTAGGACCACTCTCAAGGCATAACAAATCGTATAAAATAAGTTATTTTAAAATTGACGATAATATTGGTTTATTGTACGATAATATACATAAAAAATACACACAAACGAACATAGAAAACAAGGAGCTTCTATTTTGAAGTCGGTTAAAAAGATGCGAGCAAAGCTTTTTTGTTAACGCAGTTGTAACAACAGACAAGACGCGCACGGAACTTGATGTAGGTAATCACCCGCGATATCAAGGCATTTTGACGTAAACCCCAGCAAAGAGTATGAAATATGCCGTGGAAATAATTACGCATCGGCTCCTCGATTATAATTGGTGGTTTCGAAGGCGCTTCACATCGCACTTCGTAGTGTGGTTTACTCTCAAATACACCGCAGTTAAGCGAACTTAAAACTGTAATTTTCACTTCACAAACTAATGTTTTTTTTCTGAAATTCCTTGGTTTTTTCTTTATTCGCTGATCTTTTGGCGATGTCAATGTTTTGTCTTGTTCTGTTTTCTTATCTAGTTTTTGTATACCCTGATTTCTATAATATTATATAACTTCGGGTTGATATATCAAATATGAAATTGTCCAAGCTCTACGTTTAGTCTGGAGAACTCTACAATAAAATCATAATATGTGATCAGCTGGGACGCACGTTTAAAAAATGACTGCAGCAGCTGTTTGTGTGAATTTGAGATCATGACCGCAGCTGACTGTGTGATGCATGACTGCATCACAGTTGAGCGTTGTCAACTACACACATGATAGTCCATGTGATGGCAGCCTAAAACACTTATCAACACATATACATAATTCCCGAGTTCATATGAGCTAAAAATAGATATGTTGAAAACAAAAAAAAAATTGTTTTTGTTTGTTTGGTTGTTGCAGTATTGTGGACCACTCTCATATATTAATATATTTAAATGACTCTAAGATATTTTCTGCAAAGATGACCAATTCAGAAAAATCCCCATAGATAATATTTTTATTTTGTGCTTTTTGATAGTCACGGACTGGCAACACTGGTTAACCTATGGCAAGACATCAAAATGTTCACGAGTGACAGTTTCCGGTGAAACTCAGCAGGATATATTTTTATAAGAAGAAAAAATGTGAAAATCCTCAACAATCACCCCCAACAGGGGTTGGTTTACAATTTTGTGGCCGGGCCACCTTTCTTTAATACCTAGAATATATGTTTTCAGGGCATATTTCCCCAAATCCAGGGTCTCTTCTCATTTTTTACAAATTGCACAGCATTTTTATCAACTTTTAACACTAAGAAAGTTACACCAGTAAAATTGACTAAGTCCTTTTAGTACCGCAAATCGCTAACAGATGGCACTGTAAGTTTTTTTAGAACGCGTTAGTGTTAGGTTTTTTTTGATACGGAATTTCTTGATTCGGTCGCCGCGCTCAAAGCCCGCGATAAAAGCTACGCAATAGCTTAAAAACATTATACCAAGATTATATATTTATTTACATTACCTGTGTTATGTTGCGAATAAACCTGCCAGCTGCGCACGCGTTATTACTGCTACCTATAAACAAGCATTATTCTGTTGCCCACTTTGATGGAAATTGCCGCTATGTGTTTGTAGTTCACACACAGTGGTACACTTTTTGCCAGTTTTGAAGCTATACGAGTATTAAAAATTATTCGTATCTAAGCCTGTCATCTCTATGATGACATTAATGCCTTTTATAACTACCATTACTTAATCTATGGCTACTTGACTGACGAAAGCAAATCATCAGGTTATTTTTCACTTCCACGAAGATCAAGAAATTTTATTACGATTTGATGAACATTTTTAGAATATTAATAAATAAACTCTTAGTGTTATCAACACTGCAAAATCCTTAGATACATTTCTTATAAAATACGGGTCTTATACACGCAAACATGTAGTGACATGCATAAAACCTGTATTTTACATTCAAACTACTATAAAATCACATATTGAAATGTTATTGGCAGTATATTGGTACTCTCTTAAGCTTGTACATATTATCGTGATTGACCCAATATCTGTAAACTGGTATTTGTATTTGTATATGTGGGTGTCAATAAGAATAGTACATCGCGTAGATACAATTTTGCAATCTCCATTGTATCTGTACGGTGTTAAAGTATGATTGTCTCCGTATATTAACATTTATACAGGTTGTTTACATAATAATATCTTGTAAGTAATGTTATTAATTAAAGATCAGTAGACGGAGGTAAGCACTGTTTGTGGCCGTAGTAGGCCGTTAATACATACCTTACCTTAAGATGTCATTGGTCTCTGGTTTCTGAAAAGGTATAACAATAAGGTATACAAATGATTAAGACTTTCAATTAACAATTTTCTGTTAACTCTTTCAAAATCAAACTTAAAGAGTTACATCTTCTTTCCCTACAAAAACGTGTCAGATTATTTGAATACGTTTATTTTAGTAAGAATAGTAAGTATTGTATTTTTATTTAGGTATGTACGAGTCTTCTGTATACTAATAATTAATTATGTGCGTAGACTAGGTTAGTTTATATTATAATTATCTATTAGTATTTTATAAAGTATAATTTTAGGTACACATAGGTTTGCCCCCCGTCCTTTTAGTTCTTATAACACCCGGTAAGGTTGGCTGGAAGAGATCTCTTATAGAGATAAGTCCAACTTTGTATATGTCCTCTCTAAGTGTAAATATTTGTTTGCAATAAAGAGTAATCCTTTCTTTATTCCCTACGACTAGGATCTTCATGAAGTAATGTGTTTTGTGAACTAAAACTTCTTGAGTTAAAAATTGCAATCTAATTATAATCAAAACATTTTTAAGTAACTACCAATAAACAGCTCCACTGCTGGGACATGGATCTCTCTTCAAATTCCGGCCACGGATAGCAAATCACATATTGACCGCGGTAAAAATATTAAAAAACTACTTTAATTGCCACAACCTAATACGTTTTTGATACCCTGGAGACATTACCTTTAAATTAAAAAAGAATATTGTCAAAATCGGTTTATAATCGACAAAGTTTTATACAATCGGATTGAGGAGCTCCTCTTTTTTGAAGTCAGTTAAAAATATGTTTTGAAAAAGCTAAAAACTTTATTTGAAAAGAGTTTTTGTGCTCAAAAAGCCAAACGCTCAAATGCATATAAATATACTTTTCAAAATTGAATAAGGCGAGCATAGTATTTTGTAGGACTCTGGTGAAAATATAAGACAATCCTGGGGCCTTAATCCCTAACCTCCAAAGTTCGTCATCAGATCAACGTAAAAATACCAAAAGTATCTATTGTCACCAGGAATACGGTTTCATACCAAATTGCAGCTCCATTGGACCCCTGGAAGTTGTTCTAAAATCGAAAGCAAAACTATTAACTAAAAAAACTATTAAAAACAATCTAACATACATACAAAATTTACAAGTACTTTTTTATTTACAATTAGTAAGCTTTGGCATCATCAATAAAAGCTTTTAAGAAGAGATTTTTATCAGAGGTTCACTAGCATTAAAACTAATACGGGGGTGACTGTAAAACGACACACGCATTTCAGGACACCTCCTGAAGTTGTTCAGTTTCGTCTACTCATTCACCAATGAGAAGAGGGAACTGAACAAATTTCCTTAATCAACCAATGATCAATTCGCAAAAAGAAATGTTGGACTTCTCAAAGACAATTGCCTAAGGAACTGATAAATATTTTGTTTGAAAAATCTTTTGATTTTTATAATGGACCATAAGTTTCTTAGAAGAAGTTGTTCAGTTTCGTCTTTTGATTCACTTCCTGAAACGCGTCCGTCGTTTTACCATTCATCCTGTACAGCACTAAAACGATGTACCTACATCTGGGACAACTCATTAACCAATTTTATTATAGAACATAAAGTTATATTCATTTCTTTAACGACTTCACAGGATCACAAATTTATTAATTAGGCTGTTTTATGGACACCCTGTAAATAACACAGCACAGTGGAGCATAAAGTGCGTGTGGCTGGCCGCCTGACCGGCTCAGCTCGAGGCGGCTAGCTCTAACAAAACGCGGCTTTTACGACCCACGACCTAGTGCTGACACTTGGGACACTAGTGCCTGTGCTTGTGCCAAAGTATATATATTAGTACTAACATACAGTATGGACACTCCCTGCCGCTCTCTAGATTGCGACCTCAGCCCCTCGTCGCCCAGATTGGTACAGATTGGTTACAGTTTAGTTGTCGAAGGTATAGGATTTCGCCGCCATTTTGTTTGTTCTGTCATTCCTTTAACGAAATGTCATTTCTGGGCCCATTGTATAAAGTGTCCAGAGTGTGTTTGTGCTGAGATTCCACATATGGAATACACTGATATAGAAGAGACAAGTGGAAATGCAATTGTTTTTTTGTCGTGTCTTTATTTCTGAGGGACGTGACCATCGTGTGTAGTTTGTGCCATTACAGCTCTTACAGCCGCTTGAACTTGGGTATAGTAAATGCTGGGGTGCAGAGTGTTCTTGGTCATGCCTCTGATAGTGTCAGCCACTGTCACAAATGCACGGACCTTTCATCATCATCATCATGTCATGCTGGACAAAGGCCTCCTCCAAGGATTTCCACGACGACCGGTCCTGCGCTGTCCACGTCCAGCGGCTTCCCGCGATCTTCAACAGGTCGTCGGTCCACCGCGTGGGAGTCCTGCGTTTTCCGGTGCATGGTCGCCACTCGAGAACTTTACTACCCCAACGACCATCTAAGTGGCTAAAAAATGGCTAAGTGTGAGTCGGACTAGCAACCTTAGGCACCACCATACCGCTCCACACAACTACATAGTATAATGCCAATTATATCTATTCACATACAAAGCAAAAATACATGGACGCGAGCGACAAAAATATGCTTTTTTTGACATTCAGTTCGGACTCCTTAGCGCGAGTACGACTCACACTTGGCTGATTTTTATTATTTGTAGTTTTACTTCAGAATTAGTACTGTAATCACACCAAGTGTCACGTTTTTATGTATTACTGTTTTTACGATAGAGCTAAATCAAATATACTTCTAAAGACCTATAACGCGTTTTTTGTATGGAAACCCCCCTTTATTTTTCACTATTTAATTTTTTTGTATTTGTTGTTATAGTGACAATAGAAATACACATTATATGAAAATTTTAACTGTATACCTCTTCATCATTACAGCTCATATACGTCCCCACCGAGGGGCTCGAGCCTACCCTGAATCAGGTCGATTAGGCCTTAGTCGACCACGCGGGCCCAGTGCGGGTTGGTCGACTTCACACACAACCTTCGAGTTTCTTCGCAGGCGTGTGCAGGTTTCCTCACGATGTTTTTCCTTCACCGTTAAAGCAATCGGTAAGTATGTACGTAAGTTTTTTGAAAAACTCATTGGTACATTGGCCGTCCAGATTTGAACCCGGTACCTCTGGTTAGATGGACCGAGTCGTTACCGGTTGAGCCACCGACGCTTCATACCTTCATACGTATACCTCTTACGGTTCATGCAATACAGCCCGCTGACAGACGAACGGACAGACGTACAGACAGCGGAGGCACAGATGAGATACTAGTTACTTCGGCGGAGGCTTAGTAATAGGGTCTCGTTGGTAACCCGTTGGATGTACAGAACCCTAAAAAGCAAAGAATTAAAAAAAATGTGTATGTGTGTGTGTGTGTGTGTCTGTGCGTCCGTCCGGTGCTCTGGTTACCAAAATACTAGAGGGATTTTGGTTGAATTTGGGATGGGGCAATATTATTTTTATATCTCCAACAGTTTTTTTTTAAATTTCCCTTATCTTGATTTTTTAGGGTTGCCAGCATAGTAGTAAGTAAATGAATTTTTTTACTCAAAAATAGCTCTAACAATTTTGATGAAACTCGGTACAGTACTGTAACTTTACATGGCCTATTAGCACGCAGTAGTTCGTTATAACAAGAAAAATCTAAATAAGGTACTTCCCATTAAATGAAGGTAGTAGTTTGTTACTTTTTCTCAAAGGTAGCTCTAACGATATTAATGATACTTTTTAAATGACAACTTAATAAAGCCTACTGTTCTGGGTACTTGATTATTGCAGGGAAAATTCGAGTAAAGTAACTCCCGTACAAACCGGGGTATAAAGTAGCCTATGTCCTTTTCCAGGTCCTAACTTATAGGTGTGCTAAGTTTCATCTAAATCCGTCCCGTGGTTGAAGCGTTAAATAGTAACAAGCATCCATACATCCAGCCGATGGATGCGGGCAGCGCAGGACCGGTCGTCGTGGAAAACCTTTGGGGGAGGCCTTTGTCCAGCTGTGGACGATTACCGGCTGTTATGATGATGATGATCCATACGTACAAACTTTCACAATTATAATGTTAGTAGGATTTTTCATAGCCTTGTATTTTTTGATACTAATTAAGTGTAATATCTATTGTTGATTTGTGTATACCCGACTATGACAGACGATGAAAGCTATACGAGAAAGTACGCAAAGCGTGGCTATACAGTGTACTTGTATAGTTGCTCTGTCATAATATCAATGATTTGGGCAGAGGAAAACCCCGGACACTACAGACAACAGGTGAGGAATGACATTTCTAAAAACAAATGACGGAACAAATGCAATCACGGCAAAATTATATGAGTTCGGGAACCAAACTAGCACCAATCTGTATCAATCTGGGTGACGAGGGGGTGAGGTCGGAGTCTAGAGAGAGGCCATACTACGAGAGAGTACTAATGTATATAGAGATAGACAAGAACAACCCTGTACTTCAGTGGTATCTAGTGCAACAGTTTCTCAGTGCACAATGGAGGTATGTATTATAGCGTCTTTATCCAGCAACTGAGCAGGCCTGCAAGATCCAGCTGTAAATTGAAATGAACCTTAAGGTCGATGAGAATGAGGTCCACAACCTCATTTTGCAGGGTAACATGGTAATGAACACTAAGGTTAATTATTATACTTGCACTTAAATAAGCAAACTCAAATTTAAATGCTAGATACTATAATTAAATGTATGTAGTAATATATTTTTCATCTCTCCTGTTCGGAAAGTTTAATTTTCATGAGTAGATAGCCGGGCGGAACATTGCTTTTCCATCCCTAGGGAGGAAAGTATTGTCATCCCTAGGGTGGAAAGTATTTTTTTTTATTGCCAGCCACGGAGTCGAAGATAATTGAGTTACATCATATTATTAAATTACATTAAAATAAGAGGTTTTCATATATCTAAACTCAACTAAACATTAAACGACGTGTTTTTTTAGATCTATAGGTTGATATTAAATCATTCTGCTGCGTGCCATATTGCAATGATAAAATGACACTTTTTTTTCAATTTTCGCCATGGCCACCTATATGCACGTCGTGACCATCTCGATTAGGTGCAATCTAGTCGGCCGTGGCTAGCGGCCATTGCGAAAAGGTTGGAGGCTGGGTATAGGTAAGCTTAAATTATTGATATCTAATTAATACTTTATATCATATAAATAATTCATTTCCTCACAGTCGAAATGAAAAGTAGAGTGTTTAACTCGGGTGAAATGACCCATTCCACCCTCGAACTATTGGCGCTCTCACTTCGTTCGAGCGCCAGAAATATCTCGAGTGAAATGGGTCACATTCTTCCCTTGATTAACAATCTACTATTTATTGTTCTCCTGATTGAAAAGGCCCGTGACATGGTCTTTTTCGTGGGGTAGTTTACTTTTATGATAATAGATAAGTATAGTTATCAGAAGATGGTTCTGCATGTGCAACGCATTATTACCTGATAGAAAAGAAATCGTTTTTTTTTATGGTCGTAAAAACCGGAGAATTGCGAGTCGGACTCGAACTCCGAAACATGATTTTTTAAACCTCAGTTCGGTCTCCTTAGCACAAGAACGACTCACACTTGATCAGTTTTTAATGTTTGTTTATCTTTTTTTTTTTTATTAACAATTGGTAAACCCTTGACAACATCTCACCTGGTGGTAAGTGACGATGTTGCCGAAGATGGAAGCGGGCTTACCAAGATTCCCCGACGCAATGGGGAACTGGCTATCTTATCTTCATGCCGGAACACACCAATGATATCAACATTGATATTTGGCGGCAAGACTTAGATAAGATGGTGGTAGCTAGCCAGGCGAGCTTAGAAAATGCCCTACCACCAACCAAACCGAGTCTTACAATTGACCCCGCCGGGAATCGACCCCGCGACCTCCTGTGTAAAGCCAGTGAACTTTGCCTCTGAGCTACGGAGGCGGTTTAAAAAAATAGTATAATCACACCAAGAGAGCTAAATCTAAAATACCTATAAAAATGGTGGTGTGTCAGCCCCAACGCACGATGGGAGCTAACTCTAACTATATCTTTTTTAGGGCTCCGTACCCAAAGAATAAAAACGGGACCCTATTACTAAGACTTCGATGTCCGTCCGTCTGTCTGTCTGTCTGTCCGTCTGTCCGTGTGCCACCAGGCTTATTTGATGAACCGTGGTAGGTAGACAGTTGAAATTTCACAGATGATGTATTTCGGTTGCGGCTATAACAAAAGATATTAAAAACTAAAAAAGTGAAACAATAAGGGGTTGGAAAAAAAGTGTTTTTTTAAACGTAAAGAAACTAGCGCCATCTGGTATGATAGTACGGAACCTTATGTGTGCGGTTCTGACTCTCACTTGGTCACACGTAGCTTGGCCTGCGGCCTCACGATTTAGGCTGTATGGCTATGGAGTCTTAGCTTTCCTGATATAAAATGTGACTGACATAAAACGTGAGTAAACAACGTGAGTAAACAAGTTTAACACTCGATTTCACTCTCCGTCCATAAATCGCTTCTTAGGGAGTATAAAAACACGGTTATTGTATCGGGAACCCTTTTATTTCTATTTATTAATTTTCTCATTTATTTATCATTTCTTTAGTTATTTACACATATAGTACATCAAAATACAATTTATTAAAGCTAATACTTAGGGATAGTGATATAATGTACAGTAGGCGAACTTATTTCTAAGAGCAATCTCTTCACAGACAACCTTTCGTTAAAGGAAAACACGAAATACTCTTTTATTGTTATAGTGGCAAAAAAATACACACTCTGTGGAAATTTTGACTGTCTATAGTACGTTCGGGGAACCAGCTGCAGTACACCTGATAGGATTCCTGGAAATGTGTTGAAAAATAAATCAATTTTCAAAAAAAAAAAATGTAGGTATTTTTATTTAGAATTTATCATTAATTTTAATCACTTTCACTGCTGGATGAAGTACCAGAATTGTCGCCTACATTAATAATTTAAGACTGAACAATATACGCGCGACCCCGTGCAGGTGTAACGTCAGCGGCGTCGCGATTGAAGCTGATTGAACTCAGGGCGGCCCCTTTGTCGCTACCGTTTGAAGCGAGCCGGCACTCGGCTTATCAGACGGACGGACAGCGAGCGGGGGCTTAATAATAGGGTCCCGGTGACCCCTTTGAGTGTACAGAACCCTATAAAGCACAATAAGTGTATACGCGTTAAAAACCGACTTCAGTCGCAACGACTTTCAATTTTAATATTTTTTGTTCATTTTTGTTAATTAAAAAAAATATTCATATGGAACCAGGCTGGTGGCATTCCCTATCGAATTAATAAAGAACCATGAAAATCGGTTCACAATCTGCGAAGATATCGCGTAACGAATACACAAAAACATACAGTTGAATTGTAAACCTCCTCCTTTTTTGAAGCCGGTTGATAATACGCATTAGTAAGATGCAGAGAACGTAGCTATTTAGAATTTTCTCCTTTGTTACTTGAATTTATAGACTTGTATACACAATACCAGTTTGAACGATGGTTACATTACAACGTTTCAAAGCCTCACAAGTAAACTATGCAACCTGAACATTGTATTGCACACTATGTTACAAAGTTAGAATTCACCGAGTCTCAAATTCCGCAGTATACCTATATTTCCAAAGGCAAGAGAATCTCGTAACAGAATAATAATATCGCCGTTATTTCCCACAAGAGAAGGGAACGCTTCGTTCGAGCAAATATTAATATTCATATTGTACTCACAAATACAATAGAAGCTGACAGAGTGCTGGCCCTGTTTGTGTACCTATACATATTGTTTGCTTAAAGTCGGCCCAAGAGGCACCGGCCAACGATACTATATTTACGAAGAACTGGCCCAACGGTGTTAAAAAGTGGCACCGTGTTTGTGGTACTGCATAGGTCTACTATACCAGCATGTGTATAAAATACCAGTGAATCAAACTTCAAAGTCATACATTTGTGGTACTGCATAGGTCTAATGTACCAGCATGTGTAGGATATACCAGTGAATCACACGTAAAAGTTATACATTTGTGGTACTGCGTAGGTCTAGTGTACCAGCACGTGTAGGAAACACCAGTGAATCACACGTCAAAGTTATACATTTGTTGTACTGCATAGGTCTAATGTACCAGCATCTGTATGAAATACCAGTGAACCACACGTCAAAGTTATACATTTGTTGTACTGAATAGGTCTAATGAACCAGTATGTGTATGAAATACCAGTGAATCACACGTCAAAGTAATACATTTGTGGTATTGCATAGGTCTAATGTACCAGCATGTATAGGAAATACCAGTGAATCACACGTCAAAATTATACATTTGTGGTACTGCATAGGTCTAATGTATCAGCATGTGTAGGAAATACCAGTGAATCACACGTCAAAGTTATACATTTGCTCGGGTAGAACATAAACTTAATGACTCAATTTAAACAAATAAATTTACGGTGTCGTTAGATTCGTCTTGATCCAGAACATGAAATCAAATATGTAAACGCTTTTTTAGGATTTCGCCTAAGCCTCCATTGTCCGTCCGTCCGTCTGTTTGTCGGCAGGCTGTATTTCATGAACCGAAATAGGTAGACAGTTTAAATTTTTACAGAGTGTGTATTTCCATTACCACTATAACAATAAATAATCAAAATAAAATTTAAAATTAAAAGTGGCCCCCATACCATAAACTTTTTTTTATATACAATGGTACGGAACCACTCGGTTGCGGTTTTTAATTATTAAATTTGGTGACTCCGACGTGATCTCATTGTTATGTTCAGGTCATGTTTTCTCTTGTTTCTAAAACTATATAGATTTGAGGTGAATGTTAAGATGGGCTAGTCCGTATGTTTAAATCGATGGTTCAAAAGCCACAGAGCTAGATTACGTCACTATGGGAATAGAACCTGATCGCGAGTTCCGTCGTGTTAGAGTGGTCTTTAGTTGAAACAACAAAATGTTTATTGGTATTAAGGGGCTGATTAATCTCGTCTGATGAAGTCAGAGATAGGGAAGTTGGTGCAGGTAGGACATTCTACATTTAGCATTACTGATTAATGTTATTCAAATATCAGACGATCATCGCAATCACCTATATACCTAGTAAAGGGAAAGGTAGTAAACGAAAGAGGTAACTTCATCATCATCATATAAGCCGAAAGACGTCCACTTCTGGACAAAGGCCTCCCCAAGGATATTCACGACGACTGGTCCTGCACTGCCCGCATCCAGCGGCTTCCCGCAACCTTGACCAGGTCGTCGGTCCACCAAGTGGAAGGCGTACCTACCTACACTACGTATCGCGGTCGCCACTCGAAATTTTTACTATTCCAACGGCCATCTGTTGTACGAGCTATGTGCCCCGCTCACTGCCACTTAAGTTTAGCTCGTCGGTCTTAAATAATTTAAAAAAATATTTTAATTTTGAGAAGTTTAGATTTATGTTCCAAATAAAATACTAGGTCGGGATATAAGTTCTGACACACGTTTTGAGCGAAATAACTGACACAGATTAGTTTTCATGCAAGTAAAAAAATAATGTTTTCTCCTTGGATTGGGAATTATTTGTAATTAAATAAAGACGTAATTGCGTTTCTGTGTAACATACGAAAGATTTATTTTCAATACATGTTCACAACATATACTCAATTACCTTATCTGTTAACCCATAACAAAATATTCACTTACTTGTAACATACGAAAGAAACAACATGTAAAGCCTTTATTTCGGGTGGCTAGATTGAGCCAGATTTGACGGCGGTTTGAATTATATTTGGGATTTCTTATAGGAACAAGTACTTGACACTTCCAGTCTCCACTTCAGCCCAGTAGCATCTCTGAAGAAAACACAAGGAATTATGGAAATTTAAATAGCTATGCTCGAAATTCCCCTACGCGATCGAATCAGAAACGAGGAGATCCGCAGGAGAACTAAAGTAACCGACATTGCTCACAGAATCGCTAAACTGAAGTGGCAGTGGGCAGGGCACATCGCTCGAAGAACAGATGGCCGTTGGGGCAGTTGAGTTCTCGAGTGGCGACCGCGCACCGAAAAACGTAGCGTAGGCAGGCCTTCTACGAGGTGGACCGATGACCTGGTGAGGGTCGCGGGAAGCCGCTGGATGCGGGCAGCGCAGGACCGGTCGTAGTGGAAATCCTTGGGGGAGGCCTTTGTCCAGCAGTGTACGTCTTTCGGCTGATATGATGATGATGAAAGTTTTTCTGCCATGTTAAATCCCTCTAACCGGTACTTCTCTACCTCTGAGCTGCCTCAGGTCCCCACAGTACACAGTAATTCATCCTTGTCGCATATATGGGACTTGAAATAGAAGGTGCCCACTAACACAAATATGTATATACCTATCTGAATCCTTGTTGCACAAGTGGGACTTGTCTACCACAGATTACCATTATTATCAAAGTCTATTTTTTTTGTCCACGCATCTTTTTTTTATCTACAATTGAAAAGCCCTTGGCATCAATCATCTCTTCATATCAGCCACACATCGTCCACTGCTGGACAAAGGCCTCCCCCAAGGATTTCCACGACGACCGGTCCTGCGCTGCCAGCATCCATCGGCTTTCCGTGATCTTCACCAGGTAATCGGTCCACCGCGTGAGAGGCCTGCCTACGCTACGTTTTCCGGTGCGCGGTCGCCACTCGAGAACTTTACTGCCCCATCGGCCATCTGTTCTACGAGCTATGTGCCCTACCCACTGCCACTTCAGTTTAGCGATTCTGTGAGCAATGTCGGTTACTTTAGTTCTCCTGCGGATCTCCTCGTTTCTGATTCGATCACGCAGAGAAACTCCGAGCATAGCACGCTCCATTGCCCTTTGGGTGACCTTGAGCCTTCTTATGAGGCCCATAGTAAGCGACCATGTCTCAGCCCAATCAATCATCTCACCTGATGGTAATTGACGATGATGTCGAAGATTTTCATCTTCCATCTTCCTTTCCGGCTTATCAAGACTCTCTAACGCAATGGATATCTGGCTATCTTATCTTCAAGCCAGAACACATCAATGATGTTAACATTAATGTTTGGCGGCAAGACTTAGATAAGATGATGGTAGCTAGCCAGGCGGGCTATGAAAACGCCCTACCATCAACCACACCGAGTCTTACAAAGTTGACCCAACCGGGAATCGAAACCTAACAATTACGCCACGAGGCGGTTAAATCTTTTTAAAATATTTAATTTTAATATCGGTTTGCCAATTAAAAGTAATTCGAGTATTATAACGCAGGTAGAATAAAATAATATTTGATATGACAATGCTATTCAATACTTGTACAGTCCATGCCCTACAACACTTTCATCTCAAGCATTTAAAGTTCGTTCGCTCAATTCAACGCAACGAACAACAAAGGACGCAGAGCCCGGTCCGATGGCCATGCGCAATTGCGCAGTGCACGTGTGTTCCCGGTCGAGGCCTGCAAGTAACTCCACGTAACAACGAGTGTTTTTCTTGTAAAAAAAAAAGTTCTTTTAGTTTAAAAAGATGGAAGTGTACGTAACTCCTTTGTTACGCCGAATGGTTTATGGGTCTATGGTCTTAATTAAAAATAATCAAAAATCTCTAAAGTAAATTTAGTGAACTTAAATAGTGCCATCTAGTGCTAATCAAACGAAGTTCATGAAAAACACTCATTATGTACTCTGTACAAAAGCTTTCGATACCTCGTCAAGGGTTTAACTATGGGTACACTGAATGTACCAAACGTTAGACGTCAACATTCCCGACGAGTTGAATGGGGCATTAATAAATCGAAAGTCCCATTAAAATCCTAAATGTCGTTTATCTTGATTGAGATTTATGATAAGCGCAGGGACGAGATTGAGACACAGTTCAACGTGGACGTTTGGTGATACTGATACTACTCGTTGTGTACCTACTGATTGTACATCGTTAGTGCTGTCATTGTTTTCTAGAGAATGAAAAAAAAAACGCAACTTGTTTTCTTTTTCAAGCGACTTCCAAAAAGGAGGAGGTTCTCAATTCGACTGTTTTTTTTATGTGTGTTACCTCAGAACTTTTGACTGGGTCAACCGATTTTGAAGATTCTTTTTTTATTCGAAAACTAGAGCTTTCCGTGTATTTCCATATAAATTTTATCAAAATCGGTGTAGTGCTTTATTAGAAAATTAACAAAAACCGAAAATAATAATGCAAAATTGTTCGACGTTGTTGCGATGGAAGTCGGTTTTTTAACGTGTTTATTTGTTCTGTTTTTGGAAATTAATTAGACATTAGATTTTAAGTGTAGGGACGAGATTGGGACACAGTTCACGTGGACGTTCGGTAATACTTGTACCACTAATTGTGCACTGATTGTACATCGGTAGTGCTGGCATTGTTTTCTAGAGAATGAAAAATAAAAAAAAAACGCAGCTTGTTTTGTTTGACTTTTGACCTTCTTTTTGAGATTTTACATTAACTATCAACAAAACAAATAAATAAATCTTTCTACGTAGAAAGTACATAAATTTTGGTTTGTTTCTATGAAATATTCCATTACAGAATTTTTAATGCTCTAGCGAATTTCAAAATACCTATTTTGAAAGATGATCGCGTGAAACACTAATGTACTTTCCATGTTTCTACTTTTCTTATTAAAAAATAAATTTCATTTCTAATTTTGCATATTTTAGGTACGTTATTTTTAAACTGTACTCCCCACGGAGAACTGCCTTCTCGTAGGATCGTCTTTTTAGGGTTCCGTAGTACAATAAGGAACCCTTATAGTTTCGTCATGTTTGTCTGTCCGCGGCCTAGCTCCTAGACTATTAGTAGTTAAGAGCTTAAATTCGGCATACAATAATAACGCGGAGAGAACTGTAAAAAAAAATTTGGAAATAAAAACTTTTTAAGGGTAAGTAAAGTGGGGATGATTTTTTTTTCTCGTCAAACCCATTCGTGTGGGGGGGGGGTATCGTTGGTTAGAGTTTAAAAATAGTTGTGAGTCTTCTAAGATCATTTTATAATTTAGGGTTTCGTTTTCGAAAAAATAGGTTTGACAGTGCTAAATTTTGTTGGAGTCGAGTGTCTCCACCCCCTAACAATTAAACCGCTGTATTTGGAAATTTGAAAATTAGATATGGACGCGATATTGGCAGCTACGGAACCCTACATTACGCGTGGCCCGATAGGCACTTGCCCTGTTTTTTTAATCCACAATTGAAAGGTCTTAGCATCATCTCACCTAATGGTAAGGGGCGATGATGCCTAAGATGGAAGCGGTCTTACCAAGAATCCCCAACGCAATGGGGAACTGGCTACCTTATCTTCAAATCGGAACACTTCAATGCCATTAACACTGATGTTTGGCGGCAAGACTTAGATAAGATGGTGATAGCTAACCAGACGGGCTATGAAAATGCCCTACCACCAACCAAACCGAGTCTTACAAAGTTCACCCCGCCGGGAATCGAACCCGCGACCTCCTGGTTTGAACAAATGAACTAACCATTACGCCACGGAGGCGATTATATCGTCCCTCGAAGGTACGAATACAATCTCAACAACGTTGCTGCAAACTGTCATTGTCCCAAGTCTCATACCCCTTCCCTGAAGGGATAGTAGCTGAAAATCAGCGCTGTGATCTTTGTGATGACAGCATATGCTGAGCTGCTACCTTTTCAGTGATAGGTACAAACTATTGTATTTTAAAAGCTACAAAATTATTCACTTGTGTGTACTTATCACTGAATAAACATTTATTCTATTCTATTCTATTCATACAAATGACGACTAACGTACCAACTGACAGGCCTCATCTAAAACTGGTAGTCCATCAGGTGCCCGTATTGTCGAAGATCTGATCGCGCGCGAGCCACGATATGATCTTCGGCGTTTCCCTATCTTATCTTCAGTATGAGCCTGAGCGACGACGGTCAGATCGCTCGGCGAAGGTGGAGAGGAATACTCGCGTATATACTTTTTCTGACTCACTCACTCCGTAAATGAGAGAGATGCGTATACTCAAACAACCCTCTCCACTTTCGCCGAGCGATCTTAAGGCGAGGTATTGATTGGAACAGTTGTCCCTGTCTTTTTCTTTACGTGTAAAGAGTAAAGAAAATAACCACACTTTTTCACTTTTTCAGTGGTATTTCGTTTCAATCAAAAACTATGATGAAAGTATAAATAATAATAACATTATTCACTTTGTATGATCAAAACAAATATTGCAGTATATTTTTTTAAATTAATACTTCTAAATATTAGTCATAACTAGAGTTGAAAGTAACAGTGTAGACCTATCTTTGGGTTTTTTTTCTATCTAGCCAAAACTGCTCTATCGTGTTTCTAAAAGCTTTTGACTTTAAGGAACATCATCAACAATAAGGGTATTTTTTTTCAACATTGGGTTTTCTATCGTTTAGGACATAGGAGTAATTGACGTCAAAAATAACGAAAATCTGTAATATTACCGCCTTAAATTGTTGCGCTATGAAGCTATTAACTTCAGTAAAATGCAGTATGGCCATTTTTGAGTACAATAAATTTACAAAAGCTGAAAGTTTAGCGATTTCTTCACTGGTATTGAACCGATTTTAATGATTCTTTTTTTATTTGAGTGGTTATGCTTTCAGTATGGTGTTATATCATCATATCAGCTCATAAACGTCCCCACCGAGGGGCTCGAGCCTACCCTGAATTAGGGCGATCGGACCTTAGTTGACCACGCGGGCCCAGTGCGGGTTGGTATGTATGGTGTTATATATTTTTTTTTAAATCGGTTATGTACTTTTTTAGTAAATGAACAAAAACAGTAAAATTGTACTTGGTTGTTACGTACGTTGTTGAATACAGTTTTTTAACGTTCTTAGCGTGAAAACTAATTTTATATGGCAAGTAATATTCCAAAGCTGACTAAATCGTAATTTTACCATTAAGAAATAGCAAAAATCTTAAAAAAATAATTTTCTAAACAAGAAACCATTATTTTAGAACAATATTATCAAAATTTTATAAAATCAAGTATATCTCATTTCCTTTACAACAAGTCTGTAATAGCTAAAAATAAAATTCACTCTTTATAGATACTCGTAACTTTAGTGTTACAAATTGCCCAATGTCCAAGTCGAATCGCTGGAATCGTAAATCGAAAGAGATTAGCTACCAAAGAGTGTGGTCGATTAGTGAGCGGTGCGGGAAGCGAGCGCTTTCTTTCTACATCTACATGGAATTTCATCGATTGGGTTATTTATACTATGTATCGCAGAGATATGCTATATATAAGGGGAGGTAGATAGGTTACGTGCATCCAAAAAGTGAAGCAAAAAAAAGATGCCAATTGGCATCTCTTTTCTTAGTAGCATCGGTGCAACTGAAGCGAACTGCTTGTAATGTTGTGTGTGTAAATGGCTTCCATTTTCAAATTTTGTTTGTTTGTGCATAACCCATCTATGGTAACAAATCTCTGATGTATCGGATGGACTATGTCACTTTGTATTGTGTACTTTTTGGCAGGAATTTGTAGCGTTCAGTTTGTCATTTTTCTTATATTATCCTAAAAATTACATTTTGTGGTTTTTAAAGTATAATATTGATAGTGTGTTTATCAGCAAAGTACCATTTATTTAGTATTGTGTAGGATAATTAAATAAAAGTATATATATATATTATATTGTGATTCGAGTCCCCACAAGAAGTCCGCGAAAGCTTTAGCAAAAGTGATATCATTTTACCATACAGTGTAGGTTAGGTTATTATATGTGCTGAACCTCACTATGTTTTTTTGTTTTGTTTTTACCACATTTACAGCAATAAAATATCTTTATCTTTATAGACTATACATATGATGTAAAAAAAACAGTGATCTTAAGGACTGAAAAAAATACTATAAACGAAAATCTACAAATACTACTGAAATTTTTTTGTACTGAACACAAGGCGTTATGGTGAATGTAAAAAAAAATATTCAGGTGAGACATATTTTTTTAGTTTTTTACTTTCTCGACTCCGTAGTATGGTTTGTTATGTAAGGTAGAGGAAGTGTTGTTATCGCGCAAAAAAAAGTTTTTCCAACTTTCGTGAAAATGTGTTCTATATCGTAAACACGTACCGAAAAACCGAATATCACAATATCGTCCGTGCGTCCGTCCGTCACTCTTGGTCTAGAGTCTTGAGGCTATATCTTTAATCCGATTGGGACCAAATTTGGGACCTATGAGTTTTAAATTATTTTATCGAGGCATACTCAAAAGTTTCTTTGTACTGTCATCAAACTGAAAAGTAGCTATCATACAACGAAGACTGAATTATTTTTCAAAAATAGCTTTAACGATTTTGTTGAAACTTTGTATGTCGGAGTTGCTTATATTTATCTATTGCATAGTGATACCCATTGGCCTGGAAAATACGTGTTTGTAGAGAATTCCTACAAATGAAATTGACACTTGCGATCTACTCACAAATGGTTGGAGCTATTGAATTGTCATGTATTACGAATAAATATATATTTGGTCATTAAATGTGAATTTATAAAATATATTAAAAGAATATAATTCAATTTTTGTCTAAGAATTTTTGTATGAAAAAATGTAATGAAAAAATTTGTCGAGAAAGTTTAGTACAGGCTGCCGTACAATTTATTGTAAACCAGCAGCACGTCTCAGTGTACTCCGTCCCTAAAATTAGCAACTCGATTCACGATGTTGCAAACATCTAACGAATCAGCTAGGAAATAAAGTTCTTATCAGTTCGCACTGCAACGTGGTTGTTACGTCAATCGCTGCGGACGAATCGTATGTACGAAAATTGTGGTTTTTAAATCATTCATTATGTAGCACGTCGTAGGAGTAGGTATGGGTAGGGCGTGGGTAAAAAACGCTCGTGCTCTAGATAAGTTTAAAAGTAGAAATATAAGACCTAAAAAAACATAAGAATTTGAAAAACATTACACACTTAAATTATAATCACAAATCACGGAAAACATAATATATCTTACCCAAGATGGGACTTAAAGAAAGTATCAGATTCTTTTACATATTTTCCAAATAGTTATTTATTAATCAATCAGTTTCCAATGGTAGTGAAAAATATTGAATACGAATGAATTTTAAATAAGAATTCGGATTTTTGAATCATATGTGTCACACTTTGTTTCAAAATGTGATAGGTACATAGTTAGTTATGTGCCCGCGCATGAGAAGTAGATGAAATGGATCGAAAGGAAGAAGAACAAAATAATAATAGCAGCGCGTTACCGCGTTACACTTATAAAAAATAAGATGAAATTTCAGAAATTGTATATTGTTTTGATAAAAAGTTCATAAATTATTATAATGTTTCGATTGCAACAGTTCTATGGCTACAACTTTCTAGTTGAAAAAGAGTGCATTAAGACATTTTTCCTTCAGTTCTATGTACTAAAATAGAATTCTAAGAAATCAAAATCACTCCTCATATCCTGTAAATTACAAAAAAAAATATGAGAAAAAAATTCTTAATTGAAATAAAAAATGGTTACAACATTGGTCGTTGACGGGCGGTACAAGCCTTAAGCTAAACTAGACCGGATTATAGCAACATTGTGGTGATTATACTTGCTTTAAATTCATACAAATGATGAGCTCGGTCATCATTTCAGAAATTAAAATAATCAGCTGTAAGTTTATTAAAAAGAAACCTAAAAAAAATCGTTTGATTACGTCAATCACCCTGTACAGTTACTAGAAGTGGCGGTGCCTTGAGGAATGTTATTAATTTGGAATTTGTTACAGCCTATACTTAAGCCACTCAATACGGCCGTTAAAACCTGCCGTATAGACACATACATACATCATACAGTGGCTTGTCCACATTGGCAAGATATGTTTTCTTATTTCTTAAAGGAATATTTTTAGTTGCTCATCTAGATCTTCACCATCAACTAATCCCTATCAATTAATTTTCATCATATATTTATGACAATCATATCAAAAATACTGATTGCACATCAGATTATTTATCTTCCTCAAAGGGACTAGAGTTGAGCGAGCGAAGCGAGCCATAATAGGTTCGGTTAGGTTTGATTGATTATACCGTCGAGAAGTTTCACGACGCGAAGCGATTTTTATATAAAGTAATTTTTTTCAAGAACAGACTATGGGTGCCTTGGAAATGGTTCTTCATTAGGATGAATAGAATACTCAGTTAACAGCTCCTATATCATTTGTTTCACCTGTTTATTAAAAGACATATTTTATTTTAATAAAATAATGTGCTGTCAGAACAATATAGCCGGTAGCTGCTGTGAACGCAACCTTAGTCCACACATATATGGAACGACGAATAACAATGCAAAGCCATAGAGTAAAAAAATCTTATCGATTCGTGTTGCTCACTGTTGATTACAAAGTTACGCAGCTTTAATAACATTTAGTCTATGGACAGCATTATTTCTTTTTTTTCCCTGGTAATAGATCGATGTTTATAGGGTCAATGATCAGGGAACATAATTTTTCGTTCTTTTTGTACAGATTCTCGAAAACGTTGTTGTGTTTAAAATTAATGTTTTATCGTGAAAGTATTATACATAGATGGAAGAGGTGTTTCTGTATTGTTGTGTAAATTTGACAATGAATTTATGGGATTCCAGTAATAGCAAAGGAATGTAGGAACAGTTATTGTAATGTCATTAAATATTTTTGGAATACATAAAGGTAGCCACCACAAAGCTGTTTTTTTTCTTCACAATTGGTAAGCCCTTGGCATCATCCCACCTGATGGTAAGTGATGATGATGCCAAAGATGAAAGCGGGCTTACCAACATTTTCCAACGCAATGGAGAACTGGCTATCTTATCTTCATGCCGGAACACATCAATGTTTTTATCACTGATGTTTGGCGGCAAGGCTTAGATAAGATGGTGGTAGCTAGCTAGGCGGGCTTAGAAAATGTCCTACCACCAACCAAACCGAGTTTAACAAATTGACCCCATCGGGAATCAAACCCGCGACCTCCAGGTTTGAAGCGAATGGACTAACCATTTGGCCACGGAGGCGGTTAAGACGGAACCTTTAATTTAATTTGTTTGTATAACAATTTTATTGAGAAAACTAGCACAACCCGGCTGTGACGTTTCCTGCTAGCGATTCTATTCCTGCTTTATTCCCGATCCACGGAAAATCTCCAGGAATCTGGCCTTACTCCTTGTATGTTACATCACAAAGAGAACCTTTGTGCACAATTTTAGCTTTCTAGGTCCAAGGATTTGGTCTGGACGTCGATGAGTCAGTCAGTAAGTGAGTAAGTGAGTAAGTCACTACTTTTGTTTTTATAAACTCACCTATACTGCTCAAGGCGCAGTGGTACCTAAAAGATTTTTAGAATTCATTTTTGAAGTACCTAGATAATAGTAAATTTAAAATCTAGGAAAACATATTGGTATTATTGAGAATACAATACAATACAATATTCTTTATTGCATCACAACATAAAAAAAAGAAATGTACAATATAGAAGAAAGCCTATACAATAGGCGGCCTTATTGCTAGGTAGAATTTTTTTCCAGGCAACCTTTGGGTAGGGAAACAGCGATAGAATAAGTTAAGGGGCGGTGCAATAGTTAAAAACAGTAAAATTTGCAAATAAACAGTTATTATAAAATACTTAATAGTTATAAATATCAATAAAATACTTAAATAATATAACAATAATACATAAAATAATAAACATAAATAAATTAAATGTTTTATCCATCTATGGTAAAGAAAGGAAAAGGAAGATGGAAAAAAAGGATTTAAAAGCAGAGAACAGTGATATTATTAAATTAAATAATGAGCTTTCACAAGCCATTTAAAAGATGTAGCGTTGGAGCACGCCTGATAGACGCCAATAGCGATTCCACAGCCGGATTACTTGAACTGTGAAAGAGTTGGAATAAACAGAGGAAGAGTGGATGGGGATATCGAGGATTAGGGTGCTGGATGTTCGCAAGGTGCGGTTTAGGGTCGATGAACGAAAGACAAAGCGATTTTTGAGGTAAGAAGGAGTGACTGGATTAAAAAGGATATTATAGAGGAGAGACAAGATGTGTGAATCCCGCCGACGGGGAATAGGTAGACATTTAAGTTGAGCACGAAAATGGGAAACATGGTCAAATTTACGAAGACCGAAAACAAAGCGGATGCAAAGATTTCGCAAACGATCAAGTTTGTTTTTAAGCTCAACGGTAAGGTCAGGGTAGCATACATCAGCGTAATCAAGCACCGGCAAGAGCAACGATTGAGCAAGATAATTTTTTGTACGTGTAGGCAAGAAATTTTTCAATCGCCTAAGCGAGCCGTAAGCAGCAAAAATCCTCCTACTCACTTCAGTCACATACGGTTTCCAAGAAAAACAGCGATCGAATATCACCCCAAGATTCTTCACCGTTTCGCTGAAGAGAATGTGAACCCCGTCAAAAATCACTGGTGGCAGAAGGCCGTAATTAATTCTTGACGTGAACCAAGGACTGCCGTTGATGATAGTCTGTGTCTTGGCAGGGTTTACGCTAAGTCCGTAGGATTGACTCCAGGCAAGAATGCGCTCAAGATCATCATTGATGGTCCTGATTGCCACCGGGAGATCAAGGAAAGAAGATTGGGTGTAAATCTGGAGATCGTCTGCATAAAGGTGATAGTAGGAGGAGGAGGAGGAATAGTTACAAGGGACTATATCGAATGGAAACACGATTTAATAAAGTTGGCTCGATAGAATAATTTTGCAAAGTTACCTCTTTTCGAGCCATTTTATGGTCTATTTTCGGTTTTATTCCTATAATAAGTAATTTGATAATATGATTTATTTACTAAAATAAACTGACTGAAGGGAAAACATCGATTGGATTTTTATTTAAGATAAATATGATGAAAATAAAAACGAAAACATCGAAAAGGGCAAAAGTGTGTTTTTTTCTTCCCTCTTTACACGTAACGAAAAAGACAAAGACAGATTTTTTTCGCCCCAGGTATCGATGGCGCGATGTGGTGAACGCGGACCTACGCGAGCTCCAAGCTGACGACTGGCGCGAAACCGCACAAGACCGGGACAAATGGCGAGTTCTCTTATCGGAGGCCAGGACACACTTTGGGTCGTTGAGCCAGCGGAGTAAGTAAGTAAGATTTTTAATTACCACGGGGCCTTAAGAAGATATAAAGCAAGTAAAAGATTAAGCGCACAAAATAAATCAATTATTTTAAAAATGAATAAAGAGCTCTTTAATAAAAGCTGTTTGACATTTTACTTACGTACATATTTGAAAGTTCCCAATAAATACTGACTGTGAATGACCAAACGTAAATACAAGTTTAATTATTCTTACATTAGCTTTTTCCCGCGGCTTCGCCCGCGTGGACATTTGTTTTCTCCAGATCCCTATCCCAAATCAGACTATTCCGATTAGCAGTCTGTCATTTCCCACTCCCTCAACCATCTCTGTCTCCATTTAATTTTTGGTTTATAAAGTAATATACAATCGAAATTACAAAAAAAAACTTTTTCATAAAAGCTATATCTCCAAACCCATCAAGATTTTCTAAGAGCCTGCTGGAGTTCATAAATCCCATACAAACGTAGTATTTGATTCATTTGTTAACCAAAGAACCGATTTTTAAATAATTTTATATCGATAATCGGATGACGTATAAAATATCTGTGTCGGTACCGCATTACTTTTTTGAAAAACGAAATAGCAATCGTTTTGATACCAATAAACTTGTTTTCCGTCTTTTACCTTAAAAACAAGTTTAATGATTAATAAACGTAACCTAAAAGTAACAAAATTGGTGTAGGTCCCGTTAACTGGTGCTTATACTCATCTAACTGAACAACTTTTGTTATACAAGTTTGCTGAAATCGCATTTTTTTAACTCTTCATACAAAACGATCAGCTGATTGACCAATTTTGTGCATTTTTGTAGGGAGCGTCGAATTTTGTTTGCGAATTGACCATGGGTTCCTTGGGGAAAGTTGTTCAGTGTGATAAGTAGTCGTCCAGTTAATGGGTCCTACCCCTATTTTTAACCGCCTGTATATGTATGCCTGTTTCTTTGGCTAAGCTAGTAGCCTAAACGGCTTGATGGAGTTAACGGGTCCTACACCAAGGTTTTTACACCCCGTTTATGTGTCGCAGTCATCTGGTTGAATCTGTTATTAGATTGAATGACTAGCGCGTTCATTGAATGACGAGATTCAATTGAATCACTAGGCCGAACGTTGATTGAACCAGCGTCACTCAACGTCCAACTAGTTAGCTGATTGTAACATATAGCCCTTTGAACAGAGCGGACGTAAAATCAGTCAGGTCATTGAAATTTAGTTCATAGTTATTGTTTAGTTTATTTGTGAGAATTAGGGCTTTGTTACTTAGTGTTCTTGTTCACATTGTGAACGTAAAATTCCCTACAACGAAAAGGGAGTTGGCAAAAATTTATTTTTTTAAAAAAAACTGTAATTGAGCGAGCGAAGCGAGCGATATTAGGTTTAGTCAGGTTTGATTGATTATAAAGTCAAAGAGCCTCGCGAAGCGAGGCTCCCCCCTATGGGTAGCAGAATGCTTCGCAGAAGAAGAAATCGTCGGTTTTTATTCGGAATATCCCATTTAACAACTTCGCTAAATGACGTTCAGTCAAGACGAGTTGCCCTTTAGTGATTCAATTGAATCTCGTCATTTAATGAACGCGCTAGTCATTCAATCAAATAGCAGATTCAACCAAATGACGGCGACATATGTATTATGTATGCCTGTTTCTTTGGCTGAGCCAGTAGCCTAGACGGCTTGATGGATTTTGAAGTGCGAGATGTCGTTAGTTTCGTCTTGATTCCGTGAGTGACTTAAAATATTTTTTTACCCGAGAGCCTAAAAAAGAGGTATATTTTTTAATGCAGTAGGGTTTTTAATTTTGAATTAAATTGGTAAGGTTATTATAGATGAAAAAAAGCTGGGCGTCATAATATATTGTTGAGTAGTCATAATTCTAAAGCCTAGTCTCAAAGCCAATGAAATTTCTGAGACGTTTAGTTTCATAATGACGAAGACGAAGGAAGCCGCCGCCCGGGTGCGCGGGCGCAGCGTAACTCGGATGTCGGCGATTACTTGCCCAGGAGCACGCACTCCGAGCTAGTTGGACCAGTGCGATGCAGTAAAAATATATGAGTTTTTTTTAGTTTTTGCAATAGTTGTTAAGTTGCCTACCTTGCAGGTTGTTGGTGCTGGATTATCTTGGACTTTATATAATATCATTAGTGTTGTGTAATTGACATATTATAAGGCTTCGTATTGCCTTTTCTGTTTTAGGGTTCTGTACCCAAAAGGTGCCCACGGGACCCTATTACCACACCCTGGACACTTCATACAACGGGCCAGAAATGACATTTTAAAAAAGGAATGACGGTACCAAAAAAATGGCGGTGAAATCCTATACGTTCGACAACCAAACTGTAACCAATCTGTATTAACCTGGGTGACGAATAGGTGAGGTCGCAATCTAGAGAGCGGGCAGGGAGTGTCCATACTGTATGTTAGTACTAATATATATACTTTGCTATTACTAAGCCTCCGCTGTCCGTCTGTCTTTCAGCGGGCTGTATTTTATGAACCGTAATAGGTAGACTTACGGTGAAGGAAAACATCGTGAGGAAACCTGCACACGCCTTCGAAGAAACTCGAAGGTTGTGTGTGAAGTTGATTAACCCGCACTGTTCCCGCGTGGTCGACTAAGGCCTGATCGCCCTAATTCAAGGCAGACTCGCGCCCCTCGGTGGGGACGATATATGAGCTGATGTGATAAATAGGTAGACATGCCCTCTAGTACGTTTAACAGATACGCTAACTATCAAGTTTATGATATTGCGTACCCAATTACCGATCCTAATAATAATAATATTAATAAATAATAATAATAGGTTGATCTTAGGTGGTATAGGTAGACAGTTGAAATTTCCACAGTGTCTATTTCTATCGTCGCTGTTACAACTGTAACAGCGACGATAGAAATAGACACGTGTAATGTTCACGTGTAAGCCCGATTCGCATTTTGGCGGTTTTTTTTAATTCTGGTGGAATGCAGGTAGGGTAGGTTCGCAAAATTGTAGCCACGACATATATATTGTAGCCAACACATATATATTGTAGCCACGACATATATATTGTAGCCACGACATATATATTGTATCCACGACATATATATTGTATCCACGACATATATATTGTAGCCACGACATATATATTGTAACCACGACATATATATTGTAGCCACGACATATATGTATGTTGATAATAATTGGTTTCTCGAATCGGCTCTTTAAAAATTGCTATATGGCGGTTTTTGGGGATGAAAATCGATTTAGATAAGTCTTATCGCTGGGAAGACGCCTTTTTCCGACTTTTCATGCACTGCGTCTTTTTCGCGCAATAGATATCATATTGAACCATTTAATTCCTGAAGCGAATGCAGCTCATCGATAGCGAGTCTAGCCCACAACAATCCAATCAAACCTCGGTGCGAACCTCGGCGGAAATGTGAATTTTTTTGTTTATTTATTTCAAATTACACAACAACCAATATTTTTAGTTCACATGCCTAGAAGACTCTTAGCATCGCTTGGTGGCCCAGGTACTGTGGTTTTTAATTGCGTAAAACCTTACAGAAAAACATGTTGCCAAGCAACTTAGGACCTAAAAAAGTTTCATTAACAAGGGTCAAAATGTTTTAAAACCAATTGAATCTCAACTAGCTTCTGAATCACGGCCCTCGTTGTCGTACACTAATTTGATTCCTTTTACCGAGCTCATAAAAATAACTGCGCTTTCATATCAAATAGTTACATTATACGGATGAATAGTAAAATTTCACCGCCTTATAATAAAACTCCTACCCACGTGACCTGATCTGCAAGTATCATTACATTGTTAATGCTCATTACTCGTATCTAGCGGATAACGCGGTAGGAGACCAGTTGAGTGTCCACGTACTTACCTTATGTCGAACAGAAAGGGTTCATTCTCGCTTAATTTTCACCGTGTGTGTAGAGTAACAACTAGGTGTGTCTTTTACAAGAAGTCGCTAGAAAGTGACCAGAAGTCTTGTTTAATGACAGGAAAATTTTGCCGTAATATGGTTATTGAGGAAATCCATGGAACTTTTGTTTGTGTGGTTCATAAACGAGAATAATAATTATTTAAAAGTGTTTAGTGAGAATTTAAGAACCTTAGCTCACCGTAAGAGTACAAAACCAACGATGCGAGAAGGAAATAATGAAAAAGTACTTGCAGCACAGGTCATCTCAACAGCCTCGGAGATTTCATTTGTCACACCTGAAAGAGATAAGAAGTGTATTGGTCAGGAGTCAGGAGACATTTCACAATCGAGACAAAAGCGAGTCGGGCTGCCACATACATGGGTTCTGTTCCAAAATTTTCACTACCAACATTGTAAGACCTCTCAAAACATATTGGTCTCATAAAATTTTAGAGATTTATTTGTACTGAGGCCTATGTCTGATAATATGATGATGATGATTTATACTGAATTAAATTTTTTGTTTTGTTCTTTGTAAACTACCAGCCTAATTCTAAATTTTGATTTTAGCAAATTTTGAGAGATCTAAGACAGATCTCTCAAAATCTGTATTGTGTCAGAAAACTCTGCTCAGAGCTACCTGAACACATCTGTTTGGCTAGTATATACAGTATTGAGTCAGAGAACTCTGCTCAGAGCTACCTGAACACATTTGTTTGGCTAGTCTGTACCGAATTGTGTCAGAAAACTCTGCTCACAGCTACCTGAACACATCTTTTTGGCTAGTCTGTACCGTATTGAATCAGAAAACTCTGTTCAGAGCTACCTGAACACATCTGTTTGGCTAGTCTGTACCGTATTGTGTCAGAAAACTCTGCTCACAGCTACCTGAACACATCTTTTTGGCTAGTCTGTACCGTATTGTGTCAGAAAACTCTGCTCACAGCTACATGAACACATCTTTTTGGCTAGTCTGTACCGTATTGTGTCAGAAACTTCTGCTCACAGCTACCTGAAAACATCTGTTTGGCTAGTCTGTACTGTACTGTGTCAGAAAACTCTGCTCAGAGCTACATGAACACATCTGTTTGGCTAGTCTGTACCGTATTGTGTCAGAAAACTCTGCTCACAGCTACCTGAACACATCTTTTTGGCTAGTCTGTACCGTATTATGTCAGAAACCTCTGCTCACAGCTACCTGAAAACATTTGTTTGGCTAGTCTGTACTGTACTGTGTCAGAAAACTCTGCTCAGAGCTACATGAACACATCTGTTTGGCTAGTCTGTACCGTATTGTGTCAGAAAACTCTGCTCACAGCTACCTGAACACATCTTTTTGGCTAGTCTGTACCGTATTATGTCAGAAACCTCTGCTCACAGCTACCTGAAAACATTTGTTTGGCTAGTCTGTACTGTACTGTGTCAGAAAACTCTGCTCAGAGCTACATGAACACATCTGTTTGGCTAGTCTGTACCGTATTGTGTCAGAAAACTCTGCTCACAGCTACATGAACACATCTTTTTGGCTAGTCTGTACCGTATTGTGTCAGAAACCTCTGCTCACAGCTACCTGAACACATCTTTTTGGCTAGTCTGTACCGTATTGTGTCAGAAACCTCTGCTCACAGCTACCTGAAAACATTTGTTTGGCTAGTCTGTACTGTACTGTGTCAGAAAACTCTGCTCAGAGCTACATGAACACATCTGTTTGGCTAGTCTGTACCGTATTGTGTCAGAAAACTCTGCTCACAGCTACATGAACACATCTTTTTGGCTAGTCTGTACCGTATTGTGTCAGAAACCTCTGCTCACAGCTACCTGAACACATCTTTTTGGCTAGTCTGTACCGTATTGTGTCAGAAACTTCTGCTCACAGCTACCTGAAAACATCTGTTTGGCTAGTCTGTACTGTACTGTGTCAGAAAACTCTGCTCACAGCTACTTGAACACTTTTTTCGCTAGTATGTACTGTATTAATTAGTGACAAACCTTTAAAAAATGGTGTATGTTGTAGTTATTTCGTTTGAGGTCAATTTACTGCAAGTAATGGATGTTGCGGTAACATAAAAACATGTGATATAATCATATTCCTAGGGATAGTAGTACGAAAGAGGTTCATAGCTGCTCGTATGTTACCAGCTAGAGATATGACTGTAAATATTGTAAGTTAGTGATCTCAACAAGTATTCCGTCAGCTTGGTTTTTTAACAAGTGGGGCTCGAAAAAAGTAACCTAAACTAATCTAACAAACTATATATATATATATAAATGTTTATCCCTATGGTGCGTACGGCGTACATATATCGCTAAGACACCTTGCGCGTCTTAAATAGAATAATAATATTTATATACAGCAACCACAAGTATGATATCTCGGATTTTTTCCATCTTACTGTGATAGATCCAAAATTAACAAGATCAAGTTTTTCAGAAACTTTTTATTTACATTTATGAAAAGTTCTTTAAAACGCCACCCTACATTTTACGTAGGATTCTTTTTTTTACTCACCAAACTGCCCTCTTCAAAGTTCACCAATTTTTTTTTTCACTATTGTAAAATGTATGGGTCAAGGTGATGTATATAAACACCAATTTCCTTTGAGAAAAACGGTAGTGATGACAGACGGATGGATGAACGGACGCGTGATAGTATTCTTATATAGGTTCCGTTTTGTCCTTTTGAGACATGGAACCCTAAAATTGGTCGACATAATTTAAAACAAAAACATGTCACATGGAGGGAAGAGTCTGATCTTTTGTAGTTTCATTTGGAATCGAATCATGACTTATGTTTTCGTCAAGAATGTAAATGGTGCGTACGGCGTACATATATATCGCTAAGACACCTTGCGCGTCTTGAATAGAATAATAATATTTTTATACAGCAACCGCAAGTATGATTAATGACGATATGTATTATCGAAACGAAGCCTTTCCGTTCGAGCAACAGTTATAAAATTTTAAAATTTATTACAACACCTCAACTCAAAACAGTTCTGGCGATTTCACATGTCGATTTCTATTCTTGTCTCTCGTTAATTCATTACTTTACATATGACAATAAAACGACATAAACCTGATCCGGTCGTCCATTCATATGGATTGTTAAAAAAAACTCATATTATTTATAACGCGTACAAAAAAAACGTAGCGGTCCAGATTGACATCTGTCGGCCGCGCGTTTCCTACGCTCGGTTGAGCAAAATCAGGTATCACAATTAAATTAAAAAATCAGTCACGTCGAGTTACATTTAGTACGTTTTTGATAGTAAGAGCGACAGAAAAAATATTTTATGTTAATTAGACTTTTACAGACTAGATCAATGACCTACAAGATATTTTTTTGTCTTATTTGTATGTGTAGGTATATAAAGTTTAAATGTATTGTGATGAAGTTTGATCTCATATTAAAATAGTTTTTTTCAAATCTGTTTTTCCATCGTGTCTTCCGATTTTTTAAAAACTTTTATTTAATTAACAATGTTTTTTTATTTTAAGTATGCATGTATGTTTGTTTAGTTCAAATCTTGAGATAGATTTTAGAGCGAGTTCTAGGGGTCCAATTAGGCTGAAATTTGGAAAGAAGCCGTATTCCCAGTGACAATAGATCCTTTTGTTATTTTGAAGTTGATGTGATGATGAATTTAGGAGGTGGAATTAAGGTCCCAGACTCGTCTTTTATTCTTCAAGTAGCTGTTTCCCGCGGCGTTGCCCGCTAAGATTCCGGTGAAAGATTTTCAGACCTACCGAACATACACAGAAAATTTCATGGAAATCCCTCCAGCCGTTTCGGAGTATGGCAACTAACACTGTGACACAATAATTTTATATATATCCTTGTTTTTTTATATAAATTTGAGCATTTGGCATTTTGAGCATAAAAAACTGTTTGCAAATGAAAGTTTGTACCTAAAAGCTTATAGGTTTTTCGAAACTTATTCAACATCATCATATCTCATATCTTAATTACTATTTATTAGCGTGTCATGTTTTATTAAACCTAGTGCAGTGATGGTGTAGCGTGTCATGATTTATTAAACCTAGTGTAGTGCTGGTGATATAGTTTTATTTATTTGGACCCAGCTCCTGCCCTCCAACACTTCTAATTTACTTGTGCCAGCAACGCCGCCGCGAGTCGGAGGGCGCGTCGAGGCTGCAATACTAACCCCTTATTGTTATTTCTAGCCTACACTGTCCCACTGCTGAGCAAGGGTTTTGTTGAAGTAATTTACGCTCATCACTGACTCACCGACTCACTGTCTCTGGGACGATGTATTTTATTTTCAAACGGGACGTCGTCCACCTTGTAATATTTGGTCTAAGATGTTGTCAATAATTCTGGAAAAATTAGTTTGTACCTCCTGTTTCAGTTAAACAAATTTATTTTGGTATAAGTTTAAAAACGTATTTGATTTGCTGACGCTACAATACTAGTTAATGGTAGAATGATTCAATTGAATCCGCGGTATGCGTGAGTTTCCACTCATTGTCCACCAGTGGGCTTTCTATATGAAGGTGTCACATTGCCCAATCTCACCCAATGAACGCAGTTAAGGCAGCGGTCTTGTTAAAGGGATTGAAACAATAGCGACTACGGACTTTTTAACCCGACTGCCTAAGAAGAGGATAATGTTTTGGATAGTTTGTATTAATTAAAAGCTTTTAATTAACTGTTTTAATAATTATTATAATTAACTGAAATTAATTAATGTATGTATGTATGTATGTATGTCTGTTCGGGTGAATTCTTGCAAGTTAATTTTGACTCACTTCCCCGTTTCCAATTGAGCTGATATTTTGCACACATGTGTAAATCGCGTGACAATGCAATATTATGATGACATCGTGCTGATATGTTGATGGAGCTGGAGGATGGCCATAGGAACTTCGCCATGAAACGACACAACCTCATCGAGTTTGGGCTCGTTTGATTCGTATTGACGAGTACTTTGATTGTAAAAAGCTTGTGCCTTAAAGCTTTTAGGTTTTTCGAAAATTATTATTTATGTATGAGGCGGCTGTCTTGACTAAGTACTTCGACCACACCCTGGACACTTCATACAACGGGCCAGAAATGACATTTCAAAAAAAGAATGACGGAACAAACAAAATGGCGGCGAAATCCTATACGTTCGATAACCAAACTGTAACCAATCTGTATCAGTCTGGGTGACGAGGAGGTGAGGTTGCAATCTAGAGAGCGGCAGGGAGTGTCCATATTGTTTGTTACTACTATGTTTAAGGTTTATAGGACCCTTCTGTTTATATTTTTTATTGATTTTTGTCACTTGATTGTATGTATGTAGCAGCGTTGCCAGACGTCCCGATTTCGGCGGAACGTCCCGTTTTTAAAATCTAAAGATGTCCCGGGATACCAGATGTCCCGCTTTTGTCGATGGATGCAAAAATGCATGCTTTCATCGACTGAACTATGTTTATTTATTAGTTTACTTCTCTCGACATTTTTCTGCTTAAGAAATGAGTGCAGTGATACTTAGTTCTGATTCGGATAGCTGGGATTCGATGAAACTATCATATTATCGAATAAAAAAAATACCAGATTAATTCGGAGTGTGATTATGACTGGATATTTTTAACAGACTTCAAACGAAAAAAGGCGGACGTTTCGCTATTCGACCTTATATATTTTCTTCATGTGTGTTTGCGGATATCTTCGTCATTTATGAACCGATTTTGATGATTATTTTTTTGTTGAAAAGGAGATATCTCGAAGGTGGTACCGTGATAAGGAAACCAGAATCTGATGATGGCATCCCAGAAAAACCGAGGGGAACCTTAGTTTACTGTTTAAAGCCGGTTATGTTTTAGTTCAAAATTATTATAAGTACTTAGAAAGGACGTATGCAAAGATTGACTTATCTCTAAAAGAGATTTCTTCCAGCCATTGTCCTTTCTGACAAAGGCAAAGAGATTTTGTAGTTTTTGTATTGTATACTTGCGGTTTTTATGACAGTTAAAATATATATGAGTTGGAATAGAGCAAGAGAAACCATAAAAATGTTTGTAGTTTTTGTTTGTTCTGACCAGATCGCGATCTTGCCAGATATTCCAGGCAGATTGTGAAAGGCCTTCATTGCGGGGTTCGTTTAGCTTGTCTGGTGCTACCACAGATAAGAAAAAATAATTTCTTCTATTCTGTGGATACTACCGTATAAAGCGATGGGAACGCTTCGCGTGCTCCGTAGACTTAGCATTTTTCGGTGCCCCGCGATGATCTGCCTAAGAATATCGGATCGCATTCTTCGAATCTGCATCCGACACATATTCAAGATTCAAGATATTTATTCAAAATACATAGGTGTAAATTACACTCTTTCTGATAGTCATAAAATAGTATAATTACATAATGTTATTTGTGAAAAATTCAAGAAATAAACAACCATTAGTTATTTACGTCAAAATCTAATCCATCAACCATATTAGGAAGAAAGGAACAACCCGGCCCCCGATATTCTTATTCTAAATATATATAACTCAAAGGTGACTGACTGACTGACTGACATAGTGATCTATCAACGCACAGCCCAAACCACTGGACGGATCGGGCTGAAATTTGGCATTCTGGTAGATGTTATGACGTAGGCATCCGCTAAGAAGGCTTGTAGTTTATAGCTGTTGTTCATGTCTCGCGTTTCACTACTATATCAACATGTTTATTGACATTTTGAGCTTACAGCAAAGTATACATATTAGTACTAACATACAGTATGGACACTCCCTGCCGCTCTCTAGATTGCGACCTCACCCCCTCGTCACCCAGATTGATACAGATTGGTTACAGTTTGGTTGTCAAACGTACAGGATTTCGCCGCCATTTTATTTGTTCCGTCATTCGTTTTTTGAAATGTCATTTCTGGCCCGTTGTATGAAGTGTCCAGGGTGTGCTTACAATGAGAATGTATTCCCGTTCATTGGGAAAATAATCATCACCATCATATCGCCCAAAAGGCTCACTGCTGGATGTAAGCCTTATTTCCACAACGACCGGTCCTGCGCTACCCGCATCTGGCTGCTTTCCGTGACCGTCCCCAGATCATGAGTCCATCGAGTGGAAGGCTTTTTTACGCTATGTCTTCTGGTCGCCAATCAAGAACTTTACTGTCCTAACAGACACCCGTTTTATACGATAGGGAAACAATCAAATCGCTTGTCGCTGTAAGTGAGGCGGAGGCCTTACCGAAGACCTGTCGCAGAGCCAGCCACAAACGTTTGAATACGCTACTAAGTGTCAAATGTATAATTTTGTTTTGGTAATTTGGTGTTGTGTTACATTGCTTTTTGAAATATTATATTGGTTGAAACTTTGAACAAAAACTTAGATACACAATTAGTTGTTTGTATTTATTTAACTTCGGACACTTCGGTGGCGTAACGGCTAGGGCCACCGCCTCCTGTCCGGGAGGTCGTGGTTTGAATACTGACTCGTACCATTCGAGTTTAGATTTCATATGTATGTTTATCCGACGCTCTTATGGTGAACGAAAACGTCGTGAGGAAACCTGCACACGCCTGCGAAGAAACTCGCAGGTTGTGTGTGAAGTCGACCAACCGGCACTGGGCCCGCGTGGTCGACTAAGGACCGATCGCTCTAATTCAGGGTAGGCTCGAGCCCCTCGGTGGGGACGTATATGAGCTGATATGTTATTTATTTAACTTATGTTTTTATGTAAGAACATTGTAATAACCATCTTTTTAAATTGAACGAATTATAATTACTTTTAAAATATTATTTTTACTAAATATTTGAATGCTTTTGACTGCATCTCACCTGTTGCTAAGTGACGATATAGTCGAGGATGGTACAAGCAAACTCAAATAATGCATATTCACTCTCGCATTGAAGATCCCCAAATTGTAGGGGTCGGGAAACACAGACGCAGGCAAGGAGTTCTACTCTATCACTGCCCGCATATTATATGAGGAAGCGTAATGCTTCGTGCGTATAGACTGAATACTAACAGCAAAGGGGTGGAACCTCCCCTTGCGTCTCGTTGACAGAAGGTGGAGTGGAGCTGGGGGAAGGAAGTCATGTAATTCTTGCGCACACTCTCTGAAATTAATTCGATAGAATACCAAAAGACGGGGCAACTTTGCGGCGATGCTAAATTCTTCGAAGCTTGTTCGAAGCTCTTCGTCGCCAATGAGTCTCCGGGCGCGTCGGTCGATGGCCTCTAAAGTGTCCAGCTGATAGCGTGCTCATCCATTGCATTGGTGAGAACAGTACTCCATACAAGACTTGTGCTTTATATTTTAAATTGATTACCATGTTTTTATACAATGCAATGTCATGTTTGGGACTTTTGCTTTAACCTTTTATTTAAATCTCTAATGTTTACTGGAACAGATCCCGTAAGGGATAAATACACCTTTTCATCATATACATATCTGATCTGTGTTGTGTATTCAATCATGAATTTCAATAATAAAGTGTCTACAAACAAACAAACTTCATAATAGTTGAAATATATGTGTAATTAAATAAAAATTAAATTTTAACGGGTTTCAGAAGCTGTGTCATTGACATTAATTGAATACAAAATTAAGAAATAAGAGAGATTGAAATAAAACTGAGACGCTAATTAGTTCTTCCGTGTTTATGACGTTACAACTGTACACTGTAAATTTAGCTTTAAAGCCATAAAGTAAGAGTTAATTTTATAGTTTTACCTATAGCACTCGGATCTGCCAATCACAGGCTATTATTATACTAAATCTCCTATCTCCCTCCACTATGTTTATAATGTTGGATATTTAAATACTTTCAACGAAATAGTTCCCAAAGGCGTTTTGCTAATGTATCAAAACCGTTAGTTGTAATCACTGACGCCGTAAAAGCTGTAATTTCGCAAATGGCCGCGTGTATCGACAAAATAACTTCATAGGTAGCGGATATTATGAAAGTAATTACCTACACGTATGATTATAAAGCAACGTTACCCTCACTAGGGCTGTGTCGGCGATCATGCCTGTTGCCACACAAAATAGGAGCTCCTCTTCAGCATACTCTGTCAATGCGTCATTTTAACCACCTTCGTGGCGTGATGGTTAAGTCCATTAGATTCACATCAGGAGGTCGCGGGTTCGATTTCCGGCAGAGTCTAACTTTATAAATGACGGTTTGGTTAGTGGCAGTTTACGTCCGCCTGGCTAGCTACCACCATCATGTGTAAGTCTTACCGCCAAACAACAATGTTAACAGCATTGATGTGTTCCGGCTTGAAGATAAGATAGCCAGTAATTCTCCATTGAGTTAGAGAATTGATTTGGCATAATCGTCACTTACTATCAGGTTAGATGATGCCAAAGGACTTAACAATTGTAAAAAAAAAAACCTTTAATTTGTTGTCTTTGCTTCCCGAAATACAGGTTTCAGTTTGTGTGGAGTCCATAAGATACACTATGTATGTACAATATGTACAATATTTGTATTTGTGTGCTTTTGTATCAATAAAATAAAAAATAAAAAAAATATTCTCAGACAAATCACACATGATCATCTGGCCCCAAAGTAGGATTCCCTGTGTTATGGGTTACCAGAGACTGATATACATACTTATATACGTTTAAATACATAAATATATAGATATTTAACACCCAGACACAGAGCAAACAAATCTGCTCATCACACAAATGCTTGCCCTGGGTGGGGATCGAACCCACAACCCTCGGATCAGTAGTCAAGGGCACTAACCACTGAGCCACCGAGTCAGTCAATCTCTGAACACTAAATAACCCATAGTCAATTCTCAAAAAAAAATCTCCTCTCCGCTCGTATACAGGGTGCTGTCAAAATATCTACCACCGCTACAAAGCAGCAACTCGTAAAACTTAACAACTTTCCCTAAAGAACCCATAGTATAAGACTAGTATAAGGGCGGAGAGGAGATTATCTTTTTTTGAGAATTGACTATGGGTTCTTTAGGGAAAGTTGTTAAGTTTTACGAGTTGCTCCTTTGTAGCGGTGGTAGATATTTTGACAGCACCCTGTATACGAGCGGAGGGGAGAAATTTTCACAAATGTCTAGAACCAATTAATTTTATTGTTTCACGGCGCTCCCAGTTTATCGACTGTCATGATGAGTTTTAGTGGAAACGTAGAGATACTCGAGCACCTTCAGAATAGTTCGATAATAAGCATGGTAAAGCAATATCAGGAACAGTACGGCCAACCATGGATTCCGGCAGCTAACCGTCTCCGTGGCGTAATGGTTACATCCATGAGCTTCACATAAGGGTGATGCGGGTTTGATTCCCGGCGGAGTCTCACTTTATGATTCAATATTACCAGCATAGATGTGTTCCGGCTTGAAGATAAGATAGTTACCTATTGCGTTGGAAAATGTTGCTAAACCCGCGTCCATCTTCGACATCAACGTCACTTTCCATCAGGTGACAAATGATGCCAAGAGCTTACAAATTGTGAATATAAAAAGCTAAGTGTCGCGCAAAAAATTACGATGTGTTTTTTTTCAAATATTCAAGTAACTACCTACTTTTAGTGTTCTTTGACAGTCGATAACGTCCCCATTACCGGCAGATATCATTCTTCCCAAGCTCAGAACGGTTGCGTTACCCGGACTTGTCCCTCCGTGTGTGGAAGAAGCTTTTATTCCACACACGGGGGAAGCTTATTCCACACACGGGGGAAGCTTATTCCACACACGGGGGAAGCTTATTCCATACACGGGGGCCAAGTCCGGGTTGGTGCTTGTTGGATTAGTTGCTGTCAGAAGTTTTGAAGTCACCTTCAACGCTTCTGACTCGGCGTAACTGTTAAACCATGTGTATGTATTTAACGTGAACGAAATATTGTGCCATTACCGAATTTTTACACTTCGAATTAGCCTACATACGATACTTTAAAATATATCTGCTATTAAAATCTACACTTGCCCATCGATTTCGCCATCGGGTCTAGAATCAAATCGAAAACTAAAGTAATGGACCCGTAACACAACATAGGCGTGCCCCGAAACGGTATAAGAGCATCGCTTTAGGGAGTATACCAAAGTTATTGATATTTTATAATAAATAATGACCTATACAATAGAAAGCCATTTTATATTACGAGTACAACACGGCGATATAGCAATTTGGGCGTCACTAGAATACATTTAATTCGGTATTTCTAATTGAAACAATACGAATGGGCTCCATAAATTTCAGAACTGTCTAGATATTTAATAGAGTAGGCTCATTCTGCGTTGGTGGTCAAAAAGATGAATGTATTTTTGTTTGGGTCGGTTTGACTTTAGAAATTGTGGGTAATCGGTAATTAATGCTGTGTCTTAACACGAAAACACTTGTTGTTCTGTAGTCTAATAAATAGGTCGGGGAAAAAGTTTATTTGTATTTTGTGTAACTATAAATTTGTAATTAAATATCTTTGCTTGTGTTATTTGTACCTGGTTGGTTATATTAAAATTAAACTTTCGAAATTTTAATAAAAATAAAAAAGAGAGAACTTTCCATATTTTAATAAAAATTAAAAAATAAAATTCCCGCCATTTTAAAATGGTTCTTGTGTGTATGAAAATTAGTGAAAGTAACGTAAAATTCGCTACAATTTGAAATTTTATGGTAAAAAATGTAAAAAATGCAACACAGGCTACGAATAAAATTAGTGCTGTATATGGACCTAATGCAGTATCAATCAGTAGCACAAACTTGGTTCGAGCGTTTCCGGTATGGAAATCTGAACGTTCAAGATCCAGCTCGTTTTGTTCGCCCTGTTTGAATTTGCATACAAAATATGAAGAAACTTTTTCCCTGACCTAATATTTCTTACTAGCTTTTACCCGCGGCTTCGCTCTTGTGAACATGACTGTTTTCAAGCAAGCGGCTCGCGAGCGTTGAAATTGTGTTTTTTAAAGATCCCTCAGGAATTATATCGGTCTATCTATGCTAATAGTATGTGTCGCTTTCCAACTCCACAACTATCTCATATTCATTGCGATGTGACAGAATAACAAAAAAGAGAGTTAACAGCTAACCCACGGGAATCACTTAAGAAGTCGGGACAAAAAGTAACCTATATGTTAATACAGGTTCAAATATGTCTACATACCCAATTTCATCCAGATACGTTAAGCATCTCTGGCGTGATTTAATAAATAACATCTATCCATCCATTCAAACTTTCACGATAATAATATTATTTGTAGGATTATTACTTATATCTTAAAACTATTAGTACAGAATTGTACATAGTGTATACAATTGACAAGGCTAACCTCGTAAAAAAAAAACAACCAAGTTTGATTTTTTTGTTGCTTTGCTAAACAAGTACAAAACCAAGTTCGGTACAATTAATATGAGACTACCATGGAGCGGATTCCTACGAATATTATAAACGCGAAAGTTTATAAGAATGTATGAATGTATGTTTGTTACTCTTTCACGTAAAAACAACTGAACGGATCCGACTGAAATTTGGCAGGTAGACAGATTAGGACCTGGTTTAACACATAGACTACTTTTTTACACCCTCGAAAAGTTATAGAAACGTAGTTGAAACCGCGGGAAACAGCTAGTAATCTATAAATTTGAGGTACGGAACCCTAAAAAAGAAAGTCGGAGGTTTCCGTACCAAAACACATTTTGTTACGAAACCCGTGAAATAAACGGATCGAAGGACTTACTTTGTAGTTAAAAAATATTCTCCTTACATCTATACAGGGTGTAACAAAATTGGTGTAGGACCCGTTTAACTGGGGCTTCTACTCACCATACTGAACAACTTTCCCCAATGAAACCATTTATTTTCTCAAAAAATATTGGATCCTCCATACAAAAATGCACAAATGTAGTGGATCAGCTGATTGATTTGTATGAAGAATTAAATATGTTTTTTGCGATTAGAACAAAGTTTTAGAACAAGGGTATGTATGTATACAAATATTATATGTAGTTTGTAATCGAAAATAATTTTTATGTTATATTACTACAAATTTACAGTTTTCGATTTTTTTGCCTTTACCTGTACTCTGAGACCTTGCTTATTGCCAAATTTCATGATTCCAAGTCAACGGGTAAAATCAATTACATATCACGGGTCAATATTTTTTATAAACTTATACCTAAAAATTATTATCAAAACTAACTTTTAATCCTAACACAGTGGCAACATGGCGTAACGGCGTAACGACACGTCACTACTAGTAGTTACCAATTTGTAGCATGATTGATACTAATCCTTTAAGCCGAGGTGCTGTCTGTTCAAAAATCACCGTCAGTACCTGACAAGTTTAGCCGCCTCCGTGGCGTAATGGTTAGCCCATTAGCTTCACATCAGGAGGTCATTGGTTCGATTCCCTTCGGAGTCTAACCTGGTAAGACTCGGTTTGGTTGGTGGTAGGGAACTTTTCAAGCCCGCCTGGCTACTGATTACTGTCTATCTACGTCCTGTCGCCAAACATCAATGTTAACATTACAGCGTTGAAGTGGTAATTGTAGATAAGATAGCGAGTTCCCCATTGCGTTGGGGAATCTTGGTAAGCCCACTTCCATCTTCGGCAAAATCGTCTCTTAGCATCAGGTGAGATGATGCCAAGAGCTTACCAATGGTGGATTAAAAAAAGTACTCTAAAAAAGTGGCTACGAAATGTGAATAATATATGAAAAACGTTTGAAAAACAATTAGGACAGGGCTACTACTTGCATATACTCGTACTACCTTGATTTATTAATAAAAACAACAAAGCAATTGTTGTACACTCCATTCGCTGTAAGGCAGCAAGACAGTTGGTAGGCCTGGAATTTGACAGAAAACCAATTTGAGTCCCTATATTGCCAACCTACAAGTACTACTATTTTTAATCACGTTTAGGTGCCATTTTCTATTGAACAATCTTTTATGTATTCAGCATCCATCTATTGAAATGTCTGCAAATAAGAAATTTTATTACTTACTAGCAGCCGCCCTAGACTCCGTCTCCGTGCAAAGGATCTGTGAGGCGTCTCCCGCGAGAAACTGTACATTTGTTTTATTACTTACTAGCAGCCACCCTAGACTCCGTCTCCGTGCATGGGATCTGTAAGGCGTCTCCCGCGAGAAACTGTACATTTGCTTTAATACTTACTAGCAGCCGCCCTAGATTCAGTCTCCGTGCATGGGATCTGTGAGGCGTCTCCCGCGAGAAACTGTACATTTGTTTTATTACTTACTAGCAGCCGCCCTAGATTCCGTCTCCGTGCATGGGATCTGTGAGGCGTCTCCCGCGAGAAACTGTACATTTGTTTTATTACTTACTAGCAGCCGCCCTAGATTCCGTCTCCGTGCATGGTATCTGTGAGGCGCCTCCCGCGAGAAACTTCATACTTGTTTTATTACTTACTAGCAGCCACCCTAGACTCCGTCTCCGTGCAAGGGATCTGTGAGGCGTCTCTCACAAGGAACTTTACATTTGTTTTATTACTTACTAGCAGCCGCCCTAGACTCCGTCTCCGTGCAAGGGATCTGTGAGGCGTCTCTCGCAAGAAACTTTAAATTTGTTTTATTACTTACTAGCAGCCGCCCTAGACTCCGTCTCCGTGCAAGGGATCTGTGAGGCGTCTCTCGCAAGAAACTTTACATTTGTTTTATTACTTACTAGCAGCTACGCAAGACTTCATCTCCGTGCAAGGGATCTGTGAGGCGTCTCTCGCAAGACTCTTAACATTTGTTTTATTACTTACTAGCAGCCGCCCTAGACTCCGTCTCCGTGCATGGGATCTTTGATGCGCCTCCCGCGAGGAACTTTACATTTGTTGTATTTAATTGATCAACCGATTTAAATTTAACGAAGTTTAAGTACTAGCTCAAGTCTATCTCAATATAATAATGAATATCACACCCTAATTGACTCAGCTATTATGGAGAATAACTTGCATTATCGCGTATACAGACATAGAAAAATCCTGCTACGATTTTATTTAACTCATATGTTTAATAAAACTTATTTGTTTTCTGCTTCGGCTATCAATTTTAATATGTTATTAACGCGTTTGTTTCATATCAGTTTCTGTCAAAGAAACCTGTTTGAATACTTTTTTGACCAGCGAAGCGCAAAATTTTTCTGCTATTACATTTTTATACTACATTTTTTTGAGCTGGTTTGAATTGAGAATTGAATATTTTTTTTTATATTATTTGCACATATTGTACGTGATTTCTTTGTCGATTGTAAAACAATTTATGATAATTCTTTTTTTAATCGATAGTCTATGTTTCCATAGTGGTCCTATAAAAATTTTATCAAAGTTGGGTCTGCAATTGTTTAGGAAACTAACAAAAACAAAGAAATACGAAGCAAAATTGTACTTGGTTGTTGCGACTGAAGTGATTTTTTTATATATTCAGTGTGGTTAATTATCTGTTAGCAGTGTCAATCCTAAATCTTGTAATTTTTATCTCATCAGTCAGTCTTTGGCAAGGAATTTATTAATTCAATATCACATAATACATTCTGTAGCGCTAACTGAATAAAAAACAAATCTAACTGTACACAGCTAAGAGCAAATTATCACTACAGTAAGAACAGGTGTCAGTCCGTCGGTCTGGATTGCAATCCGATTAAGGCCCGGCTGCGCGGGAGCTGGGATTAGCGAATATAATAGTTTGAATGTAAGGAGCTTTCTAGATAACCTATAGATAACTACTCACGTCTCAAACTTAACCGCCTCCGTGGCGTAATGGATAGTCCATTCGCTTCACACCAGGAGGTCGCGGGTTCGTTTCTCGGCGGGGTCAATTTTGTAAGACTCGGTTTGATTGGTGGTAGAGCATTTTCATAGCCAGCCTTTCTAGCTACCACCATCTTATTTAAGTCTTGCCGCCAAACGTCAGTGTTAACAGCATTGATGTGTTCCGTCTTGAAGTAAGATAGCCAGATCCCCATTACGTTGGGGATGTTTGGTAAGCCCGCTTTCATTTTCGGCATCATAGTCACTTACCATCGGATGAGATGATGCCAAGGGCTTACCAATAGCAGATTAAAAAAAACGTCAAATAATACCTATTTTTCCTCAGTCCATTTTATACTCAAATAAGAACGATAACTTTTTTAAATAAAGAAAACTAAAAAAGTGGTATCGGCAGGTTAGATCACTGGCATCAAATTTGCGGAAGAGCACAACATTCTGCAGAACCCCAGGAACTCAGTAGAGTGCTCAGAAGATAGCATACGGTAAAATGGCAACATTTCTGTTCTTTTTGCAGAAAAAAATATAATGTTTATACAATCTACTAAGTTGCCGATGATCTGCAGCACGTTATGCTCTTCGACAAATTTGTAGCCAGGAACTTAACCTACTGCTAGCACCTGTTTCTTTTTAGTTTTCAAGGGACTTCCAAAAAGGAGGAGGTTCTCAATTCGTCTGTATGTTTTTTTTTATGTGTGTTACCTCAGAACTTTTGACGGGGTGGACCAATTTTAATGATTCTTTTTTTATTTGAAAGATAGTGCTTTCCGTGTGGTCCCATATAAATTTTATCAAAATCAGTGTAGTACTTTATTAGAAAATTAACAAAAACAAAAAATAATAATGCAAAAATGTACTAAGTTGTTGCGATGGAAGTCGCTTTTTTAACGTGTTATGCGTTTTTTCTTCATTTAAATAAGTAATCGTGCTTATTTGGGGAGCCCTCTTTTGTATGAAAATGTACTGAGAAAAATTAGGTTGTGAGATTTTTTTTAAGCCCCATGTGTATGTTGTTGTCTTTTACTTTAGCGTTGCTTTAAAAAGAGGCGATTGCTTTGTCTTCTCAAGTCGCATGTAAGATTAGATTATTGTGTACAATTATAGTATAGAGAGTAGTGACCCATGAGATGCCGGTTGTTGTTAAGCTGTGTCAGATGCCTCACAGCGGATTGAAAAGTGTGTGGCGGCAACTGCAGTAACCCGCCACTAAACATTAACACAAGCGAAAGAGAACAAAAGAAATACGACATCTAAAACCCACTATTAGAATTTCTTCAGCGCTGAGTATATATACAGAATACAGATACCAATCATCAACGATTGGCCCACGGCCGGACCCCAGGCATACCACCTAGCCTGGCGGAGATATCTCCCTTTGCTCTCTTCTCTTCTTCTTCCGTGCCTAAAAATGCTTGACAATGGGGTACGCCGCCTAGCCTCCACAACCTCCACCGACCCGGACTCGCGTCCCCCGTGTGTGGAGCCTAAACTCCCCGAGTTTGGAAAGAGACCCGTTGTCCAGTAGTGGAAACGTTTATGGGTTGTTATCGAGTGGTAGTAACCAGTATTTTGTGTTCTGTATACTGGATGGGTTGGCGAGTAGTGCGTTTCCGTCAATCTTCTGCATTAAGTTTTGTAACAAATTGTTATTATTATTAGGAATATTAATTAGTTTTCGAAGATAGACTTAAGGGGGTAACTCCAGTTACTCGAAACACACGTGAAACTAGATAATGCTAGTGCGTCATAGTCATAGGAAAATCACAATAAAATAAATAAATAAAATAAATATTCTGGGACAAATCACACATGGTCATCTGGCCCCAAAGTAGGATTCCCTGTGTTATGGGAACCAGAGACTGATATACATACTTATATACGTTTAAATACATACATATATAGATATTTAACACCCAGACACAGAGCAAACAAATCTGCTCATCACACAAATGTTTGCCCTGGGTGGGGATCGAACCCATAATTCCACTTGTTCACCACGTGGTTCACCAGTTTAAGTAACTTAATTTGTTCTTCGCCTATTAAGATATTTTTAGTTCTCCACTGTATTCCGTAGATACATAATAAATGATACAATTCTTCTGAAACAATGCATTCCCCAAGTTTTCATGTCAGACGTAGTATTAAACATATCTAGGCGTAGTATAAATTAAGGTACAGGCAAACGACGCTGATACTTATTAATAGTTACCACAATTAGAAATATTTGATTTTCTTATGTTGGACTCACAGCCGCTATCTCGTTCTGTATGTGTTTTTTTAAATGAGTTACCGGGGTTTACCACCTTCAATCATTGTATGTTCGGTGCGTTCAAAATTCAATGTTTTACGAAATTTATTTAAAATGGTTTATCAGATTCCAAAACAAACAATGAAATAAATCAACGAACAAACATTTACTTACTATGAAATTCCATTACAATACAAAACGACATATTAATAAATAAAACGTAGATAATTTAAAGTCTCTCATGCCAATTAAAAACTCTTGATCATCGATCTACGATGCGAGCACAATGTGGAAATCGATATGTCGACGTCGTCGGTGTTGCGCCCAAAGGCCTATACATCTTGTTTGTATGTCCGATTTTTATCTTACAAACATTGATGACATTATATTTTTTAATGCTTTACAATGCTCTTTGAACTTTAAATTTTTTTTAATATGCTTGTATTTAGTCATTTAGGTTATTTTTTTTCATCTGTCAAAAACAAAATTTTGTTCTAAAAACGTAAGAAATAGAAACGCGTGACGTAATAGTTTTTCAGCGTGATTCATGTGAAAATTTCGTGGTTTTGTTTTAGAGACGCAACGCAAAACAATATGAGTAAGATTTTTTCAAATTTCAATGGGAGGGCAATAGGGATGATGACTGCTAATCATCAGAGTTACTTTTTATCGTCTGTCAAAAACGATATTTTGTTCTAAAAATGTTTGAGAGCAGCGTCATTTATGTACTCATTTTTTGATTTTGGTGAATTGAAAATTGAAGACTCGATGGAAAACAAAACGCGAAAGGTTTATCAAAGTTTCAGTAGGAGAGCAATTAAGTGATCAAGAGTACATAAATTAGTTTTGATGCAATCAAATCGATTTGGAATAAAAGTTGATAGCATCGTAAAATTTTACGGATATCTAGTTAATTTTGGATTAGAAATTGGTTATAAATAAGTTCATAATAATTGTATAGGATTTGCCGCATTAATGATGTCACGAAACAATAAAATTGAGCATGTTTTGATTTCTAGTATACAATAAAGTGGGACGAAGTGTTTATGTGCTCCCCAACTAGAGAATTAAACGTTTACTATAATTTCTATTTTATATGTATATAAATAATGTGCTCGGCGTGGATGTTTTTTCTATTCAATTCAATTCAATATATTTGTTCAAAATAGGTGCAAATTACACTCTTTCTGATAGTTATAAAATAATAATAACAATGTCATTTGTGATGAATCAAGAAATAAACCATAATTAATTAATAACGTCAAAATTCAATCCTTGATATAAACCAGATTTTGTCATTAGATCATGAAAACAATATGACACGAAAAGTTATACATAAATATCATTGAATGTCCTTAATGCCTTTAACAAAAGTAGGTCAGTTCACACGGATGATGGCAGCCGGTCACGAGTATAACGCGAGAGTCAGTCATCGCTCCCATCAACCATATATATAAAAAAATCATCATGAAAATCATAATGACTTATCAATGATATCAACGTGTTTATATTCTTAGTGAAAAATGAAACAAATATGTTCTATAGGAATCATTGATTTGTGATTTCAGTACATCGTCCGTTCCGTCATTTTCAACCGACGTCCAAAAATGAAGAGGTTCCCAATTCAACTGTAGGTTTTTTTTTATTTATTTGTAACGCGTTATCGTCGCAGATTGTGAACAGATTTTCATGTTTTTATAGAGTAAGCTGCCAGGTTGGTCCCATATAAATTTTATCAAAATCGGTGTAGTACCAAATTTTTTTTAGTAAATTACAAATATTTTAAAACTAATAATCACAAATTACCGATTGCTTTAACGGTGAAGGAAAACATCGTGAGGAAACCTGCACACGCCTGCGAAGAAACTCGAAGGTTGTGTGTGAAGTCGACCAACCCGCACTGGGCCCGCGTGGTCGACTAAGGCCTAATCGCCCTGATTCAGGGTAGGCTCGAGCCCCTCGGTGGGGACGTATATAAGCTGTAATGATGAATCACAAATTGTACTAAGTTGCTACGATTGAAGTCAGTTTCTTTAACGTGTTTAATGTTACCAATTATTCTCCATATTATGTATTAAAACAGCCATTGTTAAGCATTAAAGAGTAAAACTCATAAACTTTCCTACAGTTAAAATTACCCCATCACTTATCCACCAATGTAACTTGACCCGCAAGATCAACAAAGTACTCAATCCAGGCGGTCCATAATTCAGTGGCACCATGATCCTAATATCCATTGTAAAATGGTCTCCAGGATGTATATAACAGTGATTTACTACAGGTCATCGTAAGTTGGAGAGTACCGCAAGGAGTAATGCTGTGGTAATGTTAGATTTAAGTTTATAACTGAATTTTCTTTACCGCCTCATCTGCGCCGGCGCACGATAATGACTACGAACTATGGACGAGGCATAAGCAGGTGCCCGTTGAATCTTCTTTGCATTTAAATGAACTGGAGTCGTGGGACTTACTGCTATGAATGCAATTAAGTATATTGAAATGCATAATTAAGCACAGGGACATTTAGAAATAGAAGATTGTTGGAAAGTAGAACTTGATAATATTTTTTTTTTGTAAATGCATGCTTGGTTTTTTTGATAACTACATATAATGCTTATAATAAATATTTGCAAGTTTTAAGCTATTGCATAGCTTTTATCGTGGGCTTTGAGCGCGTCGACCGAATCAAGTAATTCCGTAAAGAAAATAAAACCTAACACCCCACACTCGGCCGAGTTCTAAAAAAACTTACAGTGCCATCTATTAGCGATTTGCGGTACTAAAAGGACTTAGTCAATTTTACTGGTGTAACTTTCTTAGTTTTAATTTATTACATAAACATCCCGCGCCCCAAGGACTATATGGTACTGGTAAATACTGCATAAATAAAAAATAAAAAAAATTATTATTGCTTAGGTTGATAAAAAATGCTATGCAATGGCTTTACTGCGGCAGTCCCCGAGTGCCACACGTTTTTTTTAAGAACTGTAACTAAACACGTGTCTACCATGGGACTAGTTATTTTTTTTCAATTGGTCTAATCCAATTGCAACTCGCATGCGACTTGCATTACTGCACTCCTAGTTACCGCCAACTAGAGAAACAATTTTAATGCGTACACGCAGCGAACGGTCGAAATTGGCTGCTTTATGAGCAGCTGGTGGCTACCGAGTATTACTATTGTAAATGCCGACGCAAATTGCCTCAAAGTCCACTTCCTCGTTCATCACAAGCCAAGCCACATTAGACCTCACTCTCGGGGTGGCCAGTAGCGCAGATTTTATTTAAAGTAATGTTAGGAAAAGGTTAAAATTGTTTTTTTTTTTTTTGTAGGGAATTTTTACTTTACGATCCCCGAGTAGCATAAAGATAAAAAAACTAATAAAAAGAAATATAAAGTTTATTAAAAATAAATTAAAAACCGTTCTAGTGCGACTCAGGTTCCGCACCAAATCTTGTACTACCAAAAAAATAAGACCTCTCACTACATGCTTTGTTCTAGGTATATAGGGTTCTACTTACTCTGGAATATATAATATACATTTTATATTTTCCGTAGGAACAGAAAAGTTTAAGATTTTCACATAGATTTTCCTGTAATCTATGCATTCAACCTCATATACTGTGATTTTTCAAGATTTCAGGTCCAGTAGTTTTGCTAATTTTCCCCAAGAAGTGGCCCCTATGATATTTGAAATTCATTTATTACGTCTAAATTTGCTGTGACAGACAGACGGACAGACACACACGAGTGATGCTACAAAGGCTTCGTTTCTACCTTTTGAGGTATGGAACCCTAAAAATGACAAAGAATCGCTCGTAAGCTGGTTGTAGCTTGGCCTCGTGTACCGAATAAAACTGTATCCATGCGGGCGAAGCCGCTAGCAAAAACTAGTTGTAATTATAGACAAAAAAAATTAACCACCTCCGTTGCCCAGAGGCAAAGTTCACTGGCTTTACACAGGAGGTCGCGGGTTTGATTCCCGACGGGGTCAATTGTAAGACTCTTGGTGGTAGGGCATTTTCTAAGCCCGCCTGGCTAGCTACCACCATCTTATCTAAGTCTTGCCGCCAAATATCAATGTTGATATCATTGGTGTGTTCCGGCATGAAGATAAGATAGCCAGTTCTCCATTGCGTTGGGGAATCTTGGTCGGCAACATCGTCACTATTACCGTCAGGTGGGATGTTGTCAAGGGTTTACCAATTGTGAAAAAAATAAATAAAAATAAAACAAAAATCGGGTGGGGCTGTATCGGGCCGGGGCACACTGCAATTTCAATTTCCCTCCGTGAGTGGCGGGTGCATCACTAATGAGGTTCGCTTGTTCCAAGAAATGAGGTTGTAGCACAATTGGCCAGTTCTACCGGAAACAGATCTAAGTCTCTTTCGTTATATCCGTTTCATTTCGGTTTTCCCGTATGTGATTGTAAATACGTTTCACGTCAAAAAACCAATATAATATTCTTATTTTAAATTATTAGCTTATGCCGGTTTCTAAGACTGTCTTCAAAGGTTGCGCAAGGCGCGAGCTGCAAGCAGCTCGCGAGCGTAGAAAAACTACCCTGTAGGCTATATATAGATATATTATTAAAAACTTTTTTAAATCTAATTTACCCCCAAAAGTAACCTCCATGTTTGAAATTCATTTATTACGTCTAAACTGGTTGTGACAGACGGACGGACAACGAAGTATTAGTAATAGCACAGTATTACAAAGCCGCTACATTGTTATACTGTGGTAATAGGTACCTGTTTTTACCCTTTGGGTACAGATTCCTAAAAACGATCCTGGGACCTTAATTCTACCTCTAAAGTTCATCATCAGATCAAAATCAAAATACCAAAAGGATTTATTGTAACCAGAAATTTTCATACCAAATTTCAGCTCAAACGAAGCCATGGAAGTCGTTTTAAAATGAATCGCAAAATTTGACCTAAACAAACATACGTATATACAAACATTGCAACTTTGAAAAAAGACAAGCACAGTAAAATTCCTACGATCCTGTTGAGAATTATAAAAACTCCTCTAGTTTATCATCAGATCAACTTCAAAATACCAAAAGGATCTATTGTCACCGAGAATACGGTTTCATACCTAAGTTCAGTTCAATTGTACCTCCGGAAGTCTGGAAGTCGCTCTGAAACAAACTCATACATACATACATACGAGTATACAAATTAAATAAAAGCTTTTAAAAAGTAAATTAAAATTATACAGGTGTAACAAAATTGGTGTAGGTCCGGTTAACTGGTGGTTCTACTCATCATACTGAACAACTTTTGTTCATGAATTCGCTGAAATCGCAAAAAAAAACAACTTTTCTTAAGAATTGACCAATTTTTTGCATTTTTCTGTGGAGGGTCCATTTTTTTTTTGAGAATTGACTGTGGGTTCCTTGGGGTAAGTTGTTTAGAATGATTAGTAGAACCCCCAGTAAACGGGACCTACACCAATTTTCTTACCCCCTATATAGCTGGTAGGTAATAAATGCATGCCAAACACGAATTATGCAAATTATGCAATGTAGGATATAAGGTTTTATTCACACTTGAAAACCCTAGCTCTGTGCGTCTGTCCCTAGTAATTTGATCCAAGCAAGAAAAAGGATGATCAAAAAATACCCGTAACTTTGTATATTTTAAACATTACTTACAAGTACTTATACCTCATTTTTTATATCGTTCTATTTAAATTAGTCACCGCCGGATATAATACATAAAGCCGGCGTCTTTTCCAATCTTTGAAACATTTCTGGAACGCTATATTTGTTCTTGGCCTTTAGTTCCTTTAGCGATTTATTTATAGACTTCCTGTATGGTCGCGAAACGTCCTCCTTTCATACGCGTAGGTCTCTTCATTTTAGGGAACAGGAAGAAGTTACACAAATAAGGTGTCTGAGGCTTCAATGCGGTCTGGATTATTTGACGAAAAGTCGCTAACTAACCGCGAATTTGCTCAAACAATTTTTTTTCTCCATTATTATCTGATAAGGAAAAGACTTAGAAAATCGCCGATCATAGTAAACATCACAGTTTTACAAGTTTATCTGTCCATTACCAACTACGCGTCTAAAGTGGGGGAAATAGTCAGTTATATTATAAACCAACATAAGAAAAAATAGCTTTTTAAATAACGTATGTAGATTTGAAATTCTAATATTCTGGGAATTTTTAGACCAATCCATATTTATACAGTGTGTATCGGATAGGGTTACCGATATTTTAAGGGCATGTAATCAGGGAGACGCAGCAGTCTCTCTTCAATTTTTTTTTAATATAAAACTTAAAATTAAGACACAGTGATACCGGTGCAACAAAAACCCGTAAGGATGTCCCTGCACCGTCATTCATCATCGCATTACGCTATCCATACAGAGTACAATATAACAAATTAAAATATAATATTTTTCTTGCCTCGTTACGCAGTTATGACAACCATTTTAATTTTCACTTTATTTTTTGTAGCTGTTTATGAAAAATACGTTTTCTCTTGAATTAGCAGCAAAAGAGACTTTAAAATAGTCTCATTAGAAAGGTTTTTTAATATCACAATATGTGATCCACATATAAAATTAACCTAAACATTTAATTGGTGCATTTTATAGCTTAGCTCAAAGTTAATCAATTTAGAAGAAAAAAACAAGACGTTAATGACCTCCTTTTTAGAAGTTCAAAAAAGAAAAATAAAATTATATTTTTTTTGCATTTTTTTAAAACTTTTTTGTTTTTTCTCTCAAATATTTGGTTATTTTAAGTACGTATCTTCACATCAATTAAATAAAATTTACTAAGAAACTATTTTGAAGTCTGTACTGCTATTAATTCAAGAGAAAACATATTTTTCATGAACAGCTACAAAAAAATAAACTGAAATTAAAAATGGCTGCCATTTAGAGGGGAGACGGATGGGACCCTCTAATGGGAGTTTTTTCGTCAATGAAATGTGGTGTATTACATGCCCTTAAAATATCGGTAACCCTATCCGATACATACTGTATATCTGTCTACTTCTTTACTTATTCGCGATTCCTTCAAAGTGTGCACCAACTCATTAATCAACTATTCAGTAACTCAAACTAATTTCACATCTGATTTATGATGATAAATGTAGGTACTTAATAATCCTGTAAGAACGCTCTGTGATTGTATTTTATTTAGTTACTTAGATATGGTAATTAAATTTTTTAATCTTTAAAGTCATCTAAATCTAAAAATGTAATATTTACAATGTAGTTTAATATTGCTTAAGTATATAAACCTATCAACGTTATATTCATAAACTTGTTAAATTCATTTATTGTTAAAAGAAAGCATAAGTACCTACTTCTATGAGTGTGTTAGCCATATTGGGGGTTTGGCAATAATCCATGCTTATCAGGCGGGTTGGCGATAGCAGTGTGGTTGCAGGTCTGCTGCAGTGCGCGGATAGGACGCTGTCCATCTTCCGGTTTAAGTTTTTTAGTTACGAAACTCACGGGAAGAGATGGAATGACTCTTTTCTAAACTGAAAACCATACGGCATCACCTCACGGCAAGACCAAGCGTAGGCAGATCTCCCACTCAGTGAAGCAACGACCTGTGATGAAGCGCAGGCAGCGCAGGTCTGGTCGTCGTGGAGATCCTTAGGGAAGGCCTTGGTCCAGCAGAGGACGTGTTTAATCAAGAAATCGAGCAAATCTAAACAAAAGCAACGGAGTTATTCGTAAAACCGAAACATAATACATAAAGCTTTAAAGAACAATTGAATAGACGAAAAAATCGTATTTTACATTTTTAGATTTTACTTAAATTGTGATAAAGTTTAGTTTAGTGCGTACTGCGTATGATTATCATTTTTGTACACTGTCGCTTTTAACTTATAATAACTGAAAAAGGCTATGCTAAAAAGAAAAATATAAATTACTAAAGTATAAACCTATTTAATGTTCGTTTACGTAACAGTTAGAAAGAACCTACTACTGGTGGAACGAAATCCTTCAATGTATAACGAACAGTGCGTTTATATTTCACGACCGCATTTTTACAAGCGACGACGGAGGCTTTTACGCCTTTGCGTCGGACAAAAAAAATCGATAACTAAGAGCGGCGTCCCTTTGCGCCCACGCATGTCATTTGACAGTTGTCGTTTGTTAAAGAGGTTTTATTTTGTTTTTTTTTTATCACTTTAAGAATACAACCTTAATATGGAGTTGGATTGTGTTCGATTGAAATTTGACATTGGTAGCATGACAGTCAGTGGATTTAGGAGGTTTTGTCGTATTATAGGAGTGGGTGCATAGTGATTGAATTGTAATTGACAAAGATTGGAGATAGGGCGTTATGTAGATAGTGAACGGACGTGAGACAAATGATCGAGATACCTATACACTTTACGAGTTATCTACAGCTTTATACAGATTATATGATAAAGCAGAATCCCATAAATCAATAAAATTAGTAATTAAATAATTGAAAAAGCTAAACACGTTAAAAAAACCGACTTCGATCGCAACAACTTAGTACATTTTTGCGGTATTATTTTTTGTTTTTGTAAATTTTCTTATAAATTACTACACCGATTTTGATAAAATTTATATAGGACCACAAAGGAAGCACTAGCTTTCAAATAAAAAAAATAACCATAAAAATCGGTTAACCCAGTCAAAAGTTATGAGGTAACACACATAAAAAAACATACAGACGAATTGAGAACCTCCTCCTTTTTGGAAGTCGCTTGAAATCAACAGTTTTTGAATTTTTGTATAATTTATATTATCTAAATAAAAGCTGGTAGGTACTTATTATAGAAAATAAATTGTACAGCCACGCTGTGCATACTTTCTAGCGAAACCTTAATCGTCTGTTGCAGTGGGGCATGAAAAAATCTACCATAAACATTACACTTGCTTAGTTGCAAAGAATAAAGCTAAGTATATCAGATTTGATGAAAAAATTACAAATAATTTGGGTTTGTATGGGAGGCACCTCACTCAGATTTTTTTTATAGAAAAAAAAAGTAACAAACAACCTGGATTTATATGGGAGGTACCTTGATCCAATTTTTTTAACAACGAACTACGACGCCGTAGGCCATATACAATAATATAGTAACATAACGAGTTCCATCAAATTCGTTAGAGCCATTTTTGTTGAATCAATAACTAATATAAGTGATTTTTTACTGTGGTGGTAACCCTAAAAAATCAAGATAGGAGAAATTTGAAAAAAAAAACGTCTGGAGGTAAAAAATAATATTGCTGTAACCAAAATTTCACCCAAACCATTCATTAGTTTGGGAACTAGAGCATCGGACGGACGTACAGACGCACACACACTCTAACACACATTTTTGTTTTTTTTATTTTAGACTCTATTAGTGTAAGACAATCGGTCCCCATCAAAATCTCAACTTAGATTTTTTTTTGCCATCACAACACCTTTTTCGCTCCTTCGATGCACGAAATTAAAAATAAAACAATCAGCACTACACGTCTTATTTGTAAGGAAAAAACTATTGATACAATGACTAACAAAATTACTGGAAAAACCTGTACTGATATATGTGTTTAAGTATATAAAAAAATTTTATGCTAAAATATGTAGGTAGGTTATAATATTAACTGCACTTCGTAACAGTCGGTTTTATTTTTTTAATGATTCAAGTTTTCATCCAAACGTCCTTAATTTGAATTCTTGTCCAGTTTAGGTCACAGTTCTCAATTCTATTATCAGTCGTAGGTAGGAACGATTGTTAACGTTAGATTGGCTCGCTTATCGCTCCGCCATTTTGAGGGACGTTAAGCTGTGTTAAGATGTTCAAACGCTACGTTAAGGCTCCTCCGTCCCTTAAATTAGAAACTCGATTCACGATGTTTCAAATATCGAAATAGCTTGGAAATAAAGTTCTTGTTAGCTCGTACTGCAACATGCCTGTTGCGTCAATCGCTGTGGACGAATCGTGCGAAAATTTTTGGTTTTTTAATTCATTGTAAATAAAATAAAAAGAAGTAAAAAGAATTTCCAAAAAGTAAGATAACAAAATCATTTTTTATTACTTTGTTAAGAAATTCATAAATTATCATAATGCTTTGATTAAAACTGCAGCAGTTCTATAGTTACAACTAGAAAAAAATAGTACATTAGAATATTTTTTTCTTTAGATCTATGAACTAAAATAGAAAACGAGGAAATCAAAATCATTGCTCATACTTACTATAATATTATAAATGTGAAAATGTGTTTGTTTGTTTGTTACCTTTTCACGCTTCAACACCTTAACCAATCTTGATGAAATTTGGCATACAGGTAGCCTGTGTCACTGGGAAGGACATAGGCTACTTTTTATCCCGTAAAAATACCATAGTCCGATGAAGTTCCTGAGGGAACTGAAAAAATACTCTTTTTTGGTTAATTTCTCTAACATCGCAACGGACCAATGGCTTGCTGTGATTTTTTGCACAGATATGGTTAAGGGGGTGGGATATGTTATAATTTACTAATTAGCATATCCCGACATAGTTCCCGAGGGATCTGGGGAAAACTCATTTCCACGCTCGCGCACGTCAGTTCGACGGATTGAAGTGATTTTTGTATAGAATTGGTTGAGAGAGTGGGAAGTGACATAGACTGCTAATCAGAATAGCCCGATATAGTTCCTGAGGGATCTGAATAAAACTCATGTCATGATTATCCGCTTGCGGCTCGCGCACCACTCATTCCGAAGACAGTCATAAAAACGATGTCCACGCGGGCAAAGCCGCGGGCAAAAGCTAGTATCCTATAAATTACAATAGATTTATATGAATAAAAAAATCCTTAATGGAAGTGAACAGTAGTTACACAGTTAGTCGTTGGCGGCAGTATAAGCCTTAAGCTAGCTCACCATGCCAAGAGAGCATGTTTAAAAGTTTAAACGTAGACGAATGCAGGTAGCAGCACTTAAAAAGAGAGAAATTATCAATCGATAGAACTACCAAAGTTTTAGGCAGTTTAATTTATTGTATACTATTTAAAGATGTTTTTTTCTAGAAGTTATGAGGAACCATAAAAAACGTTTTATACAAAGCCTATCTTTTTTATATATGACAGAATGAAGCTTCAGACTCGAAGATAGGATATCAAAATTGTACCAATAAATCGGTAGTTCTTCGTTATTCTTTTAGATTCATGATCTAGAACCTCCAGAGAGGCCATCCAGCTCCTCGACAACACGGACCTACGAATTAATGTTAAATTAATAGTAAGACAGTGAGAAGACTGAAAAGGAGAAAACCTTTTGAGTTAGTTATGTGAAGTGTCAGTGATGCGTAGTGCAGTGCAGTATAGTGAGTGCTAAAATAAAGAATACAAGAACCGAGTGTCTTCTCCTTAAGTAACAAGAGACATTAAGAACAACGCAACGTTACATAGGACACAATCTTAGTATTAATTTAACATTAACAGCATCTCGGGTACATTGTAATTTTATGACGTACCAATTATTATTAGTACCTCATTGATAGAAAAAAAAAAGATCTAGAACACATATACATGGTGTAACAAAATTGGTGTAGGTTCCGTTAGATGGGGGCTTCTACTCATCATCATCATATCAGCCGAAGGACGTCCACTGCTGGACATAGGCCTCCCCCAAGGATCTCCAGGACGACCGGTTCTGCGCTGCTCGCATCCAGCGGCTTCCCGCGCATCGGTCTATCGAGTGGGAGACCTGCCTACACTAATTCCAAAATAATCATTTAACTATTCATACAAATCGATCAGCTGATCGACCAATTTTGTGCATTTTTGTATGGAGGGTCCAATTTTTTTTTAGATTTGAAAATGGAAAGTTGTTCGGTATGATGAGTAGACACCCTAGTTAACGGGATCTACACTAATTTCGTGATTTTTTTTATTAACTTTTATTGGCTTGTGCGACGGAATCGCGCAAAGTTAAGTTCCATTGTCTTTTAAAAAAATAAATGTATATTTTGAAAAACAAAGTTGTTTTTACAGTTTGTAATAGATCATTTTTATGGAAACTCTTAAAATCTATGAACTTTTTCTAAATCTAACTGTATGTGTATATCATAAGTTAGTGGACTATCACTCCTAAACTTAGAAAGCCTACTTTGCGTGATAATTTTCCTTTTAGGTATATTAAACTAGCCATTCATATCGGAGAGTGCGCGCAAGAACTTCACGACCTCATTCCCCCTGCTCCATTCCACCGTCGGTCAACGAGACGCAGGGCGGGGTTGCACCCCTTTGTTGTTGATGTTCCACCTTTTCGCACGAATCGTTACGCTTCTTCATTTATTATGCGTACAGCGCAGGAGTGGAACTCCTTGCCTGCGTCAGTGTTTCCCGATTCCTATAATTTGGGGATCTTCAAGGCAAGAGTGAATAGGCATTATTTGAGTTTGCGTGTATCATCCTCGACTGCATCATCACTTACCATCAGGTGAGTTGCAGTCAAACGCACTCAAATTTTTAATACAAAAAAAAAAAAGCCGTCAGCCCGCGGGTGTGCCCGCGTTTTTTTAGATTTTCCCGTGGGAATAAGATGGTTTCCCGGGGTAAATAGAAGCCTATGTCCTGTTCCACTACCTAACCCATATGTGTGCCAAGTTTCATCGCGATCCGTCCAGTGGTTGAAGCGTGAAAGAGTAACAATCATCCATATATACAAACTTTCACATTTATAATATCAGTAGGTTGTAACTCCTATGTTTTCCAATACTTTTAAGATTTTCTGAAATAACTGTATAGATTGTATGTCCTTAACATTCAACTCTAACAAAACAAGGTATTTCTCATTGAAACTCAAGTTTTTAGTTACTTTTCTCGAAAATGGCCCTAATGATTTAAATGTAACTTTGTGAATATCTAGGAATTAATGAGGCCTTCTACTACACTAAGTAGTTCATCATTCCAGAAAACCAAATTACTTGTAATTTTTATCCATTCCTATATAAGTTTTCCTTTATTCTGTGCCTATGTAAGCGTTATATATTTTTTTGATTTGTGTTCCGACTACGTCAGACGACAAAGGCTTTGCGAGAAAGTACGCACAGTCTGGCTGTACAATTTATTTTTTTTACTTATTTTACTACAAATAAAAATAAAATTTTAATTTTAGTTTATAGCGACCAGTTTTGGTGGCGAGAGCAAATATCAATTATCTGGTGAAAGTAAAATTGATTTATTCGTTAGCGGGCCGTTAATACACATTCCCACTGCTGGGGCATGGGTCTCTTCCCAAACTGGGGAAGGTTAGGCTATAATCCATGGCGGGGGGCCAAGTAGGACTAGTGGCGAACCCCACTGTCGAAGGATTTAAAGCCGCTTCTAAGGCATCTGACACGACTTAACGACTGCCATCTAGTGATATCAATTGGCACCAACGGCTTAACGTGCCTTGCGAAGCACGGAAACGGTCGAGAAAAATGTTACTAACAGTCAAACCCATCCAGGTAATGACCGTGCTTCAGGTCTGTAACCTGCGTGATCGATCCAACCACGCGAGTTGCACTGAGCTACGACCGCTTCTCGATATATGTGCGAGCAGTAATTAATTCGGATAAGATGACAACGACTAAACACTAAACACTACAGACACTTCATCCGTCATTCGCGGATGATTTCAAATGGTAAATAAAAAAATTGTTTACACGGTGTTACTTTTTGCTCGTATCGCTGGTGGTAGTAACTAGTACCTACATAACTGTTAAACAAAGAGTGAGTTCACTTCGAAAAACCTGAAAAACTAGCTTTTACTTAGAAGAGTTTCTATTATATCGTATTCTTCACTGCAAACCTTTCCATTTGATTTCAGGATTTGTCCTGACATGTCATCATTTTTAGGCATCGTCAGGATTCCGGCCGGACTTTGACAATGTCAGGATTTTTTTGATTGTTTACTTGTTTATAGGTCTTTTATCAAGCAGCCCGTGGACTGAAATGAATGGTGATTTTTTCATTGTGTGGAGAGTTAGAGTAGGCACAATGACAGATTGTGAGTCGGAGAGTGACCGGTTGGCACTCAAAAGGAATATTATAAGCGGTGTTTTATTACTATGATTACTGTGCGTCGTCAAACCGCGCCCGTTTCAGTAAAATGTCAGGACTTTTTGATAAAAATCAGGCTTTTTGTCAGGTCTTTTCAATTTAACATCTGGTAGCCCTATATTTTTGGGGGGTGCATAATGTTGAATTCGCAAATAAAGGGTTAAGGTTATTGGGTTAAGGAGGCAAGCAAACGCCTGGTACGAATGAGTGCGTTTATTATAGGCTGAATGCAGTAACAGGCGAAGCCGCGAACTTCTATAGATAAACATATACAATACATTAAAAAAACTGTGGCGATTGCTTTAACGGTGAAGGAAAACATCGTGAGGAAACCTGCACATCTGATTCCAGATGTGTATGAAGGTACCGTTGCCAACTTCCGTAGGTGTAAATCTAAATGCCCTACACTTGTTCGCGGTTGATGCTAAGTGCAACACCAGGTAATCGACGTTTATCCTTTGGAGAACACGGTTAATTCTGCCACACGATAAGAGAGAAAAAAAAATTGTCTGCCATCTTAGGGAGTCACCATTTAGGATGACGTCACTTAGCTAACCATACATTTTCATCGAAATTTAACGTGAATTCACAATTTTAGCTCAATCGGAATTCAGGAAGTGGGTCAAATTTAATTTGGAAATTTTGAAGCGGACAACTTATATACATAATAATAACATCGACATGGAATACAATTCCTTTATCAAACGAAATCATAGAAGCAAGGAACTTGTGGGTAGGTATCGTTTTAAGTCAAATCAAATCATTTATGGTTTTATGAAACCACGGTGAAACTTTACAGAGGACGAAACGATCATAGCTGCTCTCGCTACGGTTAAGAGGACGAAACGATCATACCGTCAGACGAAAGCGACCTTCACGCGACATGCAACACACATACGAAAATATTTGAGACGATGTAATTTCAATTCCATATTACAAAGTTACAATATACTCAATAAAATTAATAATAGAAAACAAAATCAAAATTAGTTTGCTAAATGTAATGTTTGTAAAACCCCAAGCTTACTTGTTTGTCTTTGGTACTAGGTGCGTGAACGTTACAACGATAAGGTACGTTGTATAGGTAAGGATGTACACATTTAGTGTTCACGTAATAAACCATCATTGTTTTGTCATCTCGTTATATCAGATTGCACTAATTATCTGTAACATTTAACTTCTGCCAATTTTACTGTAAAATAAACTAACATAAATATTTATGCAAGTTAGTACTTCGTTAGTACGTCTTTTTTTAACAAATAACGTAATATCTACCTACAGGGCAAGAAAAAGAAGGAGCTGATATTTTTTGCCATGGTATTACAAGACTGCTCACAAAAAAATAGTGTATTGTGTCAGGTCTAATGTATGTGTGTTTCTTTATTCCACCATAATATCTTCTAAACGGATCCTAGAAACCGGACGAGTTATCGTTAGATTCGTCTTGATCCTGTGAGTACCATAGGATACATTATAGCTGATTTCTCAAAAATAATAGAAAGTTTTCATGTAATCGTGTTTTCATTCAATTTTTAATTTAAACTAATTCATTTATTACCCATTCCCCTTAAAAACGTGACATTTCCAATTTTCTGAAAAACACTATTGTAAGAATGGCCCACTAGCTGTGGACCAAAACTACCAAGCAGCTTTTATAATCGAGCAACAAACGCAGTCGACAATCGAGAGTTGACTGTACCAGGTACAGTCGAAGTAACTATTTAGTAATCTGTGGTACAATCGACAATCGAGAAGTGGACACAGGACCGGGACAGGTGGAACGCATTATAATGATTGAGCCATTGTTTCCCACGGCTGGACGACGGCTATTGTGGAGCTGTATAGATAACTATATAGTTACCTATAGTTCTGTAGACCTTACTGTAAGCTAGTCAAGATAGTTATTATACCTGGACAGATGATTAAAACTAATAGATGTGCGGCCTTAAAGCGTCCCCCGACTCGCGTCTGCGCAAACACAAGCAAATTAGGACTTGGGGACTTTATTCGCCTCCGTAGCTCAGAGGCAAAGTTCACTGGCTTTACACAGGAGGTCGCGGGTTCGTTTGCCGGCGGGGTCAATTGTAAGACTCGGTTTGGTTGGTGGTAGGGCATTTTCTAAGCCCGCCTGGCTAGCTACCACCATCATAACTAAGTCTTGCCGCCAAATATCAATGTTGATATCATTATTGTGTTCCGGCATGAAGATAAGATAGCCAGTTCCCCATTGCGTTGGGGAATCTTGGTAAGCACACTTCCATCTTCGGCAACATATCGTCACTTACCACCAGATGAGATGTTGTCAAGGGTTTGCCAATTGTGAATAAAAAAAAAAAATTGTTACCACCACAAAAACATGACAAAAGAATATTACTATCGCTCAGTTTCGTCAGTATTATAATAGAGGACAATATAGTTCTAAAACGTTCCTGAGATACCTGTGTAGTGCAGTGGTATGGATTCTTAGACTGTGGTAGTGTAGCGTAGCTCTGGCCTGTTGCTGGTTGGCTGTCTATTACACCTTTGTAATATTAATTGTTGCGGACTCCCCACCGCGACTAAATACATTGTCAGTCAGCCTGTCAGTGCAGTGAGGAGTCGATGAGCTATGAGCTATAAGCTATGATGGTGCGTTCGCTAGTTGTTTTATGCTTTATGTTTATAACAATCTAGATAATTTGTAATAGTGGCTTTACAGAAAACAATTTTTAAGTTGCATGAAAACACAGCGGGCGCCGCAAAAATTTAGTTTCTATTGAATAGGTCAGAAACGCAAAACTTTTATCAAAAAATGGCAGGTATTCAATTTTTAAGTTGATGATGATGATCTAACCGACCGATTTCGGTCATGGCGACCACTTCGACTCCTAGTCGGTTTGCCGCGCGTGCGCTCGAAGATGGTTTATGTAGCCAATCTTCGCAGCGAAACTCCTCGCGCACTGAGGGCATTTAAGTATGCCACCCTCGTAATTGTATGAAATGGTCGCAAGTGGTCGGGCCTTTAACAGGTCGCGTTTGGTATCAAGGTCAGCTTTACGCTGAACCTCGAATTTGCTCACTTGCCTATTCACAATTCTGCGCCATTCAGGCCGTTCTGCTGCCAAACTCTCCCATTGAGAGGGTTCTATATTGCATCCTTTCATATGTCGCTTCAGAACATCTTTAAGTTACTGTAACTTTTTGGAAGTCACTTCGCGACTTATTCTTATCAAGGAAATTATGAGTCATCGAGTTTTTATCTACTGACTGAGCAGATACTGTATTATTTTAATTTTAAGGGCTCCTTACACCCAACGGGTGACCAACGGACTCTATTAACCCTCTTGTTACTACTGTCGTTTTAAAACAACATTTTTTCAAACAAAAAAAAATTTTTTCATTAGTTTTTTGATGTGTAACATCTTTGCTCTCGCTTTCCTGCAATTTGTGGGAGTGATTTCGTGAAATGGGACGAAAATTTGTAACATGGGACGGAAATGTGTAACAGGAAGTCGCGAAAGCGCGCGCTATTCGATCTGACGAATGAGCTTTGCTCTCGCTTTTCTGCAATTTGTGGGAGTGATTTCGTGAAATGGGACGGAAATGTGTAACAGTGATTTGTTACACATCATTTGCGAGTACTGTAGGTCTCGCTTGTTTTTTTTTATTGCCCTTTTATTTTTAGTAGCATATACGTTTCAAATACAAAATTTTCCCCCCCTTATTTTAGTAAAAAGTGGGTTAATAAGCCTCCGCTGTCTGTCTGTCCATATGTCAGCGGGCTGTATTTCATGAACCGTAATAGGTAGACAGTTGAAATTTTCACATAATATATATTTTTGACTATGTATTTCTATTGCCGCTACAACAATAAGTACTAAAAATTTGAAAAAGTGAATAAATAAGGAGAGTCTCCATAGAAAACACGTGTTTTATAGGTCTTTAGAAGTACAACAGTTGTACTTACTGATTATGCTCTAAAGTAAAAACCAGTAATACATACAAGCGTGAACTTGGTATGACTTTATTACTAATATTCAAAAAATTAATAAAAATTGGCCTAGTATAAGTCCTACTCGCGCTAAGGAGTCCGAACTGAATGACAAAAAACATAGTTTTGTCGCTCGCTTGATGTCTTTTGCTGTAATGTGATTATGTATAATTGTCATTATACTATGTAGTTATGTGGAAAGGTATCATCATCATCATCATATCAGCCGAAGGACGTCCACTGCTGGACATAGGCCTCCCCCAAGGATCTCCACGACGACCGGTTCTGCGCTGCCCGCATCCAGCGGTAGAGGTATAGTGGTTCCTCGGAGTGCTAGTCCGACGCGCACGGTTTTTTTTAAGAATACAATTTTTCAGACAAATCATTTCAAAAATGAGAACGTTGCTTTAATGTTCACCTTTTCAATAATTTTATAATAACCAGCCAGGTAAAAATAATAGATACAAGCAAAGAGATTGGATTATAAAGTTATATTTACAAAAAACGGAGAAACACGACCCAATAAAAATATACATATATACATAATGCAAGAACTGCTCACTTGAAGAATGAGACAACGTAATTAAATGATTAAGTACACGGACACACTACCTACCTACATGACTATGTACAAGAAGTTAGTGAGTATTTTCCTTATTCTAGTATATACAAATTCATACAATAGTCCATTATAAACGATACAAAGAACTTTATTATAACAGCAGCTCTACTAGTACATAACCATTGCGTATAGTAACAAAAGTGACTATAGACGTTTTTACGAGTGGCAAGGTGCGAGGCTGTCACGATCGTTCACTTCGCTACGAGTATCTAACATAGAGTGTATACAATAAATAAATATTCTGGGACAAATCACACATAGTCATCTGGCCCCAAAGTAGGATTCCCTGTGTTATGGGAACCAGAGACTGATATACATACTTAAAAATGTTTAAATACATACATATATAAATATATAACACCCAGACACAGAGCAAAAAAATCTGCTCATCACACAAATGTTTGCCCTGGGTGGGGATCCATCCCACAACCCTGATATGACAGATAAGTAAATGTTTAAGGCACATAGCTCGTAGAACAGATGACCGGTGGGGCAATAAAGTTCTCAAGTAGCACCGCGCACCGGAAAAGGTAGCGTAGGAAGGGCACTCCCACTCGGTGGACCGATGACCTGGTGAAGGTCGCGGGAAGCAGAACAGGTCGTCGTGGAAATCCTTGGGAGAGGCCTTCGTCCAGCTGATATGATGATGATCTAACATATAAAGTGTATAAAATGATAGTAAAGTAAATGTTAATTATCCATTAATAGTAGAGGGCCCGCCGTGCGCAGACCACAAGTGGCTTGCGGGTAATTATATACCTAAACCTTCCTCATCAACTACCCCGTCTGTTGGTGAAAACCGTATGAATATCCGTTTAGTAGTTTTTGAGTTTACAAGAATTGCTGTTATAAATTAATAACATAATATTCACTCCCCGCAAACCAGCCTGTGTTCTTTTGTATGACTAACCAGGTCAAGTATTCTCTAATACCGTTAAATGAATGATTTGTTTAGTAAGCCCTGGCATCGTCTCACCAAATTGTAAATGACGATGATGCCGAAGATGGAAGCGAGCTACCAAGATTCCCCAACACAATGGCGAACTGGCTACCTTATCTTCAAGCCGGATATATCAAAAACTATATTTTATTAAGATACAGAACTAAATCTATAAAATGAAGCATAGCCGCTATTTATTCTCCACATTATCTTATATTTATGTTGTTTTTAATTTGTAGACGTTCCATGGAAACATACTGCAATATATATGTTTTATATAGTTCCCTTTTTATACCGACTTCAAAAAAAAGAGGAGTTTTCTCAATTCGACCGTATACATATATTTTTTATGTGTGTTCGCGCATAACTTCGTCGTTTATGAAACGATTTTGATGATTTTTTTTATGTGGAGGAGATATCCCAGGGGTGGTACCACGATAAGGAAACCAGGATCTGATGATGGCATCCCAGAGAAATTAAGGGAAACTTTCAAAAATCGTAGTGGCGACTAGTACGTTTGAAGTCGTTTTTTTTTGTTTAATATTATTCCACAATATATTATGTTAGGTTAATCATACTATTTTAAAAGTTCTCTCAGGTTGTAGAACACCTTCTCGGTCAACTATCTTTTTATGATCTTGCTAGGCCTTTATCCTATTTACTTGGGGTCGACCTTTCTTCTACTCTTTCTCCATTGTGCACGATTGAGTGCAAGGTTGGCGTCTATATTAAGTTCTTTCAGGTCACGTTTAACCATCGTCAGGTGGTCTTCCACTTCAACTCTTCGTCGTTGGTATCTCGAGCGCTACCTTAACCATGTGATCGTCTGGATGACTCTGCACATGTTCGTACCACCTGAGACGCTTTTCAGTTAGTTTTTCATTTATTGGGGCTACTTTGAAACTGCCTCAGATGTACACGTTTCTTATCTTGTCCAACATGGTCCGCCCGCTTATCAGTGTATCATGCGCATCTCCGTGGTATGAAGCTTATTCACTGCTGGCTTAACTGTTTTTTAGAAATTGCTTTTAACCTTTAGAGGTATTTTCTTGTCGCACAAAACGCCTGTGAGCTATTGCCATTTCATCCAACCTGTCTGAGTTCTATGGACTATATTGCTGTCAATCTTTCCGTCGTTGCTAACTACGGAGCCAAGATACTTGAACTGTGTAACTGATGGCAGTCCATCATTTCCTATATAGAATCTGACGTTATCTGGAATGGTCGTATAGTAACAGACATGACAAGTGTACGGTTTTCTATCTACTGATTTTCAGGCCATGTCCTTCCAGTGCCTCTACACAGCTATTTAAATCATGCTGCAGGTCAATCAGTATCTTTTAAATCACCATCTTTTTGATCACCTATCTTTTTAATTTTCCTTAAAATGACGCAAGAAGGCTGTAAAAAGGACGTTTCATCGTGTGTGTTATCATATGTGGTACCTATGGGATTTTAGCTCACTTGTATTGTTAAGACAGTACCAAACCATTTTTTTTATTAAAAATTTGATTGCGTTTGACTATATCTCACCTAAGTGACGATGTAGTCGAGGATGGTACACGCAAACTCAAATAATGCCTATTCACTCTCGCCTTGAAGATCCCCAAATTATAGGAGTCGGGAAACACAGACGCAGGCAAGGAGTTCCACTCCATCGCTATCCGCATAATAAATTTATTAATTACCTATTGTAATCACCGCCAATGGTATGTAACAGCCTTAGTATTTTTCATCCTACATAGTATTTTCAATTTTCTAACACTATGTATATTCGTAATCTTCATAGAAGGTTCTAGAAAGTTTCTTCTTATTCGCAATATTTAGCCTTTCTGCATCGTTTGTTGTGGAACAGGCTTTGATTTCACAACAGCTCGCACACACACACACACACTCGCCCCTACATGGCGAGGCGTGTGCACTAAAAACTAGAACCACTATACGACTTATATGCAACGATTGTTAATTTACGCAATTTTATTTTCTGTGAATTGACTATTGGCTCCTCAAGGAAAGTTGTTTAGTATGATGCCTAGAAATCCAGTGAACGGGTCCTACACCATTTTTTACACCTGTATAATTATTTTGATATTGAAATACAAATCATATTTATAAACATATCTTTAAATATATATAACTCAAAGGTGACTGACTGACATAGTGATCTATCAACGCACAGCCCAAACCACTGGACGGATCGGGTTGAAATTTGGCATGCAGGTAGATGTTATGACGTAGGCAACCGCTAAGAAAGGATTTCGGGAAATTCCCATTGGAACACCAAAAAACGGGATCTGCGCGGGCGAAGCCGCGGGAACCCACTAGTTAATAGATAAATATACTTTTTTTTGCAGCGCAGGACCGGTCGTCGTGGAAATCCTTGGGGGAGGCCTTTGTCCAGCAGTGGACGATTTTTGGCTGATATGATGATGATGATACTTTTCTCAAGTACTGGTACCGACTGACCTCAAAAAAATTGAAGGCCCTTAATTAGTTTTGTACCTACCTTTGATTTCGTTATTGTAGGTTAATTTCGTGTATTTATAAAATTATCATTTCATAATTTTCAGTGAATTTCTTTTTGAAGATGGTTATTGTTTTTTTTAACTTCTTATTTTTTATATTTTTAGTGACAATGCTATCTAACAACGTTAAACACAATCACTCACTCGCCAATAGGATATAATCAAATTCTAAAGCATGTATTTCATTAACCGATACAGAGACCTGTGGCTTCCATTACCATCTCAGCAGCATTAAAGTTAAGGAGATAAACCTCTTGGAAAAATACTCTTCAAAATGATTTATGGTGTTTGTGTTCACTTTTTGGTCACTAATCAACCAAGAAGAGGTGAAAGAGAGGGTTGAATTTTGTATGGAATCGCACAGGATATGCCCCTGGGAATAATCATGATCTGTGAAATTTAATTTTATCTGAAATTGAAATTTTACACATAGGTTCCGCATATGACTTAGGCATATACTAAGAAAGGGTTTTACAAAATTTACCTCCTAAAAGTGTTAAATGGGGGTTAAAGTTTGTATAGGGAAGTTTGATTTTCGCAAAAGTTGGCAAAAATACTCTTTAAAACAGATAATGAAATCAACTCCCCAGAAAGGCGCTATTGATCAATCTAGTCACCTTTTGAGTCCCTCCTGCTTCCCTAAGGTAGCAGGAGGCAAAAATGGGATTAGGTGTGAAGTGGGATCGGAGGCAATAGTCAGAGTGAAAGCTAAATCCGAAAAAGAAGTGAACATGTAAGTAGAAGCAGCAGTGGAATGAGGTCGGAAGCAGGAGTGGTAGAGGAAGCGGAGTGGAATCGGAAACACGAGAAGGAGCGGTGGCAGAAGCAGAAGCGAGTAGAAATGGAGAGATCCCGGCGGAGAGGGTTTGAAAGCAGGGTTGGGTACAAAATCAGAAGCGGGAGCGAAGTTGGGTCGAAATCAGGAACAGAAGCGGAAGCAAAAGCGAAACTGGGAGCAGTGGGATTGGAAGCAGTAATGGGTGTCAAAACAAAAACAGGAATGGGGGTGGAGTGGAAGCAAAAGCGGGTGCGTAGTGGGGTTGAAAACGGTAATGGGAGCGGGAGCACAAACAGGAATGGGAATAAAAAAAATGTAAATCGGTCGAACAGTTTCGGAGAAGTACGGACACAAATATATATAAGTATAGATTTTTTAATTAAATAACAATGTAGGTTTCGTTGCAGAACCACTGACAATTGGCAAATTTGCATTATCGCACCGCCCGCACTATTGTCACATTCGCATTTTCGCACCACCCTCACTACATTATCGCACCGCCCGCACTATTAGCACATTTGCTTTTCGCACCACCCTCACTACATTATCGCACCGCCCGTACTATTGGCACATTTGCATTTTCGCACACACTACATTATCGCACCGCCCGCACTATTGGCACATTTGTATTTTCGCACCGCCCGCACTACATTATCGTACCGACCGCACTATTGGCACATTTGCATCATTGCACCGCCCACACTATTGGCACATTTGCATTTTCGCACCACCTTCACTACATTATCGCACCGCTCGCACTATTCGACGTATATACAGTCGGACGTGTGATAGAACGGAACGGAACAAAAGCCGTATTTGTTAGGGTTTCCGAGATATAGGGATATAGGGTTCCTACAGTTTCACCACGTCCATCTATAGTTAGTTTTTATCACTATTTATTTATTTATTTACTCAGTCATAATTGGATTACAGATTTCTCCAAACCACCAACCTGTCAATCACTATGTATTAAAAACGACGTAAAATTGTTCGTATTTCAGGCTTGTTGTAAAAAATCAAATAATTTAAAATGGATTTAAACATCAGATTTTGTGCTTTTGTGAAAGAAATGCTGCTGAGTTTATAATAATTTTTTTTAAATTATTTTTAAAACCTTAATAAAAAGTGGAAAAACTTAATAAAGAGCCAGATCCAGAGGATTTAAATCACCTGCGCTAGAGTTGCGAAAAAGACCGTTGAGAATAGTTACTAGTGGTTCGCCCCGAACTGTGAATTCGCAATGTACTCTTTTTTTAAAAAAAATAGGTATGCTTACAAACACTTGCGCAACGTAGGAGTACTAATATGTATGTAATATGTATAACTGTGAACTCGCAATGTACTCTTTTTTTTTAAAAAAATAGGTATGCTTACAAACACTTGCGCAACGTAGGAGTACTAATATGTATGTAATATGTATAACTGTGAACTCGCAATGTACTCTTTTTAAAAAAAAATAGGTATGCTTACAAACACTTGCGCAACGTAGGAGTACTAATATGTATGTAATATGTATAACTGTGAACTCGCAATGTACTCTTTTTAAAAAAAAATAGGTATGCTTACAAACACTTGCGCAACGTAGGAGTACTAATATGTATGTAATATGTATAACTGTGAACTCGCAATGTACTCTTTTTAAAAAAAATAGGTATGCTTACAAACACTTGCGTAACGTAGGAGTACTAATATACTTTGACATAGGATCTGTCCAGCGCCATCTGGTGGTGTTTAGAGAAACCATGTTTTCAACATTTACAACCCCCTATATCTCGACAACCCCTTGACCGATTTGGCTCATGTTCGAACTTATAAATTATTTTTGTCTCATTAATCCGCCTACCAAATTTAACGACGTTCCAATGAAAAATACTCGAGTTATTGTCGAACAAACATTTATACATACACAAACGCTGGATTGTTTTAGTAGACTTCATAGAACTTCACTTGCTTTGTCGCTCATTAAAAAAAAAATAGAAAACTCACAAAATACATTTTTTATACGAATTACAATTGAAGACTTTAGATAAAGTAATTAGATAAGTTTATGGAAAATCTAACTTGTTAACGCATATATTATATAGGTATCGCTGTGCCTACTAAAAAAAATAAAAAAAAAATCTGATTACAAATACCAGTTTTTCTACCGCAAGTCACAGCAATACTGTTTATCTCATTGTGAATAATAATGAAAACAACAAAAACAGATATTTTGTATTCAATGCGAATATCACACTAAGCCGTAAATACTATTGAAATTTTTGCATTTTATAAGTTCTCCGTTAAAGCAGCGTAATCAAATATTTTATGAAGTCTTTACGACAACAATATAAAACCGTAAAACAGAACAGTATAGTATGCATTTTTGTAAACATAAAACGAAGTATAATAGTAGGTACAAAGTATCTTTCTCAGACTTCCGACTTGATCCAACGGTTGCCTGTGAACTTCGTCCTGGATTCGTAAAACTCGATATCGAGAGTGTCTATAAGAATCCAAAACAAAAAAGTACGCCAATTTGAGTTAAACAATACTTCGAACGAAGTACGGAATGTTAAATAAAATTTTAATATGAAAAGTGGGGATGAAAATCTAATCGTTGTTGGCAACATCGAAGGGAAAAGATGAAGAGGTCGATCGCAAACATGATGGAGTGATCAGGTTAGAGAAGGTACCACCTCTAAAGCTTCCTGGTAAGGATAAACATGGACCGAATCCGATAGAGACAGTCCACACAGTTCAAAACCAAATACTATTTAGTAATGAGTGATTAAAATGCCCGCTTCCAGCTTCGTTGAAATTTAGCAAAGAGCTCAATCATCATTGTCACTTACTATCAGGTGAGATAATGCCAAGGGCTTATCAATTGTGGGTAAAAAAAAATGAGGGCCAGAGGAGACCAGAGAGGAGAGGGATTAAATATTACTTTTAACATTCACAATGTAAAAGGTACCTATCAATAATTTTATGGGATATTAGATACCGCATCTATTTACCTTTAACACAAAATGAAGCTAACAATGAATGTATAATAATATAAGCAAAAATAACAACAGAACAGAATAAAACAAAAAGTTGATGAGTTCCCATATAAGTACTACAAGAACAGACAAACACTTAGCTATGTGGACATAAGCTGAAGAAACAGTACGCCGGTGAAAGGTTCAAACGAACAATATATCAAATGACCATTATGTGCCTATATGTGAGCATAATAACATTTATAAGATGGCCATTAGAATATATTATAATGGCGGCCATGAATAAAATATGAGAGAAAGTCAGTGGTTGTGCGAAACAAGGACGAACAGTTCAATCAAGGACGTTCGGTTTGTATAACTTGTCTCAGTCAACAAAATACAGTGGTACCAATTTTTATGGAAATTGGATAAACACCAGACTCGAGGATCGGTCACAAAATATCCGCTAATCCATTGGACTTTATTTATTTAAACTTATAGTACACCAAAAACAATTTCGTAAAGCTAATACGTAGAGATACTATAATATAGTATACAGTAGGTGGTCTTATTTCTAGAAGCAACCTCTTCCAGACAACCTTTCATTACAGAAAAGCACGAAATACTTAATTTTACAACAAGGGCAGAGAAATAAGCAACTTAATTGACTGACTTAATAATAATAATACATGCTAATATTATTATTCTTTACATATATAGTAACTATTATATAAATATATATGTACATGTATTAGATATTATAAATATACATACAAATAAATATATACTAATACATATTTAAATTTCATAGATAAATTACGAATTAAAATAATAACTATACCAAATTCGTACAATTACAAGATGGCGAAGTGATAAAAAGAACACGAAAGGATGGAACAGAAATTACAGAGATAGAAAATAAAGTTTTACTCCTGGGGTACGTGGACAGGGTAACTCAAACCCTAATAAACATAATAACGATTACTGTTAACTTTTCTTTTTATTATTTTTGTGCTGGCATATTTTTAAGTAGATTATATTCTCAGCTTTTGGTGAGCTTTCTAGCTGATGCTGTATAGCATCTGACGAGTTTCTTTAGAGATTATTTCTCAGCAATATCTGAACCAGGAATGCGTCCAGTGGATTCTGGAGAGAATTCCAAACAATAAAAATTATAGAATTCAAAAGTAGCTTTTTAAATAACTTGCGTCCAGGACGCTCACCCAAGATGGACGATAGTAAGGAGATCCTTGCAATTCTGAGCACCATCAGTAGAACCCCAGAATATACACAAACCAATAATACATTTTCATTGTCTTTTTTTAACAAAAATTGGTAAGCCCTTGGCATCATCTCACCTGATGGTAAGTGACGCTAATTTTAATTTTATTATTTGTTGTCATAGCGGTAATAAAAAATTGAGACTCTGTAAAAATTTTAACCATCTATCTATTATACTTTATGAAATACAGTCCGCTGACAGACTGGCGGACGAACGGACGGATGGACAGCGAAGGCTTAGTAATAGGGTCCCGTCGGCACGTTTTGGGTACCGAACCCTGAAAATATAAGGAAACAAAAAATACACATTGTATCTACTTAAGATGGCTAACCACGACCATTAACGTGTGGCGACCACGCACCGGAAAGCGTAGTGTAGGCAGGCCTCCCACTCGGTGGACCGATGACCTGGTGAAGGTCGCGGGAAGCCGCTGGATGCGGGCAGCGCAGAACCGGTCGTCGTGGAGGTCCTTGGGGGAGGCCTATGTCCAGCAGTGGACTTCCTTCGGCTGATATGATGAAGATGGCTAAGATCTTCTTTGGGTCGCTGAGCCAGTGAAAGTAAGTAAGTATCTATTTACTAAACGCCGAACCAAGTTAAAGTGAAAATATACTTTGTTTTTGTTTGCATGATCGTAGCTCGCACATAAATAAAGATACTTCAATAAAAGAACAAGAATAAGTTAAACCCCTGCGCTTATGAAAAATAAACAACGCATTGCGTGCCCCCTCGCGGACCACTTTGCACGGAAGGTGCATCTTTTTTTAATTGCACGCCATCTTTTTATCGCGACTTTTTTTACATTTATCAAGTCGGTAAATTGAAACCTCTTCGATAATACATTTGCGTACTTTCCACTCTTGTGTACTACGTAAAAACAATTATTAATATCTGGGAAGTAGAATCCTTAAAAGTCTTCTCACACGCCCAAAAATTTTTCATTCATATCAGCTCATATATACGTCCCCACCGAGGGGCTCGAGCCTACCCTGAATTAGGGCGATCGGGCCTTAGTCAACCACGCGGGCCCAGTGCGGGTTGGTCGACTTCACACACAACCTGCGAGTTTCCACGCAGGCGTGTGCAGGTTTCCTCACGAAACATCGTCCTTCACCGTAAGAGCGTCGGATAAACGTACATATGAAATCTAAATTCGAAATCACATTGGTACGTGGCAGGTTCGAACCACGACCTCCCGGATAGGAGGCGGCGACACTAGCCATTACGCCACGCAGAGCCCAAAAAACAATTCTGCAATATTTAAGGAAATATTTAAATCAATTAAGTACCGTCTTTTCCCTGTATTTTTCATAAAAGATGCTACTTATAGCTAGGGTTACCAGATGTTAAATGGAAAAGTCCTGACAAAAGCAGGATTTTTATCAAAAAGTCCTGACATTTTACTGTAACGGATGCGCGCACGGTTTGTATAATTTAATAACATACCACTTATGAAATTTCTTTTGAGTGCCAACCGGTCACTCGCAGACTCACAATCTGCCATTGAACCTACTCTTTCTCTCCACACAGTGAAAAACCACCATTCATTTAAGTCCATGGACTGCAACAGCAGAGTTAACGAAGACCTAAAGACACCTTAATACAAAAAACCCTGACATTTTCTAAGTCCAGGCGGAATCCTGACAGGTACCTAAAGAAGTCAAATTCTTACGTCTGATAGGCCTACTATAGTTGATTTTTCATAAGACTGGCTAGGCCCGGGCCTAGAGCGGTCAGATATTAGGGGTGACTAATCGTAGCAAAACAGTTCGAAACGACAGTACCAAATTCACAGCACACTAAAGCATACAGTATTACGTCTCCGTACGCAGAAAAATGAAAAGTACAGCCACGCTATGCATACTCTCTCGCCAAGCCTTCACCGTCTATCATAGTGGAGCACACAGATACACAAATCAACAATAAACATTACACTTACTTAGAAGCAAAGAATAAAGCTAGTTATATTAGAATTAGATTTGATGAAAATTTTGGAGTAAAAAAACATTAACTCACATTTTTGGCAATCCTAAAAAATCAAGATAGGGAACTTTGTATAAAAACGCCTAAATAATTTTAATTATTACTGCCCTAACCCCAATTAAAAAGTTGGTAAAAAAGTCGTCTCCACTCCTTCGTCGCTCGAAAGTAAATAATCGTGATAAAAAAGTTCGTTCCAATACTGTACACTTCTTCTTCTTCTTTTGTATACTTCAGTCTATTGAGACATTGTGTACCAAAAGCGTTTGCCTTGCTCGCTAAACTAATTTCTCTTTGGCGAGAAAGTGATATAATATCATAACATGTCTCAGTAGATGATGAGCTGAGAAGGAGGCGGCTGGCACTCTGTGGCCTGGGGCGGCGAAGATTGCTAGTTCACTACCGATGGTACTAACTTAATTATACGAAAAATCTTTTCTTATTAAGCTTTGAAACTTTTGAATCATTTCAATGAATGAATGATTTATTTATTGTATTGCTTAAGTACACAAACCAAATATGAGAAGAAAAGATAAACAAAATAAAAAAACTATAATTCTTTTGACCTAAAATACCTACTACTAACATCAAAAGAATATATTTAAAAAAAAGGGAAACACAAAAGCAATACAAAAAACTTAGCTCAGCGTAATTTTTACCCTGAGGCAAAACGCTGTTATTCTGCTATCGCTGCTATTTGTGTTGATTACTTGTCATGCTCATTAAATCCTGCAGTGTTTAAACATTAAACCTAAAATTGTAAAAATACAGCTCGCTGACAGACACACGGACAGACGGATTGCGGAGGCTTAGCAATAGGGTCCCGTTGGTCACTCTTTGGGTGTACGGAACCAAAGTTTATAACGTACAATATAGCCACTTCCTGCCACTCTCTAGACTGCAACCTCACCCCCTCGTCACCCAGATAGATACAGATTGGTGCTAGTTTGGTTCTCGAACGCAAAGGGTTTCGCCGCGATTTAGAAACATCATTTCTTGCCCATTTTATGAAGTGTATTGATGCCAAGGGCTTACCAATAAAGAATAAAAAAAAAAAATTCGGGGTGTGACCAAACCTTAAAAAACGTGTTTCAAAAAAATCGCATGACATATTCGCGTATAAAGTGGCCAGCGATAATATGCACTTACCTACCTACATAATTATACTGTTCACCCCTTCACGAACACTTAAAAAAAGCTTTTACACTCAAATTGCCCTGCAAAGTTTAAATTATCTTTTGTTTTTTGAACAAAACTGTAAAAGCGGCGAATTTCGCATCCGGTGTTTACGAGCAACAGTTCATTCAATTTTGAACGATAATCATCAAGCGACTTCCAAAAAGGAGGATGTTTTTTTTATGTGTGTTACCTCCTAACTTTTGACTGGGTGAACCAATTTTTACCACTCTTTTTTTATTTGAAAGCTAGTGCTTTCCGTGTGGTCCCATATAAATTTTATCAAAATCGGTGTAGTACTTTATTAGAAAATTAACAAAATCCTAAAATAATAATGCAAAAATGTACTAAGTTGTTGCGATGGAAGTCGGTTTTTTAACGTGTTATGCGTTTTCAATTATTTTGCGTAATAGTGGCAAATGCGTTTTGAGAGTTCCGTATATAAACGATATTAACAGGATACTACTAAATAACTTAGTTTTGCATTTTATTGTCAAAAAAAAATCGAAAAACTTAAAAACTTTTAGGTATAAGCTTTAACTTGAAAATAATTTTAATTAATTCGTATTCTTCTCAGCAAAGCTTTTAATTTCTTACCCATATCATGAGGGTGCATAAAAAATAACTGGTGAGCCTTCTTTGGGAGTCCGCCATATTGAATTTCGAATAACGTCACTTAGCTAACCAATTATTGTTGGGTAGGACACCTGCGGGGTACAGGCGGGTGTTCAAGTCTCTAAGTGGACTCACTACACCCATGCAATGTTCATGCAAAATTTCAGCTCAATCGGAATCTGGAATGGGATCTAATAAAACTTACAAGATTTGTCCTAAACTAACAGACGGTCAGACTAAATAACTGACACTGCAAGCTACATAAAGTAGGCGCTCTTCTCAATTGGCGCCCGTAGAATTAAAATTTGTGTTATCTGTCCACTTCTTTATATAAGGTACTAGCTGATTCCCGCGGCTTCACCCGCGTGGACCACATTTCTATGACTTTTCGAGGGTGTGCAGTGCGCGAGCCGCAAGCGGCTCGCGAGCGTGGTAAAAAGTAGCCTATGTCTTAACCCAGGTCCTAATCTGTCTACCTACCAAATTTCAGCCAAATCCGTTCAGTAGTTTTTGCGGGAAAGCGTAACAGACAGACAGAGTTACTTTCACATTTATAATATTAGTAGGGATAATTACATTATTCTTGAGCGTCGGTGGCTCAACCGGTAACGACTCGGTCCATCTAACCAGAGGTACCGGGTTCAAATCTGGACGGCCAATGTACCAATGAGTTTTTCAAAAACTTCCGTACATATACTTACCGATTGCTTTAACGTTGAAGGAAAACATCGTGAGGAAACCTGCACACGCCTGCGAAGGAAGTCGAAGGTTGTGTGTGAAGTCGACCAACCCGCACTGGGCCCGCGTGGTCGACTAAGGCCTAATCGCCCTGATTCAGGGTAGGCTCGAGCCCCTCGGTGGGGACGTATATGAGCTGTAATGATGACATTATTTCAACCGCCTCCGTGGCGTTATAGTTAAGTCCATTAATATCAGGAGGTCGCGGGTTCAATTCCTGTCGGAGTGTAAGTTAGTAATACTCGCTTTGGTTGGTGGAAGGACATTTCCTAAACCCGCCTGGCTAGCTACCACCATATTTTCTAAGTGTTGCCACGAAACATCAATGTTAACAGCATGAATCTGTTTCGGCCTAAGGATAAGTTAGCCAGTTCCCCATTGAGTTGGGGAATCTTGGTAAGCCCGCTTCCATCTTCGGCATCATCGTCACTTACCATAAGGTGAGATGATACGAAGGGCTTATCAAAAGCCGTAGTTTACTGGATGTCATATAACTATCTTACCTACACAGTACAATAAACCAGTACCTATATTTTTTAAATTCCACTATTGATAAGCTTTTGATATCATTTCACCTGATGGTAAGTGACGATGATGCCGAAGATGGAAGAGGGCTTACCAAGATTCCCCAACACAATGGGGAACTGCTGGCGGCTATCTTATCTTTTAGCCAGAACACATTAATAATGTAAACTTTGATTTTTGGCGGTAAGACTCAGTCAGGATGGAGGTAACTAGGTAACCAGGTGGTTAGAAAATGCCCTACCTACTTCCAACCAAACCGAGTCTTTAAAGTTGGACTCCGCCGGGAATCGAACCCGCAAACAATCTCCTGGTGTGAAGCGAATGGACTAACCAATACGCCGCGGAGGCGGTGTACCAAATAAAAACGCAAAAAGTTTTGTGTTTCATTCAGGCGGAACGGCGCTACGCCGCGCGCTCGTAGACGTTTTCCTTGCCATACTAAAGACATCAACGAGCGTGCGTCTCTCATTATTTTTTCCCACTGACATATTCGAAATAGCTAACGCCTCTTTTCCTGTTAAAATATAACTTAATAATGTTTTTTCCTGTGATGCAAGATTCAAGATTCAAGATATTTATTCAAAATAGTTGCAAATTACACTCTTTCTGATAGTCATAAAATAGTGATTACGTAATTTAATTTGTAAAAATCAAGAAATAATCAATCATTAGTTAATAATGTCAAAATCCAATTTCTTATATAAAAAAAAACAAATAATGTCATTAGAACATGAAAACAATATGACACGAGAAGTCATACATTACAATTATTGAATGTCATGAACGCCTTTGACAAGTGTAGGCCAGTTCACACGGACAGCACCCGGTCACGAGTATAACGCGAGAGTCAGCCATCGCTCCTCTCAACCATATTAGAGGGAAAGGAACGACCGGCTCCCGATGTGCCACCATCCACGAGCAACACAAGTATTAATTGTTTCAATATTTTTGTTGTACGTATTTTAATTATATGACAATAATAATTCTATACTCAATTGATCGTATAATTTGTTAATATATCGGATTTTGATTTTATCACAACGACCAACGTACAAGTTTTATTTTTCACTTTGTCAACACCAGTACAATCCAGAGTTCTCTTATGGTCTATTTATGGTCCAGTTGCCATGGTTACGGAATGCGACATGCTCCGTCGGACGGAGCCGAAGACGGGTTGTAACAAAAGCCTTGTGTTATGAGTACTGCAGGTTTTATACCTTTATTAGGTATGAATATGATAATGTGTACTTTCTATACCTTTACTTATTCTGTGCCTATTGATGACCCTACCGATGAACAAATATTGAAAGATTGACAAGTATCAGTTAGTAATAAAACATTTTTGTTCTGACGCTTGCTGTGCATTTTTAATAGTAATTTATTTACCATAAGAGGGTGCATGGTGCGCGAGCAGCAAGAGGGGCTTCTTTTGTTACAAAACTTCCCGGGCATGCGCACAACAATTCACCAAAGTTTTAACGAAATCGGTCGAGACATTTTTACGTTTTGTCGAGACTAACGCATGACAATTGATTTTTGTTTCATAATTATTTTCTGTTAGTTTACTGAAACGTTATTGAAATCTATAATTTAGACTGTGCAGTGATCAACAATTTTCAAGCTATAAAGTAGTGACTGCGGTTTTCTATACTGAGCGCGGAACTTTTTTTTTTTTAATTTAAGTACTTTATTATTGTATTAATTATAGCATTTACAGTTTATTTGTAATCATAAATCACCTAAATTTCTTGGTTTTAAAAGAATGTGTTTACTCAACCCAAAAATTTTTCAACTTCTTAGATAAACAGTTGCAAAATATCATCTATGTAGGTAAGTTATAAAGCAATTAAACTTGTAGTTAAATATATTTTTTTTAATCGATAGGTTCAACGCCCTTTGACACCCATGTTGTTTTAAATGCCAAGAACTTGTAATTACCACGTTGCACCAGTGACACCAGGTGCCCGAACACCAGTACAAGAAGTTTTATTTATTTAAGTATGTACTTATTAAGATACTGTTATTTCATACGTATAATTACCTAACTATAGAGTATACATTTGCTTGTGTAACCCTATTTACATAACCTTATAATCCCTAGAAAATTCTTAAATTACCATGTTCTATTTAAAGTTTGTTATCAGAATTATTAACTAGTCAAAGAACATGGAATGTAGTTAAATGTAATTGTAGGTTATTTATATCTCCCTACAAATGCGTATAAAAGAGAAAAACCTACACACTCACCCTGAGACTAGACACAACTTGACGAAATTTGTAAAATCACCTACCTTATTGGTCATCGGAACGCAACACAGCCTGCACCTCACCGAGTACACCAGGTGGATTCACAGCAGTAAGAATTCTACACCAAAACAAACACAACACATATCGAACAATTCCATGTACTTTGTCCACTTCAAATTATCAACATACAAAATAGTTCAATAAACTTTTCTCACACCTTTCTCCACTAATCAAAAGTTTACGCAAAATGTAACTTACGTATGACCTTACACCCTAAATGAAAACATGGGAGTTTTGGCACTGCTTTTGAGCATATTTGTACGTTTGTTTACCTTCTAAGGGTACAGTCTACAACCCGGAAAAGTGCGCGGTGACGGTCGCATTTTGTGGATATCATTTTTACGCGATCGCGATTCGCAAGGCGCGCTTCATCGCGCTTGTGTGCGTTACAACCTGACCACAAGCTTGCGTCTACGCAACTGAAATCACCTTGCAAGGCCCACTATACACTTCTCGCTCTAAACCTGTCCACATCTCTCTCCAGCGGGCATTGTGCCCAGGGACTGGCTTGACAATAAATTACGTATAGGAATCTAATCAGTTTAATAGATGTGTGATTTTTTTTAGTTCTCAACCGCTTTTAAAGGTACCGGACAATGATCGGCGGCGGTTGTATAAAAAACATCATTTACGGTGAAAACATCGTTTCTAGAGATTATGCGGTGCCTTTGTGTGCGTGATGAGTGATATAGAATGTGGGCTGTTACGGCGAACAGGTAATTGCTGGTTTATCTAACGACAACACACAGAAAAACATAGAATGTGTTATAACTTTTCACAACAATGGAAATCTATGTAATAAAAAAATTGCAGTCTCTAGTTTTCACAAATTAAGTACAGCCACGCTGGACATACTTTCTCGCACTTAAGCTTAAATATCTGTACACAAACCACCAATAAACATTTAAACTTTCTTAAAGTAGCAATGAATAGAGATACCTCTTTAGAGAGTTTGAAAATTAATAAATAATCTGGGTTCACTGGGCCCGCGTGGTCGACTAAGGCCTAATCGCCCTGACTCAGGGTAGGCTCGAGCCCCTCGGTGGGGACGTATATGAGCTGATATAATAATAATAATAAATAATCTGGGTTCACATGTGAGACACCTTACTTAGATTTTTCCGTAACAACGGATTACCCTGTATGACCGTATAAAGATAACTATTCTACACCGTATACTAAGGTACAAAGTTTCATTAAAATCGTTAGAGCCATTTTTTAAAAAAAGATAGGACTTTTTTTCTGTGTTGGCAACCCGTAAAAAATCAAGCTAGGAAGTTTTTGTAAATAGCTAGAGATATTAGATATTTGAATTAGATCCGATTAGTAGTTTAGGAGCTAGAACTGGAGGCTGGACATACACACGCACACACACACACGCGCACATACTTTTCTAAATTTGATTGTATGTTTATTGTGTGTGTATATTACGCAATTCCTTCGCCGATTGTGAACCTATTTTAATATATTTTTTTAATTGATAACTTACGCCTTAAATTTTATCAAATCGGTTAAGTATTTGTTTAGAAAATTAACAAAATGTAGCAAAATTGTACTTGGTTGTTGCGATTGGTTGGTTTTAACGTGTGAGTGCAACTTGTATGTATGTATGTATAAACACTTTATGTCACACAAGAAATAATTAAAGAATAGTCAGTTATTTTTATTTTTTGACTCTATTAGTGTAAATCTCAAGTTAGTTTTTTTTGCCTTCCGACAGATCACTCCTTTCTTACACAACCGCCTCCTTGGCGTAATGGTTCACATCAGGAAGTAGCGGGTTCGATTCCCGGCTGAGTCTAACTTTGTATGACTCGGTTTGGTTGGTGGAAGGACATTTCCTAAGCCCACCTGGCCCATCTACCACCATCTTATCTAAGCATTGCCGCCAAGCGTTAATGTTAACAGCATTGATGTGTTTCACCTTAAAGTTCCCCATTGCGTTGGGGAATCTTGGTAAGCCCGCTTCCATCTTCTGCATCGTCGTCACTTAATAGCAGGTAAGGCTTACTAATTGCGTACAAAAAAAAAGATGGAAAATTTGACGACGAATTGGCTCAAAAGTAAAATTTGCAGATTTTTACGGTTCCTGAGTCAACTAGGAACTCTTACAGTTTCGCCATGTCTGTCTGTCTGTCCGTCCGCGGCTTAGCTCAGAGACTATTAGTACTAGAAAGCTGTAATTTGGCTTGGGTATACATATTTATCACGCCGACAAGTGGGACAATATAATCTTTTAAGTTTTTTAGGGAACCCATTTCTTGATAGAGGAAGTGAGTTTATTTGAAGTGAAATCTTCTTAAGGCGCGTTGAGCTCAACACCAGGAACACTTGGAGGGTCAAATCTTATCAAACTGTATTTGAGATGGTGAAAAACCATTGAACTCGCGACACTGTGACCGTTACCTGTTACCTGTTACCATTACCGTAACCGGGACCAATCGGAGAGTCAAAACTTATAAAACTGTAAAAAGTTTTCACTTTTCTGTCGGCACTCCCGAAGTGGTTAGGTTTTTTCATTGATGAACCCTACATGTGGGGTATCATTGAATAGGGTTAAAACTACTGAAAACCATTATTTGATTGAGGGATTGGCTTGACAAATATTAAGCTTTAAAGTGCAATTTTTTGTCAGAGTCGAGGGTCCCTCCCATCCCTACCAGCTAAACTGCTATTTCAGGACATCTGAAAAAAACTGTAAGTACAGTGTAAACTCTGTAAAACGTCACTCAATATAACGATTCACTCTATAAAAAGAAAAAAAATTCTGTCTCCAATTGGTTTACTTTAACGCCAATTTCCCTCTGTATAACGAAAACTCTTAATAACGTCACAAAATGCCCGGTCCATTGAGAGTAGCTATATAGAGTTTACACTGTAGTAGGACATATAATCAATTTAAAATCAAAACTATTCAAACTCAAACTCAAAAGGCTTTATTTGCTAGAACACTTTATGTTGAAAGTGAAATTGATTGATTAAATTTAAATTGTTGATCTTGTTATTTTCTTAGTGCTAGTGTTCAACCTGCAGGCAGGTGTGCAAGCATAAAGAAATTAAAAATAAAATAGTTAAATTACAAAAATATATCAAAAAATATATACAATTATCTCATCAATTAACGATTAAACTTTCTTATTTTTTCTTATAATTAATAAAGTCATTAACAGTATAAAAACAATTTCCTAATAGCCATTTGGTCAATTCATTCTTAAAATATTTGATGTCAAGTGATTTAATTTCGTCAGGTAGGTGATTATAAATTAAAATACACATATTATAAATATTTCTACGGTAAATATCTTTGCAACAAAGAGGTTGATGTAGTAAGTTCATATATTTAGCCCGTGTCTGTCGCTCTATTACTTCACCACGCCTTTTGAAAAAGTGTAAATGCTTTTGAACAAAAATACAGACATCTCTATGACGGCTAAGGCTTCATTAGTTTAGGAGTAATAGTCGACCATGTGCAGTTGGATATGCGAAAAGTTCATAGATTGTTCATACACAATATTTTATTACCAACTGTTAATATAATTTTGTTTTTTAAAATACACATTTATTTTATGAAAAAACCCACTTGCAGTTAGCCTGTGTTTTCTAGAAGTTTTTAAAAAGCAAGCACTTTAGGAAGACAGATTCCTATAACTTGGGGATCTTCAAGGCAAGAGTGAATAGGCATTTTTTGAGTCTGCGTGTACCATCCTCGACTGCATCATCACTTACCATCAGGTGAGTTGCAGTCAAACGCACTCAAATTTTTAATAAAAAAAAAATAATTCAGAACGCACTTAAGTATAAAATTCAGAATTATATAAAAAGTAACTTGATCAAAGATCAAAGATCAAGTTGCATTTGCGATACATACATTCATTACTTAAACTTAATTGAGTATGTTTTTTGAAATTTACATTTAAACTTTTTTTGCGATTGTTACTATCCTTCTTGGGCTCTAAGCTAATTATCCTTCGCATATACAAAGGCATAGAGGGTCTATTACAATTTGTAATACAATGCGCCTGCATAGCTAGACTGAAAAACTAGGCTCGGTTATACTTTAGATAAACCATGTTATTTGGGAAGGATGCGGCCAACGATGTTTAAAACTGGCGCCTTTTCATATAACAGAACCTTCGAGAGGAAAACTATACCAGCTGTCAGCCACAGATCACACACACACACCCACACATGTGATATTTTCATCTTGTTTATTATCATAAGTAATATTTACATTAATCCTAAGTTCCCCTTTATTCCATACATATCTGTTTTATGTTTCGTATTCAAACATGTCAATAAAGAGTTTACAAACAAACAAACATTAATCCTTTCATTTAGTTATATTTCTTATTTTCTTTTTTTTTAATTATTTCATTTGCCTTCTTCAGGTACATGTATTTCATAGTTTCGTTTTATATATTTTGTTTCTTCACTTCTTTATTTCATTATTTATATAATGTAGTTAAGAACTTCCTTAACAACGGGAACGGGGCGTTAACAACTGCGACACAGTTTCATCAACTACTGCAGTTGTTTACAATCCAAGGTGTTAATGTAATTACCTTATTTTTTTAAAGTTCTATAAAAATCTTAAGAATCTATAAATCAAACTTAATGTGTACTTGGATAAAGGAAAGGCTCGTAAATCATGTTAAGCTACTTTTTATAGCACGACGATTGAAGCGATTGTTCGAATGGGCTGATCCTTACAATTAATACATTATAATGGTTCGGCTGGATGGACTGCCTTTTCTGTATTGTTGTCCTTATTCAATGCGCAAGCGCAATAGTACTGATGTGGCTTTATAACTTGGTTACTTGCAATCGTCCTGTTTTTGTGATAGGAGAGCTGTAACTGTACATGTGCGGTTGCCTGGGATGTTTTGCACGATTGATCTGAAATGAAATGTTTTATCAACCGATTTCCAGAAAGAGGAGGTTCTCAATTCGATTTTTTGTTTGTTTGTTACACTATATTTTTGCATATTGTGGACCATTTTTCATGATTTATTGTTTATTCGACAGGGTATGCTGTCAAGTTGATCCCATATAAAATTTATTAAAATTAATATTACACTTTTTTTGGAAAATTAGCAAAATAGAAAAAAAAAATTGGTAAGTTGCTGCGATGGAAGTCGGTTTTTTAACGTTTTTATCGGTTTTTTTTATTGTAAAGAGATGCTATCTAACAGGGTGTTACATACGAATAATAGGTGTAGGACCCGTTAACTGCAGCTCCTTCTGAAACTACTTAACTACTTTGTCCACTGAGATCACAGTCAATACTCAAAATCACTGTCAAAAGAGTACGGTTTTATGGATCACCAATTTAATAGTTTCGATCACAAATCACGAAAATTTTAAATTACATCATAATTTTAGTTTGTAGTCAAAGCGACAGATCTGTCACCAAAGTAAAGTCGTCAAACAACACGAAAATAATACCCAAAAGGATTATGTTTATCACCAAAATAAAACAATACCAAATCGCTTTTGAAAAAATAATAATAATATAAATAAATATTTGTAATGTAGTTAGTTATTAAGGAGCAAAGTTGGTTCTGGCGCTTCGCGTCGGCTCGCGCGTTGTCTAACTTGTCAAACCTAACAGCTCCTCCCTTGGCACCTCGCTACCTAACCACATAACCTAACCTAACCATATAACCTAACCTAACCTAACCTAACAGCTCCTCGCTTGGCACCTCGCCACCTAACCACATCACCTAACCTAACCATATAACCTAACCTAACCTTATAACCTAACCTAACCTAACCTAACCACATAACCTAACGTAACCTAACCACAAACCTAACAGCTCCTCGCTTGGCACCTCGCTACCTAACCACATCACCTAACCTAACCATATAACCTAACCTAACCTTATAACCTAACCTAACCTAACCACATAACCTAACGTAACCTAACCACAAACCTAACCAATCAAACCAAAGATCTAAAACCAAATTTAATTTGGTGATAATTATGTCTATCAATTTGATGACAGCTATACCAATTTGAGAACGAAAAATTTTTAGAGATGAATCGATTTAATAGAGAATAAAACTTTCACTTTGGTAACGAAAACTATTATTGCCTTACCAAAAAACATAAAATTGTATTGATTTGTAATGAAGAGCCTAATTTTATATAAGAATTGAATGATAGATGTCTTTTATGGGTCGTGCACGCCCTGTAAACTACTTGAGAGTGAATTTGTTCATATACCTATATGACATACTAGCTTTTGCACGTGGCTTCGCTTGTGTGAGCATCGTTATTATTATTGTCTTTGAAGGCTCTTTTTTTGGTCCCTTAGGAACAGTATCGGACTATGCTATTTTTACGAGAAAAAAAGTAGCCTATGTGCTTTCACGTGACAAAGGCTACCTGCGTGCTAAATTTCGTGAAGATTGGTTGAGGTGTTGAAGCGTGAAACGCATTTTTTCACTTATAATATAGTAAGGAAGTAATAATGTACTCACAAAATAAGAGCACACTGCACTGTCAAAAAACCAGATTGACCATCTATTTCACAAATATTTGATAATTCTACAAATAGCGACATCATCCTTTCTTAGAATCACTCGAATAATAATGGTTTGTATAAATCTTTTGTTAGCATCCCGGATCTAGTGGGAATATGAAAACGGAAATATCTCACATTCTGCGACCATTATGAGGTCAGTCTGGTCAATCTGCGTAAGCGACTCCCAAAATTAATGTTTGCAGAAAAAAATATAGCGGTCTTCTTCTAACTATTCCGAATTTAAATAAAGTTAGCTTTTTTATCTACTTTGTATGCCAATTATTTTTATTGGATAGCTGATAGTGGGATTGCTTTATGCATTCAGCGAGACTTGTATCCTTTTTAGGGTTCCGTAATTAAAAAGGTAAAAACGAAACCATAATACGATCACTCGTCTCCAATTTGTCTGGAAACTACTGGACCGATTGAGTTGAAATTTACGGCAATGTAACTTAAATTAATAAATTCTTAATATGAGGGTCACTTTTGGGGAGCTAATTAGGAAAAAAATAATTAAATACATATATTGGGTGATAATTATATCAAATTTTAATGAAAGGGCTTGTTGTAAAAATCTTACATATATTTATGTATATATTTTATATTAAATAGTTTTAAAGTTATTTAAGAAAATTGTCGAAAATTGAAAGTTGAAATTTCCCCCCCTTATCTCCATAACTACTGGGCCTAAAAACTTTAAAAAAAACACAGTATGTGAGGTTACATACATAAATCACAAGAATATCTATGAGAAAATCTAAAGTTCTTATGTTCCCACAGAAAAAATAAAATTTCTTAAGTCCTGAATAAGTAGACCCCTATTTACCTAGATCAAAGTATGTACTGAGAGGTCTTGTTCTGTTGGTAGACTAAGTTTTGGTGCGGATCCCTCTTTGTGTGACCCCGAGTCACACTTAGCCGGTTTTAAAAAATATAACTAAACGACATGAGTCATTATAAGTAGCATTAAGTTGTCTTTAAAACAAACTTTCTGGTAGATTGATAGTGGAATCATTTTATTTCCTTTAAGTACTATTACTAGCATTAACATATAAAATTTGGTTTTAATTAGCATTTAGGTCTAGGTCCCGTTAACTGGGGGTTCTACTCGTCATACTGAACAACTTTCTCCAGGGAACCCATAGTCAATTCTGACAGAAAAATTTGGACCCTCCGTCACAGATTACTAAATAGTTGCCTCCGTACTAAAATGCACAAAATCAGCAGATCAGCTGATCGATTTGTATGAAGAAAAAATAATTGAAAACGCTAAACACGTTAAAAAACCGACTTCCGTGGCAACAATTTAGCACATTTTTGCATTGTTATTTTTGGTTTTTGTTAGTTTTGTAATAAAGCACCACACCGATTTTGATATAATTAATATAGGACCACACGGGAAGCACTAACTTTCAAATAAAAAAAGAATCATAAAAATCGGTTCACCCAGTCAAGAGTTACGAGGTAACAACACACTTAAAAAAAACATACAGACGAATTGAGAACCTCCTCCTTTTTGGAAGTCGCTTGAAAATACGTTTTCTGCAAAGTTATAGAAGAAAAGTTGTTCAGTATGATGAGTAGAAGCCCCAGTTAACGGGACCTACACCAATTTGGGTACATATGTATAATATGTACTTTCTGCATTTCTTTATCATTGGTCACTTAAACTACCGCTTATGAAGTGTAGGCCCCTTAATTGTCTTATTATCCTTAACATAGTTTTGGAACATATTGAAAATAAAAACAAACCAACGTAAGAATATAAAATGTACTGTACAATTGCATTCAGCCATTTATTTAAACAATATTTTGACTTTTTACAAATAACTGGCCAAGTGCGAGTCTGACTCGCAAGCTAAAGATTCTGTCTGTGCCACCACACTTTCATCGCGAGTACAACAATTAAAATTATTTCAATCAAAATAAAAGTTTAAAAATAGAAAAACCGACTTCAAAAAAAGAAATTCACTTAAAAGTATGAAGTCATATTTCTATATATTATAATACACGAAATTAACGAACAATAACAAAATCAAAGGTAGTTTCAATTCAAATTTGGGGCCAAAATTTTTTTTTGAGGTCGGTACCAGCACAAAGCTGTTTAACTATCAACTAATGTTTTAGATTCGATGGCTTTGCTGGCGCCGACCTCAAACAAATTGTGGACCCCTAATTTGATCCTCTGATTTCATTGTTGTTGGATAATTTCGTGTATTTAAGTATTGAAAATATTATTTCATACTTTTGAGTGATTTTTTTAAAACTTTTATTTTTTAGTGATAATAAAGGTATGTTTGCTGAATTAGCTGCATCTTTGATGGCTCGCGAAAAAAACTCATTTAAAGGAGCCGCCCTGCGTTCAATCGCGCCGCCCGCCGCGCCCCCGACGTTGACAACCGAAGTTGTCGGCGGCGCCATGATTGAACTCAGGGTTGCCCCTTTGACGCGAGCCGACAGCGGCGAGCGGAATTTGACAACGGTGCAACAAATTCAGCGAATGAACTATATCTAACAACGTTAAAATTAATCACCCACTCACTAATAGTTTTTGTAATCGATACATAGTCCTGTGGCTTCCATTATCATCTCAGCAGCAGGAAAGTTAAGGAGTCAAATCTTCCATCATCAGCTCACCTGAATAAACTGAAAGAATACAACTATCGGTCTCCACGTACCTATGTACGTATAGTATTTATAGAATTATCCTTCAACTCCTCACCGTTAAGGTGTTGGACCTTCCATCATGAGATGATGACTACCAGACGCAAATAGTTCGATAGCTTCGGAAAATACATGTAACACGTAATACGTACCTACCTATGAAATTTGAGCGTTGCCCTCGATTTACCTGAGATGCCATCATCAGATCCTGACTTGGTGTCAATGAAACCACCTCGAAAGTATATTCTTCGGGATAAAAAAAGAATCGGTTCACCATTGACGGAGTAATCGGTAAACACACAAAAAAAATACATACAGCGGAAAAAAGAACCTTCTTCTTTTATGAAGTCGGTTAAAAATAAGTAAACAACAGTGATGACATACGGAACTGAGACATACTATGGGCCTCATAAGAAGGCCCAAGGTCACCCAAAGGGCAATGGAGCGTGCTATGCTCGGAGTTTCTCTGCGTGATCGAATCAGAAACGAGGAGAACCGAAGTAACCGACATAGCTCTCAGAATTGCTAAACCTAAGTGGCAGTGGGCGGGTCACATTGCACGTAGAACAGATGGCCGTTGGGGCAGTAAAGTTATCGAGTGGCGACCACGCACCGGTCGTCGTGGAGATCCTTAGGGGAGGCCTACGTCTAGCAGTGGACGTCCTTCGGCTGATATGATGATGATGATAAAACAACAGTTACAGAAAAAATATTTTTTTTGTTCAGTTTGGGAATTGACTCACAATTGACCGTTTTTTATTATTTGTAGTTTTTTTAGTATTGTGATTTAATAACCTCACACTAAGTTTCACGCTTGTACGTATTAGGTACGTTTTTTTACGATAGATCAAATACAAAAAAACTTTAAAAAACACGGTTATTTTTTGTAATTAAATCGGCTATATTAACACTTACGGCGAAGGAAAACATTGTGAGGAAACCTGCACACGCCTGCGAAGAAACACAAAGGTTGTGTGTGAAGCCGACCAACCCGCACTGGGCCCGCGTGGTCGGCTAAGTCCCGATCGCCCTAATTCAGGGTAGGCTTGAGCCCCTCGGTGAGGACGTATAAGAGCTGATATAATGATATTAACACTATTCTGTAAAGTTTTCAGTCAGTTCTTACGGTTCAGCCGTTTAAAAGTCGGATAATTTTTTTTTTACAAAACATGGTTTCTTGAACGGCTAGTATAAATTACTTAGGACATAGTGCAGGGTATAAAAAGTTTCAAAATGGGCAAGTGCTATAATATTAACGAGTACCTTCTCGGTTCTTATAAACATGTATTTTACTAATTTCCTTCAGTGAACACAATTTTCATTTTCCGCGCATTTCTTACGAAACCACTTAAAACTAAATTAATTTAAATAAATAACTAAAGGATAAATATAGCACTTGCTCATCTCAAAAGTTTCTACTCTGCACATGTCCTAAGTATTTTTCATAGATTTTCAAAAAAGAATGTTTTGTATGAAAAGTATAAAAATATCCCTAGACAAGTTTGATGTGTGTAGACGAGACATTCCCTCTCGTATATCTACCAGATACGCTAAAACTACCAAGTTAAGATATAGCGTCCCCACTGGTAGTTTTAGCGTATCTTGATAAGTGGGTACAAAACACTAAACACTAAAAATAAAAATTAAAAAAAACTAAAAACCGACTTCAAAGTGAAATTCACTCAAAAGTATGAAATAATATTATTATACCTAAATACACAACATTAACCAACAATAACGAAATCAAAGGTGGTACGAATTAAATTTTTTTGAGGTCGGTACCAGCACACAGTTACTTACGTATCAAATGTTTTAGATTCGATGGTTTGCTGACACCGACCTCAAAAAAACAGTACAGTCGAACATCGAACCTCCTCCTTTTTTGAAGTCGGTTAAAAATCAGTGACACCTACCGAAAGTTGTGGCCGTTAATCGTTCCCAAAAAAGTCGAAACAATGAAATTGGCTCGTTCCACCCACAGCACTGGTCTAACAGCCTGTACCACAGGAACTCGTTTGGAACTCGCGTAATTTCGAAAAAGTGAATTTCAATCTCATATATTAAATTAACATAGTAAACATTTAAAGCGACGGTAACGACTGCTCTTCTCCTAACCAGAGGTCACGGGTTCGAATCCGGACGGCCAATGTACCAATTGAATTTTGCGAAACTTACGACCGCGCACCGGATAACGGAGCGTAGGTAGGCTTCCCACTCGGTGGACCGATGACCTGGTGAAGGTCGCGGGAAGCCGCTGGACGCGGGCAGCGCAGAACCGGTCGTCATGGAAATCTTTGGGGGAGGCCTGTGTCCAGCAGTAAACGTCCGTTGGCTGATGTGATGACGTGTATTTACTTACTGATTGCATTAACGGTGAAGGAAAACATCGTGAGGAAACTTACACATCCGATTTCAAGACGTATATGAAGGTCGCATTGCACACGTCCTTCGTTGTAAATCTAAAAATGCCCTTCACATGACCGCGGGTGATGCTTAGTGTAACACCAGGCAACCAGCCTCTGTCCCTTGAATAGCACGGTTAACTGTGGCACACAATAAAAAGAAGAAAGAAAGAACAGGGTTCAGAGTCTCTTTTACACATATAACAGAACTCTATTGTAAGAGACTTAGATCACATTTTAAGGCGGTTCGATGAGCACACTAGCGCCTCCAATAGAAATGGATAATTTACTCATTCTTATGGACTTTAATTGAAATCATTAAGCATTTTACGCATATAGGGGGGCAACAACTGTTGTTTAATTGTTATTGTATAATTGTAAATATTAGTTACAAATTATTTTTAGCAAAACTATCTTTTGTCAATGTCAACAAACAGAACTTGTTGCTTATAGGTAACATTATACAACACCAATGAAACAATAGTTGTTGCCCCCCCCCCCCCCCCTAAATCACAAAATACACGATGATTTTGATTAAAATCCATAATAATGAGTAAATTATTGATTTTTATTGGCGGCGCTAGTGTGCTCATTGAACCGCCTTAAAGAACTAGACCCTGGTTTCTATACAAAAACTTCAAAAATTGTTTGATTGTTTGACAGAAGACAAAGATAAAAATATTCAAAATACACCCAGACGTAACAAAACGGGTGACTCGAAGAACACTGACTTGAAAGGTGTTCGGACACTTTTGACCGCGTCACCACTTTTGACCGCGTCACCTCTATTATCGTTCTTTTATTTGTGATCTAAGGTAGGAGACGCTAATCAAACATTTTGTACGTATCGACTGTGACTACGTGTCAATATTTAGAGGTAAAGGCGTCATCATATCAGCGACAAATCGTCCACTGCTGGACAAAGGCCTCCCCCAAGGATTTCCACGACGACCGGTCCTGCGCTGCCCGCATCCATCGACTTCCCGCGACCTTCACCAGGTCATCGGTCCACCGCGTGGGAGGCCTGCCTACGCTACGTTTTCCGGTGCGCGGTCGTCACTCGAGAACTTTACTGCCCCATCGGCCATCTGTTCTACGAGCTATGTGCCCTGCCCATTGCCACTTCACTTTAGCGATTCTGTGAGCTATGTCGGTTACTTTAGTTCTCCTGCGGATCTCCTCGTTTCTGATTCGATCACGCAGAGAAACTCCGAGCATAGCACGCTCCATTGCCTTTTGGGCAATTAAAGGCGTAACGAGGCCTAAATATGAACATATTAATTCAGAAGACGATTCTAAGTTACTGAACTTAAGCGTGAAACCACATATTTCTTTGTTATCAGGTAACCTTTGATATTCTGTATAACTACATAAATGGAAACCGTGTCTGACTGACTAATCTATCAACGCAAAGCTATAAGCAAACATCGTCAGTTACCACCAGGTGAGATGTTGTCAAGGGTTTACCAAATGTGAATAAAAAAAAATAAAAAAAAATAATGACGTAGGTTTCCGCTACGAAAGGATTTTGGAAAATTATCACGTGAACTGCAAAAAACGGGATCTGCGCGGGTAAAGCCGTGGGCAACAGCTAGTAACAAATATAGTAAATTCACAAAAAAAATGTTATAGTTTTTATTCAAGTCACCAACAGTCTTTATCATTATAATGGTTAGGAATACACATTGGAAACTTAAAAACAATATTTATATGATACTTACGAAAGTAGTGAGCATGTTCAAGGTCGACAAGTACCCGTATATACTTATTGTAACAATAATTAGGGATTAATCTCTAATATTAATAAAATTTACTTAACATTTTTTAGACTTTTATTTATATCTAGCCGTCCGCCCGCGACTATGCCCATGTTGTTTTTGATATTCCTGTGGAATTAGGACGTTGTTCAGGGGTAATAAAAAGCCTATGTTCTATCCTAGGACCTAACCTATATGTGTGCCAAGTTTCATCCCGATCCGTCCAGTGGTTAAAGCGCTGATTGAGTAACAAACATCCATACATCTATACATACAAACTTTCGAGTTTATAATATTAGTCAGGATATCTTGCGTCACCAATGGTAGGGGCCAAGAAAACGCATAAATCAAAACAAAGCACAATTATAAGAAATTACACCTGCTCTTGTAATTAAGCGCGGCTGTATTTCACAAAAGTGTCAATTATTAACAAATACTTACTGGACCACCTACTGAAACGGTTTATCAATATTTTTTGCTCCTGTTTTTCTAAAGGATTTAGCTTAGTTAGTTAGAACCATTGAGGTTCTACAACTTGCAATAGAGAAGCAGTATCTTTTCACGGCTCGACGGAAAAGTGAAGTCAAGTGCCTAACAGATTGTAAGACGTAGCTGAGACAGTTGTATGTTTTTTTTATAAAACTATACCTACTTGTCTCACTCTCACAGTCTATGAGGAGGAGTACGCCACTTTACGTGGGGCCATTAACGTGTCAAAAAAATTAAGGTAATGTTGTTATTATTATTATTTTGTATAAATATAAACTATTTTATGAAACTGCTTTGAGTTTAATGAGATTTTAATTAGTGGTTAATAAAAGAAAGGCTTCATTACTAATATCAATTGACGATTATGAAATTAATTTAGTTATATTTTATTGTAATATTACTTTTTATAGTATACTTACTTACTTACTCCGTTGGCTCAACGATCCAAAGTGTGTCCTGGCATCCGATACGAGAACTCGCCATTTGTCCCGTATTTATAGTTTATAATATAATTTTCTCTGAATGTTTTTTTTTTATTATTTACATGCCTTATAAAAAATGAACAATGCTAACTCCCTTCTGGAGATATAGAAACTCATTGGTTAGAACTGTTTTGAATGTGGCACAGGTTGAAGGTGAGCGACCTCACAATATGTGTAATCGATTAGAAAAAATGTGTTCCATGAAACATTCAAACATACAGTTACCCGAATTGCTCTTTAATGTCCGTATCAATTTTCGATGAACAGTAGTCACATTTACAACGCGAGCTTGTAAATGATGATTTTTATTTCCATATCGAGGTCTTAAATATTGTTTGTACCCATAATATCACGAAAAACGTCGATAAATGTTAAAATTTACCGTCATAAATATTGGAACGCTTAGAACCATTTCGACATTCGTCTAAATTAGATAATTTCAAGTCGTTCCTCTACTAGTGACGGGGACGGGAAGATAAGTTACAAATTAGTGGCTTTAACAGTAAACACACGTAAGAAAAAGGCCGGTATTAGCCCGAAACTCAATTATCTATACGACCAATTGTCCAAAGTTCGGATCAATAAAATTAATCTTAACAGAACCGACGCCATTACCTACGGACCGAATTAATCTCGAGCGTTGATTAGTAAAACTATAAAAGCGGAAGTTTTAGAAGAATGCGGTTAATGAGAGGCTGAAACCCGATTTTATAGTTGATCGTTAAACGTCCGACAATTGTCTAATTGTTACCTACCTACTACACTATAAACACTGCCATCATCGTGGGAAGACGAGATCGAACTAATGCGACAGCGACGATCGGTGAAAGTCAAAAACACACGTTTTATGGCGTCACTCAACTTCTAAATTCGATTTGTAATTGAAACAACGAATCGCTTTTATCCCCAATTTTAAAATTCGAAATTTAATTTGCTTTTTATTGTGTTTGTGAGATATTTACGACCATTGCGGAGATTTGAGATAGACAGTAGCAATTAGAGTCAAAAATATCGCTAGGCAATCATGCGTTATTTCATTTCAATACAACTATGTTTTTAAGCTATTGCATAGCTTTTATATATTGCATAGATTCAAGAAATTCCGTAACGACAAACATGTAGCTCGGCCAAGCGTAACGTAACGTTACCGCGTTCTAAAAAACTTACAGTGCCATCTATTAGCGATTTGCGGTACTAAAAGGACTTAGTCAATTTTACTGGTGTAACTTTCTTAGTGTTAAAAGTTGATAAAAAATGCTGTGCAATAGCTTTACCGCGGCAGTCCCCGAGTGCCACATATTTTTTTTTAATTGAAGTCAATCCCAGCTTTTTGATTTAACTTTTCTTTCTTGTTTGTCGCCTTGTCTATGGACGATCGATTCAACCACCTATTTGCTAGCAAGCACTAACTTCTTTTTTCTCCCATCTCCTTAGACGGGCGGCACATTCAAACGGCCGGTACGCGACAGTGCGCTGCCGCGACAGCGGACGCGACGCGACAATACGTCGACGCGTCGCCGACTTGCGCGCGCGACGGTTCTCGGTCTAATTGGACGTTTAGTAACGTAGTAGGTATGTATGTGCACCCACCTACTATTTAGTACTTAACTTAGCATGATGTGGGAGGGTTGGCCAGTGGGATACTATATTTTGTACTTTAGTACTTATTTTATTGGAGTTTATTCATGTAGAATTGATTTATTTAAAGAGCTCGATATGAAAAATGTATAAGGGGTGATCGAGTGATGATCTACGTGTTACCGTTACTTTTAGTGTTTTTTTTTCAGCCCCGTAGGCTAAGGAAACATGGCCATGCCGCCTAATGCGAGGTCTTAGGTGGAGCTCCGCGTACGGCGAAGCCCGGAGCGCTCCCTGCGAGGCCAGTGGTCGAGATCCGCGTGGGGCGAACCCCAGAGCGCCTCTTGTGGGGCAGAAGGTAGAACTCCGCGTAGGACGGAGCGTTCCAAGTGAGGCCGGAAGCAAAAAAAATACTTTTTAATCATTCAATTTGGACTCCTTAGCGCGAGTACAACTCACACTTGACCGATTTTTATTATTTATTGTTTTATATCAGTATTAGTACCTAGAATAATCATACCAAGTTTCAAGCTTGTATGTATTACCGTTTTACGATAGAGATAAATCAAAAAATATTTGAGAGACCTATAAAAACACGTTTTTTTTGTATTTATATTTTACTTTTACCTTTTAATTTTACTTTTTTTTTTACTTTTTATATTTTAAGTATTTGTTATAGCAGCAACAGAAATACATATTCTGTGAAAATTTCAACTGTCTACCTGTTACGGTTCATGAAATACAGCCCGCTGACAGACGGACAAACAGGCTTAGTAATAGCACACCCTGGACACTTCATACAACGGGCCAGCAATGACGTTTCAAAATAGGAAAAACGGAACAAACAAAATGGCGGCGAAATCTTATACATCCGACAACCAAACCGTAACCAATCTGTATCAATCTGGATGACGAAGGTGTGACGTCGCAATTAGGGCTTCCAATCCCGCATTGCATTGCGGGATCTCGGTATCGGCGGGATCCAAAATTTTCAAAGGTGATAAGAGTGGTCAAAAATAACAAGTCGACAAAGAAACTAGAGCGGCCGACCCATGCATGCGCAGAACTCGATTTCTGTGTAATTTGTATGAGGGTAAACATGCGCGACGCATTCGTTCAGCGTTCAAGAATCGTTGGTCAAGAAAGGTATAGTATAACATAGCATAATAGCATTTATTCAAACATAAGTCAAAGAGAAACATGACTGGTATCATAGTTTTATTTAATAAGTACACTCGGAACAGAATTAAAGAAGAAATACAAAAATATAGAATCACTTTTCATTTTGAAAGTGTTTTCGAAGGAAACACAACATCCCCAACGTATCGTCAGCCAAACTACTTCGTATCTTACTGGCAAGATAACCGGCAGAAGAGAACGCCCGCTCAGCACCGCTCTGTTAGGTAGGTCAGTCAGGACCCGAGCGACAGCGCTCGCGAAAAGACGTCCCTGTATTGCTTATCAATCCCGCAAAATCCCGCGGATCCCGCACTTCCAATCCCGCAGTTAGCGGGACTGAAAAATCATGCGGGATCTCGGTATTTCGGGATCTCGGTATACCGAGATTGGAAGCCCTAGTCGCAATCTAGAGAGCGGCAGGAAGTGACCACACTGTATGTTAGTACTAATATATACAGGGTATAACAAAATTGGTGTAGGTCCCGATAACTGGGGGTTCTACTCGTCATACTGAACAACTTTCCCCAAGGAACCCATAGGCCATTCTCAAAAAAAATTTGACCCTCCATACTAAAACGTACAAAATCGTTCGATCAGCTGATCGATTTGTATGAAGAGTAAAGTTTTCAGCAAAGTCGTAGAACAAAAGTTGCTCAGTATGATGAGTAGAAGCCCCAGTTAACGAGAACTACACCAATTTTTTTACACCCTGTATATATAAGGTCTAACAAAATTAGCTGAAACTATTTTAACTGGTGCTTCTACCCATGAAACTGAACAACTTTCCCCATGAAACCTATAGTCAAATCTCAAAAAAAAATTTGAATTTCACATGCAAAGTTGGCTGATCAGCTGATCGAGTTTGTATGGGAGTGCCATTTTTTTTTGCTATTTGACTATGGGTTCCATGGGGAAAGTTGTTCAGTTTCATGGATAGAAGCACCAGTTAAAATAGTTTCAGCTAATTTAGTAACACCTTATATATAAGGTGTAACAAAATTAGCTGAAACTATTTTAACTGGTGCTTCTACCCATGAAACTGAACAACTTTCCCCATGGAACCCATAGTCAAATCGCAAAAAATATTTGGCTCTCCCATACTAACTCGCTCAGCTGATCAGCCAACTTAGTATGGCAAGTTCAAATATATTTTTTTTTACTATGGGGTAGAAGCACCAGTTAAAATAGTTTCAACTAATTTTGTTTCACCTTAAATATACTTTGGTAATAGGGTCCCATTGGTCACGGAACCCTACAAAGCGCGTCGACCATAACATCCCCATTACCATTAACAAGTGTAAATAAAATGGTAAACAGTAGTTAATTTATCGGCGGAACATCAACAAACGCCCAGGTTTTGTGCGACCAATCACCACGCGTCCCCGTCACGTGATTACATGCACTGTTAACCCTGTAATTGGTCAGTAAAAAGTGACGCGTGCGCAGTGCGTGCGAGCTGCGACTGCCTACGCTATCATTACGAATTTATTGTAGCCACTTGTTGGGTTTACGCGTTACTTTGTATAAAAGTTATTATTATTATTTGTGGTTGTCATTTTTTTGCACGAAACGTACGATTTTAGGATAAATAGTGTCCTACTCTTCTTTGTTAATTCATGACACGTCGCAATGAAGCGAAGGATTGACGTGCTAATTAATTGATTACTAGACATAGCATAGCCTGACATAGTTCCCAAGAGATCTAGAGTTGACTCAGTTTCCACGGTCGCGAGCCGCTCGTGGCTCGCGCACTCCGCACCCTCTCGAAGACAAACATAAAAACTATATTCACGCGAGCAAAGCCGCCGGCAAACGCTAGTTACCTAAAATAATTTAATTTAAAATAACATGCGTAAAGTAAAGTAAAAAGCTTCGGTGGCGTAACGGCTATAGGGATGCCGCCTCCTGTCCGGAAGGTCGTGGTTCGAATCTTGCCACGTACCAGTCTGATTTTGAATTAAGATTTCATATGAACGTTTATCCGACGCTCTTACGGTGAAGGAAAACATCGTGGGGAAACTCGCAGGGTGTGTGTGAAGTCGACCAACCCGCACTGGGCCCGCGTGGTCGACTATGGCTCGATCGCCCTAATACAGGGTAGGTTCGAGCCCCTCGGTGGGGACGTATATGAGCTGATATAACGATATGTAACTTCTTTTAAGCTGGTTAAGTGTATTTGAATTGTCACATTACGAATATCTTTATAACACATTTTAACTCGATTTTTGTACCTGCCACATATTTATGTCACACCCTGGACACTTCATACAACGGGCCAGAAATGACATTTCAAAAATGGAATGACGGAACAAACAAAACGGCGGCGAAATCCTATACGTTCGACAATCAAATTATAACCAATCTTTATCAATCTGGGCGACGAGGGGGTGAAGTCGCAATCTAGAGAGCGGCAGGGAGTGTTCATACTGTATGTTAGTACTTATACATATACTCTGCTTATGTTATAAGACTTTAATTTGTACATTGCTTGAAATTTTCATATTTCGTACTCATTTTTAGGGTTCTGTACCCAAAGGGTAAAAACGGGACACTATTACTAAGACTCCGCTGTCCGTCTTTCTGTCTGTATGTATGTATGTCCTGTCCGTCTGTCACCAGGCTTTATTTCATGAACCGTGATAGCTAGACAGTTAAAATTTTTACAGATGATGTAATTTCTGTTGCCGCTATAACAACAAATACTATAAATTTGATAAAGCGATAGTCCCCATACAAAAACGTGTTTTTTTTCAACTGAAAGAAACTAGCACCATCTAGTATGATTTTACGGAACCCTTTGTACTAGAGCCATCTAGTATGATGGTACGGAACTCTTTGTGTGCGGTTCTGACTCACATATGGCCGGGTTTTTTTTATTTCACACATTTGAAGGCCGTTAACAGGTAAAGTATTTTTAAAAGGTTGCTATCTACAGATCCGATAATTTGTTATTCGCAAATAAAGTTTTTTCTTGTTATCTGGTACCACTATTCCTAATAAGATCTCTCGCTACTCGATCTCTAGACAAAAACCTAGGCACGTAATAGTGTTCATCACATCATCACATCAGCTCATATATACGTCCCCACCGAGGGGCTCGAGCCTACCCTGAATTAGGGCGATCGGGCCTTAGTCGACCACGCGGGCCCAGTGCGGGTTGGTCGACTTCACACACAACCTTCGAGTTTCTTCGCAGGCGTATGCAGGTTTCCTCACGATGTTTTCCTTCACCGTATAAGAGCGTCGGATAAACGTACATATGAAATCGAAATTCGAAAACACATTGGTACGTGGCAGGATCGAACCACGACCTCCCGGTAATAGTGTTGCTAAACCGTATCCGAACAGGCGTGGCTCATTGCCCGTACCTACATACATACATTTGGAAGAATTGGGGCTGAAAATAGCCAGCGGCGTACGCGTGAGCGTGGGTTCCCTAAACAAACCATTCATTGAGCATGAGCACATCGCTGTTTCCTATTTGAAGCAGGGTTCCATAACCGGTAACGGGGATCGAACCGCCAGCAGCGAAAGCAGCGGGAGGTGATCGTGCCTACAGCTCCGGGACCTACCTGGACAGTAGGTAGTGGTTCTCTTCCACGAGGCACTCGCTTTGCAGAGTACCGGGACAAGCGTCTTGGCGGCAAGACCTATCGTAACTGGTCCTTGTTTTCACCTTATGGTGTTGGCAGGAATAGCGGCCCTCACTATATGACCTAGCTGTCGGTGAGTGAGGACGCTATATTATAAACCTGGTAGTTTAGCGTATCTGGTAGATATACGAGAGGGGAACCGGTAACGGGATTCTATTGCTAAGCCTCTACGCTGTCCGTCCATCCGTCTCTCTGTTCAACTTTTAAAAAGCTGCTGTTTCTTTTGAACCGTAATATGTGCTGGCTTGCCCATGATGAAAGTTTCTACACATGTCTTAAGAATATGTTTTAAATTTTCAAAAATATCTTGTATTAAAAAAATTAAAAATCCCAAAAAAAATTTGAGCGGTGTACGTATGTTACGTATGTTGTGAGTAGGGCTCACGCTTGACCGATTCCTCAGTTTTAGCGTGTGCGGCGGAGCGCGTGTCTACACTGGGGTGTCGCGTTTAATTGCCCGGATAATGATTGCAATTTGCACCTACTTAGTTATTAATTTATTTGTGTGTAAAACATGATCACCTGACAAGTAATTACAAATCATGGTTACGCTCTAGTGGAAACTCCTCGTTATTACATCGGTTGAAAATCCAAAGATATATTTATTGGACGAAAAGCGTTTAGGGCTAAATGCGTGTTGGATGAAATGCGTGTCGGACGAAATGCGTGTTGGACAATAGGTGTGTTGGGTGAAATGCGTGTCGGACGAAATGCGTGTTGGACAATAGGTGTGTTGGGTGAAATGCGTGTCGGACGAAATGCGTGTTGGACAATAGGTGTGTTGGGTGCAATGCGTGTTGGACAAAATGCGTGTTGGTATGATTGGCTACTAGCCCTACAACCTCCACTAACCCGGATTTGGCCCCCGTAGCTGGAGTATGGCCTAACCTTTCCGAGTTTTTGGTAAGAAATGTCAACCTAATGAATACAGGATGTTTGTTAAAACATAGAAACCCAATCTTACTTAAGGCGAGGTATTGATTAGAACAATTGTCTCTGTCTTTTTCTTTACGTGTAAAGAGTTAAGGAAATAATCACACTTTTTCACTTTTTCATTACAGTCAAAAACTACAATGAAATTATAAAAAATAATAACATTACTCACTTTGTATTATCAAAACAAATATTGTTGCATATTTTTAAAAATTTATACTTCAATATATATTAGTCATAACTAGAGTTGAAAGCAACAGTGTAGACCTATCTTTGGGATTTTTTTCTATCGAGCCGAAACTGCTCAATCATGTTTCTAATAGCTTTTTACTTTAAGGAACATCATCAACAATAAGGGTATTTTTTTTCAACCTTGGGTTGTCTATTGTTTAGAAGTAATTGACGTCAAAAATAACGAAAATCTATAATATTACCGCCTTAACTCTTTCACGAGTTGGGGCAATATGTTTGCCAGGAATGCTGTGTCAATATTAAACACTATTGATCTCGAATAAGGTTCAATTTTCTCTTTTTCGCCGCAGTTACGTTGCTCGTAAAAGGATTAAGTAAATTAAAGTTATGGGGGTTAAACCTTATCCTCAGCAAAGGTATTTGTAAAGAGTTGTGGATTTGTAGGTACATTATAAAGGCAAAATTTTTCGACACCGGAATATTAAACTTTAAAAAACATTTGTGTCGATGCGGTGGATAAATAATAATTGGTTATCAACAAGTGATTGCTAGTTATAAACATAATTGCTGGCACGCGTCCATCAATCATTTCGTTATTATGGACGATATTGATACAACAAAATTATACACTAATTTCATTCATAGCTAGGCTATCTGTTTCTCTAGGCTGGGCTAGGTAAGACATAAGAGTTGTTTTTGGGTGGCAAGTTTGTGGACTCTCCGATCTGGTATTTTTAGTTCATTCGCGTGCCATATTTGAAAAGACTCAAGGGCATAGCACTGCAACAATCAGTTTAGTCAGATGTTCTCATTTTTAGGGTTCTGGAGCCAAAATGGCAAAAATCTAAAACCTTATATTTCGACATGTTCGTCTGTCTACTGTCCGTTTGTCACATTAAAATTTCTCTGCCACTTTAGACCTACATTAATGAAACTTAGCAAGTACCCAGATGTTAAATTTTGACTCAAAATGGAAAACGATATGTCAAAAACGTTGGGTACATGACGTAAGAGGGAGATATATTTATTTAGTGCAGCCCTCAAAGGCAGAATCTTTCAATGAGTCTCATGAAATAAGTCTCTCTCTGAACACTTTTTACTTGCGAGTGACGAAGGAGTGAACTGTAAAACAGATGGCTGTTGGGGCAGTAAAGTTCTCGAGTGGCGACCGCGCACCGAAAAACGCAGCGTAGGCAGGCCTCCCACTCGGTAGACCAAGGTCGCGGGAAGCCGCTGGATGCGGGTAGCGCAAAACCGGTCGTCGCGGAGGCCTATATCCAGCAGTGGACGTCCTTCGGCTTATATGATGATGATGACGAAGGAGTGGAGACAGTACTGTGATGGTATAAAAATCAAAGTTAAGATTTTGATGAGGATTGATTTTCTTAAACTAACAGTCTATAAAACAAAGAAATTAAAAAATCGAACCACTCCGGGAGTGCTTACAGAATTGAAAACTTTTTACAGTTTTATAAATTTTGACCCTGCGAGTGTTCCTGGTAAGGTATCGGTTACGTTACATGGTTACAGTGTCGCAAGTTCAATGTTTTTTTCATCTCAAATACAGTTTTATAAGTTTTGACCCTGCGAGTGCTCCTGGTAAGGTGTCCGTTACGTTACATGGTTACAGTGTCGCGAGTTCAATAGTTTTTTCCCATCTCAAAAATGCCCAACGCGCTAAAAGAAGTTTTCACTTAAAAAATATGTATTCATAATATGTGTGTGTGTGTGTGTGTGTTTGTTTGTTTGTTCGTTCGTAGATTTGGGTTAAATTTAGGTTGCCGTTTGTTTAGATTTCCTCTGTCTTAATTTTTAAGGGTTGCTATTATATTAAAAAAAACACTTACCTATTATTTATTTATTATTTTTTTATAAAAATTTAAGTGCGTTTGGCTGCACCTCTCCTGATGTTTAGTGCCGATGCAGCCAACAATGTAACCTAAAAATGGTTATAACGAATTTAATAAAACCGGTACGATACAATAACTAATGCAGTAGTTTCTTATTCCTGAAAAATCATAATAAGGTACCCGCAATACAAAACAAATGAATTTTTATTGCAGATTGTAAAAATCCATTTAATTATTAGTTCAACCACTTAAAAACTATGTTAGTAAAATTATCAATTCAAATTACTAATAAAATCACATAACAATAATTTAAATTAAATAACAGCGTCCAAACCCAGGCTGTTTGTTATTTTTTCTCAAAAATGATTCTTAATAACTAGGACTTAATAAGATCTACTGGTCAGGGTAAATACTTAATTCAGGAAAAATCCGAGTAACGCACCTCCTATTAAAAAAAATTGTAAGTTTTTCCTCATGTCCGTCTGATATACCTAACTTTATACTTTGTCACTAGTAATTGTAATGTTTAATGATGATTTGTTTATTTTTTTCGACAGATGGTGAAGGTAAGAAAGTACGCACAGCCTGGCTGTACAATTAATCGAAGCAGCATTTACAAAATACAGTGTAAAGTATATAAAGCGACACTCAAGGGACGTTACGTTATTGAGAGTTTTCGTTATACTGAGAGAAATTTATAGTAATATCGAGTGACGTTATACAGAGTTTACACTGTATTAAGCTCTAAGGTGATTCTTTAAGTTCCAAAGTTCCAATCTTTTTAATTATGAGACTAAGAATTCTGAAAAAATACAGATACTAGATATTTCCTAGGTGATCAAATCAGGAATAAAGACTTCCGTAGGAGAAACAAGATAACCCACATAGCTCACAGAATCGCTAAACTTTTAGGTGACTAGGAGACGGTGCAAATAGCTCGTAGAACTAATGGCCGTTGGAGCAGCAAAGAGGACCAACGACCTGGTGAAGGTCGCGAGAAACCGCTGGACCGGACGTTGTGAAAATCCTTGGGAGAGCTGATGATTATGATGGCTAAATATTAGTAAAATGAGCAAACGAAATTTAATTTTGGTGATAAAGAAAGCGTGAAGCGTCGGTGGCTCAACCGGTAACGACTCGGTCCATCTAACCAGAGAGGTACCGGGTTCAAATCTGGACGGCCAATGTACCAATGAGTTTTTCAAAAACTTACGAACATATCATTACCGATTGCTTTAACGGTGAAGGAAAAACATCGTGAGGAAACCTGCACAGGCCTGCGAAGAAACTCGAAGGTTGTGTGTGAAGTCGACCAACCCGCACTGGGCCCGCGTGGTCGACTAAGGCCTAATCGCCCTGATTCAGGGTAGGCTCGAGCCCCTCGGTGGGGACGTATATGAGCTGATATAATAATAATAATAAAAATAAAGAAAACGTTTCTCACACAACCTGCTTCACAACGACCAATTAACCTTTTAGGCGCTTATTCAAAACGTACGACGGCGCTGACACGCACATAATTATCAAAAAGTTATATCCGGTCCGGTTTAGCGGGGGTCGGCCGCGCTGCGGGTTTCTCAGTATTTTTGTATAAAACCTATAATAACTAATTACTTCTAGTAAGCTGATTAAATTTCCTTTTCGATTTTTTTTTGGATTTCGTCTATATCACAAAAAAAAATCAATAGAACACGATTAATTTGAAAGTTTTGTTTTTTGATGTGTAACATCTTTGCTCTCGCTTTCCTGCAATTTGTGGGAGTGATTTCGTGAAATGGGACGGAAATGTGTAACAGGAAATGCGAACGTTTTTTAATTCTCGTAAACTAAGGTTGTCATAGCCATGCAGCCTAGTGTGATGGCAAAGGCAAAGATGACATACTACTATTCGAAGGGTCGGCCCGTGAATGTACGACCCGATAATTAATTACTTTCATAAGTATTTTGTCACATGTTACACATCATATGCGAGTACTGTAGGTCTCGTTTTTTTTTGTTTTGTTTTACTATTTCTTTTTATATTCTACATATATACAGTTTAATTTTTTTTTTCTAATGGCTTATATCACGTAATCTCAACGTAAAGCAAGGCATTATAATATCCCAAGGGAGATAAAGTTGCATGAAACTCCCGGAGGGATGTAATGTGATTTGAATATGGAACGTTAGAATTCGTAAGAAAACTCTAAGCATACGGGTACTGTAACTCAGATCCAGAAAATACTTTTTTCTTGGTCTGACCATTGTCATCATTACAGCTCATATACGTCCCCACCGAGAGGCTCGAGCCTACCCTGAATCAGGGTGATTAGGCCTTAGTCGACCACGCGGGCCCAGTGCGGGTTGGTCGACTTCACACACAACCTTCGAGTTTCTTCGCAGGCGTGTGCAGGTTTCCTCACGATGTTTTCCTTCACCGTTAAAGCAATCGGTACTCGTAAGTATGTACGTAAGTTTTTTTGAAAAACTCATTGGTACATTGGCCATCCAGATTTGAACCCGGTACCTCTGGTTAGATGGACCGAGTCGTTACCGGTTGAGCCACCGACGCTTTGTTGAGCCACCGACGCTTTCACCATTGTTTGACCATTGTCAGAGAGTTTATTGGAAAATCGAGCTGGCTATGAAACAGAAGACGGTGTTTGGTGTAATTCTAGTTATTGTTTATATAGCTTTTATATGGCTTTTAAGTAGGTGTGAAAAGTAGAGTAGGTATTCAACTCTGGAATAAAGCCTGCTACGCTCGGGAGTTGCTTTGAGTCCCTCGTTACGCTCAGGGTCCAGTGATGCCGCCCGTGACGTAAGACACTGTTTTATTCACTTGGTGCATAATCTACTAATATAAAATTGTTTTTGACTGCACCTCCTATAGGTCTACAGTTACAAAATTTTGTGTATTTTATAACGCAAAATAAAAAATGGCGAGTCCCAAAAAAAAGGTGCTTTTTTTTTTTTATTCACTATTGGTAAGCCCTTGACAACAACCGTGCTTGCAAGTAAAAGTCGCACCAAAAAAATATTTGTACACCCCCTCGTGTGGGGTATAAATAAATTGTTTTTTTACCTGACTGCCTCTGAAGGGCGGTTTAGTTTTTCGAATGTATGTTTGTATGTATGTAGATTTCTATGTTTTCTGCTATAGCCTGAACGGCTTGAAGGATTTTAACGTTGCCACTAACACTACGACCTCCATCACCCGGAATCAGCCACCGTGTGTGGAGTATGGACCAACCTAATAATAACCGCCTCCGTGGGGTAATGGTTAGTCCATTCGCTTCACACCACGAGGTCGTGGGTTTGATTCCTGGTGGGGTAAACTTTGTAAGACTCGGTTTGGTTAGTGGTAGAGCATTTTCATAGCCCGCCTGGCCAGCTACCACCATCTTATCTAAGTCTTGCCACCAAACATCAGTGTTAATAGCATTGATGTATTCCGGCTGGAAGATAAGGTAGCCAGATCCCAATTGCGTTGGGGAATCTTGGTAAGCCCGCTTCCATCTTCGGTATCATCGTCACTTACCATCAGGTGAGACGATGCCAAAGGCTTACAAATTGTAAAAAAAAAACTTCCCAAGCTTTTGAAGAGACGCGTGCCCTAGCAGTGGGTACGTTATGGTTTGTTAGCGAGACCCAGGAAAACGATTCAGAGTATCCTGAGACAAACCGTTTCCAAGTAATGACTCCGGAACCTAACTTCAAGCTCGGCCTGAGACACGCTTGGCCGCTTTTTCCCTTTTTACGTAAATCACAATTATTTTGTGGAGGTTATTGATCAACAGTTCAGAGGAAATGCGAATAATATCTTTATAGCTCTGTTTATTAATTATAATAAACACAATATTATTGATTCTGTTTGTAAATCCCACTAAGCAATTAAATACGTGAATGTTTTAAAATCTAGACTTCTGCCTATACATAATAGGTAGTTACATAAAACGAGGTATCTCAGTAGACTCCCTCTCCTTGAATTTCCTGACACTCAATAAACAGCACCCTTTAAGTCCAGCCGCAGCGAGTACACGCGTTACACACAAAACAATCTTATAATGCATCGTTTTGCATTCCTATCGCCGGCCATTTGTACGGGTTCACAGCTCCTGCTAGTTAGTGCTGGACGCTGGCCCATTGATCCGTCCGTCCGGGAGCCGACAATGGTTGGGAAGCTCAGGAGCGGCGTCTGCGCAGCCATTTAGTATGCTAGCGCGGGCTGAGTATGCCTTACTCGGCCGGTGATAGATGAACACGCAATAATTGGGGGAGATTGTTCAGTAGTGGTAGGCAGCAAGGTGTTTGTCCTAGAGGATGGACAATCTGTTCGCAAAGTTTATACATAACTGTATTGTCCTTTCATCCATCAGGATTCATACAGATGTAACATAATTGGTGTAAACAGGACGTCTCTTATTCTCCGTCAAATTCTCAAACAAATAACATTTGATTCGCAAAAACACTTTTTTGTATGTCGTGGCAATATCATTGAAATTAACTAAACAGGTTTCACGCCCAATATTATGTGTTGTGGCAATATCATTTAAATAAACTAAACAGGCTTCAGGTCAAGTATTATATGTCGTAACAATATCATTTAAATGAACTAAACAGGCTTCAGGCCCAATATTATGTATCGTGGAAATATCATTTAAATGAACTAAACAGGCTTCAGGCCCAATATAATATGTCGTGGTAATATCATTGAAATGAACTAAACAGGCTTCAGGCCCACTATTATATGTCGTGGCAATATCATCCAAATGAACTTAACAGGCTTCAGGCCCAATATTATATGTCGTGGCAATATCATTGAAATGAACTAAACAGGTTTCAGGCCCACTATTATATGTCGTGGCAATATCATTGAAATGAATTAAACAGGCTTCAGGCCCAATATTATATGTCGTGGCAATATCATTGAAATGAACTAAACAGGCTTCATGCCCAATATTATATGTCGTAACAATATCATTGAAATTACCTAAACAGGTTTCAGGCCCAATATTATCACATCAGCTCAAATACATCCCCACCGAGGGGCTCAAACCTACCCTGAATTAGGGCGATCGAGCCTTAGTCGACCACGTGGGCCCAGTGCGGGTTGGTCGACTACACACAACCTTCGGAGTTTCTTCGCAGGCATATGCAGGTTTCCTCACGATGTTTTCCTTCACCGTATAAGAGCGTCGGATAAACGTACATATGAAATCGAAATACGAAAACACATTGGTACGTGGCAGGATCGAACCACGACCTCCCGGATAAGAGTTAACGGCCCTTGCCATAATATTATATGTCGTGACAATATCATTGAAATGAACTAAACAGGCTTCAGGCCCTTACGCACCCACACCCTTCCCTAAGAGTGCGGGTTGCTCCGATGAAGGATTTACAGGTCTTGATTGACCTAAATCCACAGGGGGAGTTTTAGGGGGTAGGTTCAGCCTTCAGCTGTGAGTCCAACATAACCAGTACAGCCAGGCTGCACCATTTCATGGATGGCGAGATCATGAAAATCAGAGTTGAGTCAGAAAAGCGAGCGATTATAGGTTCGTTTGGTTTGATGATGATACTGTCGAAGAGCCTCACGAAGCGAGGCTCCCCCCCTCCTGGGTATTGGATGGAAGGCAGTTTAGGTTAGGTTTATTTTACATGATAAGCTTGATTAGATCATTAATCCTTTACCTTATAAAGGATTAATGATCTAATCAATCCATTTGATGAAATGGCCAATTCTACGACGACCATGTCATCATCATTACAGCTCATATACGTCCCCACCGAGGGGCTCGAGCCTACCCTGAATCAGGGCGATTAGGCCTTAGTCGACCACGCAGGCCCAGTGCGTGTTGGTCGACTTCACACACAACCTTCGAGTTTCTTCGCAGGCGTGTGCAGGTTTCCTCACGATGTTTTCCTTCACCGTTAAAGCAATCGGTAAGTATGTACGTAAGTTTTTTGAAAAACTCATTGGTACATTGGCCGTCCAAATTTGAACCCGGTACCTCTGGTTAGATGGACCGAGTCGTTACCGGTTGAGCCACCGACGACGCTCATGTCCGACCATGTCATAAAATGGTCTATTTTTTGATATCGCTACGACATATTATATTATATTAGTGTACAAATCGCAAATCGGGCCAAATCGCTCATAACTGTCAGTACCGACGGGACGGCCACTCCGGAACATGTTTGTTGATCAATACGGAAACCGAAAATGGACAGAGGAGTTGATGAAACAATATATTTATGAAATTATTAGCTTGTACAGTCAACGCCCGCTGCCACTTTGCTACTTGCCACGGGCTAACAGATACCCGCTTTGGCACTCGAGTTCTCGAGTGGCAATCGCGTACCGAAAAATAAAGCGTAGACAGTCCTCCCACTCGGTGGACGGATGACCTGGTGAAGGTCGCGGGAAACCGCTGGCAGCGCAGAACCGGTCGTCGTGGAAATCCTTGGGGAATGCGTTTTTCCAGCAGTGGACGTCCTTCGGCTAATATGATGACAGTTAACGGCATCGTTTCCTACACTCGTTGAAGTACACAGGAAATCTTAGGGTCTTTGTTACCTTTCACTTGCAGGCGACTGTACATATTGCACGACACTTCATTGATAAATTCTCAATAGATGACTATGTATTTATCTGTGCCTACTCGTATTGTGTTGATGATTCACTGAAACAAATGAACCCCCCATTTAAGTTCCTTCAATGAGCAATGACAAAAAGTCACTTCTCCTAATGAGTAGGCAAAGATAAAGCCGTCGGCATCTCACAAAGGGTCTGGCGGTCCAAATAAAAGGATCGGCCGATGTGAAAAGCCAAGTATTGTTTTATATTAAACTGAAACAACAATAGGTAGCCTTTTCAATGGGCAATGCCGCCACAATGAGAGGCATAAGGGGTTTGTCACACGGCGCCACACGAATCTACCATGAAAGTAAGTAAGAGGAATAAAAACTACTTATTATTTGAAAATTGTTTATTACACTTTTTCTTATCATTAACTAGCTTTTGCCCGCGGCTTCACCCTATACTTGGACATAGATTGTTTAAGATCCACCGAGAACTATGTCGAGCTATGCTAATTATAAGTCTAGGTATGTCACTTCCTTCCCCCACAACAACTAACTCTATGCAAAATATCCGTTTCTCCGTTGCGTACGACATGCGCGGGCGTGCAAATAAGTTTTCTTCAGATCCCTTTCCACCCTCTCAACTATCTCTTTTTAAATATCATGTCAATCGCTACGCTACACTACGCTACTGCACACTACGCTACGCTACTGAACGCTGAACTTCACTCCACTCCACTCCGCTGCACTACACTACACTTTGCTGCACTGAACTGCACTACACTAAGTACAAACTTTTATTTCTGCTTTTCATTTATATTTATAAGTATATAGTATGGATTAATTAATGAAGTAATAATATTGGTGAATACTGCAACGGTCAAACAGTTCCAACTCACCTATGTTTTCCTACTGTTAAGAAAATCATTAAAAATAAAAAAACTTATACAACTGGATAATAAATATATCTGTTCATATTTTCTTAACCTCGACTGGCAAGATCCTAACAGCATTTTACCTAAAGGTTTATGGTAAGTGATGATGATACCGGAGGTGTAAGCAGGTTGAAAGTATCCTCTTAAAAATTGAATCTCTGGAGAACGAGCTATTCCATATCTCTGATACCAGAACACAACAAAGTTGTAACATCATGATGTTTACCGGAAAGACATAGACATTGTGATAGCTATCTAGGGAGACTTAGGTAGTACCCTCCTACGATATGCAATGAACGATGCGGCAGTAAAGTTCTCGAGTGGCGACCGTGCACCAAAAGACGTAGCGTGGGCTAGCTTCCCACACGGTGGACCGAAGACGTGGTGAAGGTCGCTGGAGACCGCTGGAGGCGGGCAGCGCAGCACCGGCCTTCATGGAAATCCTTGCGGGAGGCCTTTGTCCAGCAGTGGACGTCGTTCGGCTGATATGGTGATGATGACCCTCCTACCAACAAACCCTGATCCTAAGTATAATGTTAAGATTCCGCCAGGAATCGAACCCGCCACTGCTGCATAACCAGTAAAAGTAGTCATTGTGCGACGTGTGCTGGCTCAAACTCTCGTAATCAGATTCTCATAGCCGCGAAGGCAATGTTACACCTAATCAATGAAAACCTTTCATCTTACGATACAGGCTTAGCTTAGTAGGTAGACCACAGATCTTTAATGCAATTAAATTGTCGCGTCGGTGGCGTAACAGCTAGGGCAGCTACCCCCTGTCCCGGAGGCTGTGGTTCTAATCCTGCCACTTACCAATGTGTTTTTGAATTTCGAATTCATATGTTCAATTCACGCTCTTGCGGTGCAGGAAAACATCGTGAGGAAACCTGCACACGCCTGCGAAGAAACTCGATGTAAAGTCGACCAACCCGCACTGGCCCCGCGTGGTCTACTAAGGTCCGATCGCCCTAATTCAGGGTAAGCTCGAGCCTCTCGGTGGGGACGTATATGAGCTGATATGATGACGTACATTGTCGTAATTTTCTAAATAAATTATATATTATGATTTCTGTCTAAAGGCAGTTTTTTCTTTTTCTTCTGTAAAGGTATATAAAAGGAAAAGTGACCGACTGGTATATCAACGCACAGCCAAAACCACTGAACAGACTTCGCTGAAATTTGGAATATAGGTAGAAATTAGTACGTGGGCATCCACTAAAAAAGGATTTTGGGTAATTCCCATGGGAACGGCAAAAATAGGATCTGCGCGGGCGAAGCCGCAGGCACCCACTAGTTTTTAATAAAGTTCATATATTATTTATTACTAGTATTCAATCAAGAAGAGATGCGAGAAGTTACGGCACAACGTGGAAGTCACGAGTAGTTCCCACTTCCATGTAAACACACCCTTACCCCTCCCGAACATAAGTGGACAATAGCGGACACCGCTCACCTTGTGAACATAATGTTAATGCGACCCAACATCACATTGTTCCGTCACCTGCGCGCGCGCAGACGGGCTGCTGCGTCTTGCGCTGCGACTCCACCGCGCCTTTGTTCTCGACTGCTGTGATGATGCGACAATTGTTGCCCTTTTGACAGCTCTGTTGTGATTTCAGGCTCTTGAACCTGCTTTAGCCGACACAGAGTGAAATACCGTAGTATAAAAACCTCTATCGTTAGTGTTCAGTTAAACCTACATGAACATGACTTTAGTTATACCTACATGATCATAACTTTATTTATACCTACATGAACATGACTTTAGTTATGCCTACATGAACATGACTTTAGTTATACCTACATGATCATAACTTTATTTATACCTACATGAACATGACTTTAGTTATACCTACATGATCATAACTTTATTTATACCTACATGAACATGACTTTAGATATACCTACATGAACATGACTTTAGTTATACCTACATGAACATGACTTTAGTTATACCTACATTAACATGACTTTTTATAAAAGTTTTTGTACTTTTATGAGCGAACCTGTCAAGATAACGGCAGGCAAACAAGCAAACGTTTTGACTGTATTTGTTTGATTATATAAATTCTTAAATCCTCCTACTAAAGCTTTTCTGTTAAACTAGTAAATGCCAGACGACTTGCTTGTCCAGATAAGTGACGGAGGCCTCGTAATTACTGCTAATGGTCGAGATTACCGCTGACAAATGAATGAGAATACTGTCAACCGTAGCTTCTGCCAATTTTGAAATAAGAACAGAAAAAAAATTACAGAAAATTCTGCGCTTTAATAGGTTTAGAAGTAGTTGTTTGATTCACTAGCGTCAATCAACAGTATTCAACAGGCATAGATAATGATTATAATAGATATGCTTAATAGCGAAAAAAGTTTCATCGTATTTTGTATGCAAGTATAAACAGGGCAAACAAAACGAGCTGCATCTTGAACGTTAAGATTTACAGACTAGAAACTCTTGAACCAAGTTTGTGCTACTGATTGATACTGCATTAGGTCCATAAACCGCACAAATTTTAATTGCTGCCTGTGTTGCATTTTAACCTTTTTTTACATCATCATATTACGTCCCCACCGAGGGGCTCGAGCCTACCCTGGATTAGGGCGATCCGGCCTTAGGGCCACGCGGGCCCAGTGCGGGTTGGTCGACTTCACACACAACCTTTCGAGTTTCTGCGCAGGCGTGTGCAGGTTTTCTCACAATGTTTTCCTTCACCGTATGCGTCGGTGGTATAATTGTGTGGCTAGGACCGCTACCTCCTGTCCTGGAGGTCGTGGTTCGAATCCTTAAGTCATTACGAATCGTCTCGCAAGCAGGTTTGACGACTTCCAGCCTCCCGAACGAGGCAGCTCCCGAAGAGGCTTTAGTAGCATAGACCACATACATACGCTGCGGCAGATTATAAAGAAGACTGAAGAGTGCAATCAGCCACTATTCTTGGCATTTGTATACTTATTCTCATTACAAACAAAAGGCATCATCAACGCAAATGACAGAAAAATGTTTTTTTTTATTCAGTTTTTCAGAATTATACTATAATCGCACTAAGTTTTACGCTTGTATGTATTAGCATTTTCAGGGTAGAAATAATCAAAAACACCTCTAAAATAAACACGTTTTTTGTATGGGATCCTTAATTTTTCTCTTTTTCTATTTTTTTTAATATTTTCTCTTTTTCTAAGTTCCCTGGAAGCAAAACGACATGGTGGCATTTTTATACAGACACTTCAACACCTCTATGTATCGATAGTCAATTTGGCACCGCTGCTGGAATCTCCTCCACTCGAAACCTATCCAGTTACAGCGAGGGGTGAGACAGGGAGAAGTTATATCTTAGAAACTGTTCACCGCCGCCCTGGAAGATGTTTTCAAGATTCTGGGCTGGAGGAAGGGGACTATCTACATCAACCACTAGTAAATAACCCACGTCCAGATCGCTGACGATATCTTGGTCATGGCTGAGACTGTTTAAGCCTCAGTAAAGTCTCTCAACAAGTGGGTCTTAAAATGAACATGGACAAGACGAAAATTATGTTAAATGTCCGTGTCGCACCCACCCCTCTAAAGGTTGGAGACTACACTTGAAGTTGTTGACGAATATGTATACCTGGAACAAACAGTCCAGCTAGGTAGGTCCAACTGCAAGAAAGAGATCAATCGATGAATCCAACTCGGCTGGGCAGCGTTCGGGATGATTCGCAATATCTTCACGTCCCAAATACCGCAGTGTCTCAAGACTAAGGTCTTTGACCAGTGTGTTTTGCCAGTGATGACGTATAGAACTGACACATGATCGCTTACTATGGGTTTCATAAGAAGGCTCAAGGTCACCCAAAAGGCAATGGAGCGAGCTATGTTCAGAATTTCCCTAAACGATCGAATCAGAAATGAGGAGATCCGCAGGACGCAGGAGAACCAAAGTAACTGACATAGCTCACAGAATAACTAAACTGAAATGGCAGTTGTTAGGGCACATAGCTCGTAGAACAGATGGCCATTGGGGTAGTAAAGTTCTCAAGTGGCGATCGCGCACCTGAAAACGTAGCGTAGGAACATCTCCCACGCGGTGGACCGAAGACCTGGTGCATATCGCGGGAAGCCGTTGGATGTTGGCAGCGCAGGACCGGGTCGTCGTGAAAATCCTTGGGGGAGGACTTTGTCCAGCGGAGGACCTTTTTCGGATATGATGATTTAAATGTTGTTATAGCGGCAATAGAAAAAAACTCTCTATGAAAGTGTTAACTGCCTCCTGCGAAAATTACGTACGGTTCATGAAGCCTGCTGACAGGCTGTACGCTAAAAACCAAAACACTTACTAAGATATATGATAATTTTAGAAAAAACTAATTGAGCGTCAGTATCAGAGACTGTCAAATTCAGAGAAGATTGTGGCAACATTGAATTTTTTATAGTATATTTATACTACGACACAAGACAATTTTTAACATAAACATAGCTTTAAGTTTCTTTAGTACAACATGTATTTTTATGCCGTTAAAACTAGTTAAATTGATAAGATCATTGGTATTTCTGCGTTTTGAAAAAAGACGCACTTAAGCGATAATGTCCTTACAGCATCGTCATCGTTGACGATGCTGTGAGGACATTATCGCTTAAGTGCGTCATTTTTCAAACTTATAATTATTTTTCAGCGTTTTTCAAACATACCCTCATAACGACGACGGTGACTGTAAGGACTTTATGGCTTATAACTGCGTCTTTTTGTCGTACATAAAACTTTCGGACATAGAATAATGCTATGTAAGTATACAGATAGTAGTAGATAGTATTGATATTACCTATATTTTATTTTATTACGTTTTTATTTTTAAAACGGTGGACCGATGACCTGGTGAAGGTTGCGGGAAGCCGATGGATGCGGGCAGCGCAGAACCGGTCGTCGTGGAAATCCTTGGGGGAGGCCTTTGTCCAGCAGTGGACGATTTGTGGCTGAAGGTTCCCGTAGTAAAATAAACTGTTTAACTGAGATAAGTAGGTAATATTTTAACACCGTGTCAGAATGGATGATCACTGTTGATAATCATAATTTATCCTCGACTTCAACTTAGATTTAATCAAGCTCACCAAAATCCACAATAAAAACTCATTATTACAAAACGACACAGTGCTATAGAATGCATTTAATAAAAGCCTGGGATTAAGGATCTCATTGGAATTCTGTTTTTTTTTTGTTCTTGTGGTCAGTTGTTTAGTGGACGCATATGTGGTTGCTCATTTAGTTTAGTGGTTGCCGGTATAACAATAAAAACGAAATTTGATCATTGTGGTCGGAATGGTGGTGACTTTAATTAAGGCAAAGTCTGTCTTCTTAATAATTGAAGACGCTAAACACGTTAATAGACCGACTTCCATCGCAACAACTTAGTACATTTTTGCATTATTATTTTTGGTTTTTGTTAATCTTCTAATAAAGTACTACACCGATTTTGATAAAATTTATATGGGACCACACGGGAAGCACTAGATTTCAAATAAAAGAAAAATCATAAAAATCAGTTCCGCCAGTTCTGAGGTAACAAACATAAAAAAAACATACAGACGATTTGAGAACCTCCTCCTTTAAGGAAGTCGCTTGAAAAGTAGGTACTAGCTATGAATGATTTTTGTTCTCTTTCAAGTTCCTAAAGGATGAAAATGTAAATAAAATATCACTAGAAATGGCAATTTTTTAAACTAAAAATCTTGTTTTTTTTAAAATTACTTTAAAACTAACTTTTACCCGCGGCTTTGCTTGCATGAATACGTTTTTATGCCTATAACTCAGAATGCAAGCGGCTTGCGAGGATAAAATAAAAATTAGCCTTTGTGATTGTACTTACGTAGTAACTAATTAGTAATCTGTGATTGTACAGTGCTTGCTCTATCTACTTATCAAATTTAATTGAAATCCGTTCAGTTATTTAGGCGTGAAAGTGGAACAAATATCCATACTTTCGCCACAGTCTAAGAATCCATACTGTGCTTTCGCGTTTTTACTAGATAATATTATAGTGCGAAGTCAATATTTGGTTGCGAAAGTTGTAATCATCAGGGAGTCATCAGTACTTTGCAAAAAACAGTCTTAGGATCCGTACAGTGGTCCAACGCCTTTGATGTTGCGTCAAAGCCGACATCACTAGTAACTGCGTACGTGTTCTTGAACCCTCGCGCCTGAATGTATGGACTATCCCAAGTTGTGACCATGGAAACTTGGGTTTGACCTCTTCGGTTGCGCTCCTTGGCCCCCGCACAATTGCAACAAGTGTCCGTATTTATTCTTTAGACTGTGGCAAACCTATAATTGCTGAGATGGAATACATTAAATTTTGATCTAAAAATAGTTTTACGACACCAAATATGTGTTTACACTTTTCAATTCAATTCAATATCTAGACAGTTAAAATTTTCACAGATGATGTATTTCTGTTGCCGCTATGACAACAAATACTAAAAATTAGAAAAAGTAAAAAAATAAGGAGTATTTCCATAAAAAACGTGTTTTTTTTAAACGTCAGAAACTAGCGCCATCTAGTATGATGGTAAATAACCCTATGTGTAAATCAATAAACAATTATTAGTTAATAACGTCAAAATTAAATCCTTGATATAAACCAGATTATGTCATTAGAACATGAAAACAATATGACACGAAAAGTTATACATAAAAATCATTGAATGCATTTAACAAGAAAAGGCCAGTTCCCACGGACAGCACCCGGTCACGAGTATAACGCGAGAGTCAGCCATCGCTCCCATCAACCATATTAGAGGGAAAGGAACGACCCGGCTCCCGATGCACTTAATATTTAAATGTCATACATTAGCTACGAGAGCTTCCCCTTAACCAGCTGTGCCCTGCCGCGTTATCAGATCATCGTCTCCACTCAGCTCCGATCTCACGTGAATAAATCCAATATTTTATGGCGCGCCATTGTTATCCTCATTAACCTTTTGTCTCATTAGATGTTCGCTTCACATCCAACCTCCTTTCTGGTATCTTTGATGACAGCTACGATTAGATTACTTTTTTTAAATCAAATTCTCGAACATTTACTGTGAGTAAGTAAGTACAGACCAGGTAAGGATGTTCCGAATGTATTTTTTTTTACATTTGCGAATGCGAATGTGCGCAAATTTTTTTGGACATAGATTTAATACTACTTAGGGACTCTGAGTGTGACGTTCATTTATTTATGTATTTAACCCTGTCATCATCATCATATCAGCTCATATAAGTCCCCACCGAAGGGCTCGAGACTACCCTAAATTAGGGCGATCGGACCTTAGTCGACCACGCGGGCCCAGTGCGGGTCGGTCGACTTCACACACAACCGGCGAGATTCTCTGCAGGCGTGTGCAGGTTTCCTCACGATGTTTTCCTTCACCGTAAGAGCGTCGGAAACGTACATATGAAATCTAAATTCGAAATCACATTGGTACGTGGCAGGAGGCGGCGGTCCTACGCCACCGATGCTATTACAATATTAATGTAAAAAGAAAGAAATTTAAACTATCTTTACGTATCATCACATCAGCCAAAAATCGTCCACTGCTGGACAAAGGCCTCCTCCAAGGATTTCCACGACGACCGGTCCTGCGTTGCCATCGTCTTCCCGCGATCTTCACCAGGTCGTCGGTCCACCGCGTGGGAGGCCTGCCTACGCTACGTTTTCCGGTTATCTTTACGTATATGTATGTACTTTATTTAAGTACCTGGTCAGTACTTTTTTTTCAGTAACTAAATTTTAAAGGAGTCAAATATTATTATTTTTTATTCACAGACCTTGGCATTATCTCACCTGATGGTAAGTGACGATGATGCCGAAGATGGAAGCATGCTTACCAAGATTCCCTGAACGCATAAGGTGATTTCTCAAGGGCTCAAGGCTCAAGGGATTTATAAGACCGACGGCACTAAACAGTTGTTCACTCGAAACACTGGCTGGTGCAGCGCTGAGATATTTTCGAGCAAGATCTGTCAATTTATCATATTTCTTCTTTGTTGTTATCCAGATCTATTCAATTAATTAACAATCTAAGGTTGGTATAATATTTTCATTCGTACATTCGCATCATTTGATTCCAATGCGAATTTTGTGCGAATGTTTAAAATGATGCGAATACTTCGCATATGTAAATGCGAACGTTGGGCACATCCCTGGTATAGACTATTAAGTTTCTTGAAAAAGTTTTAATACGGTTCCAATTCTAGATTCCAGTTTTTAAATTTAATATAGATACCTACTTGGCATTTATTATTTCTACGCACTCTCACTGTTTGTAAGGTTCCGTAGTCAACAAGGAACCCGTAAGTTTCGCCATGTCTGTCCATCTGTCTGCTTGTTTGTCTGCCCGCGGCTTAGCTCAGAGACTATATTAATTAGTAATAGAAAGTTATAATTTGTAAAAGGTATACTTATTAATCAAGCCGACAAAGTGATAAAAGAATCTATTGGAAAATTTCAATTTTAGGGTGACGCGGAGATACATGTAAGGGGCTATTTTTTTTCCTGTGGGATATCGTTGAATTGGTCTTTCAAAAGTTATTTGGATTTGCCTACATCATTTTTCGATTCAGGGTTTTGTTAAAGTCAAGTGTCAAGTCCCGCCCTGGGCCTACCAGCTAAACATCTATTTCAGGACATTGATTGTAAATAGTAATTTTAACCGCCTCTGTAGCTCAGAGGCAAAGTTCACTGGCTATACACAGGAGGTCGCGGGTTCGATTCCCGGAGGGGTCAATTGTAAGACTCGGTTTGGTTGGCATTTTCTAAGCCCGCCTGGCTAGCTACCACCATCTTATCTAAGTCTTGCCGCCAAATATCAATGTTGATATCATCGGTGTGTTCCGGCATGAAGATAAGATAGCCAGTTCCTCATTGTGTTGGGGAATCTTGGTAACCCCGCTTACATCTTCGGCAACATCGTCACTTACCACCAGGTGAGATGTTGTCAAGGGTTTACCAATTGTGAATAAAAAAAAAAAAGTAGTACATATTATAATTAATTTACAAGGAAAACTATCACGGCTTAGTAGGATTTCCTAGTTTAGGAATAATAGTCGACCAAGTGATATGTGCAGTTGGATTTAAAAAAAATAGATTTTCCATACAAAATGTTCCATTACCAAATGCAAAAACATATACATTTAGTTTTGGAAAAGGCTACGGAACCCTACTTTCCGCAAGTCCGACTCGCACTTGGCCGGTTTGAATGCTTCTTTCGCTTCGAAGACGACAATATCGCATAAAACGCTATTTTTATGCATTCTATTCGTTTTTGTTTGTCCGAGATTATCTCATTCTTTATTGTAATTGATGCTGTCAAGTTTGTTTTCCCTTTGTTTTTCATTTTGAGCTTTTATTATAATTCACCTAAGCCGCGGGTAGTTTTATATTTTACGCTTTCTTGGGTGGTCATGTAAGACCATTTAGTAATTACTTAGCAATTAACCGCTATCGAGACATGTGATAAAATGAAACCTGTCCTTTACTTGATTGAATTAACGTTTTGTTTTTATATATTGTTGCTTTAATTTTATTTTACTAAGTAGGTAAAGTTTAAATTACCTTTTTGTAAAACATGTTTTCTTTCGTCCTTTTTAATTGACCATCATTCAAATCTTATGCGTATGTGACAACAGCATTTTTACTTGATTATTTGTAACAGAGAAACTAATAGAGTCGTTTACTTTGTTATTTTTTAAATTTTAATAGATTTTATATGTAGGAACGGTAATAAGAGTAAGCCTTTGACACGGATAAGATAAAAGAAGCTTTTTAACACTATTATTGTTCAACCAAAATATTATTTAAAATACCAAATATATAAGTATTACGTAAAAAGACAATGGAAAATTATACCGTTTCAAGAAACTAATTAAAATATTTTTATGATTTTTAAACTTTAAAAAGTGATGACTTCGCAGGCCCAAATAGTATGAAAAACCGACCAAATGCGACTCAAGGTCACACAAACAGGGTTTTGCACCAAAACTTTAACTACTAACAGAACAAGACCTATGCTATAGACTATGCTCTAGGTAAATAGGGGTCTACCTATTCTGCACTTGGAAATATTTTTTTCTGTGGAAATGGAAAGACTAGATTTTTTCATAAATTTTCCTGTAATCTATGCATTTAATCTCATATACTGTGATTTTCTCAAGATTTTAGGCCCAGTAGTTTAGGAGATAAGGGGGTCAACTTTGGGTCACCGATTTACATAATGTGTACCGAATTTCAACTCAATCGGTCTAGTAGTTTTTGAGAAACTTGGTTGTGACAGACCATAAGAGTGATCTCCTAAGGGTTTCGTTTTTACCTTTTGAGGTACGGAACCCTAAAAACAATTGAATATTATGAAAAAAATCTAGTTTTTTAGTATCATAAAATTTATTATTAACTTTTTCCTACATAAAATAGTTGTTTCTTCAAACATTTTTTTATACGTACCTTATAAGGTACTGAACAATGCCAATTTTTTATTAAAGATTGTGTAACACACACACACACACAATAGTTTGCCCTAGCGAGGGCGTCTCCGTCTCCTCACATCATTCGATAAACTTTGACGGTCGGTGCGGTGAGAGCAAAGGGCTGACGAACAGGTGTGATGGCGCGCGGCCATTTCTTGTCGAGCCGCCCGCGCCCCGCGCCCCGCGCCCTCTGTGGGACACTAATTAGCCTGTATGAATAGATATTAAACTTTCATCTATGTAAAGGTCAATCGTGCGCAGCTCAGTTGTACCTTCGGTTTCGCAGGTTAAGTGTGTACGAGAACGGCTAGAACCCAGATGGATTTGACGAAAAGAGTTAGTTTGATGCCTTATGGATTTTTACTCGGATCTTTTTCGGCTTTACAATGTAATATCAGCCGAAAGATGTCCACTGCTGGACCAAGGCTTCCCCGAAAGAAATCCACAACGATCGGTTCTACGCTGCCTGTATCCAGTGACTCCCCGCGACTTTCACCACATTGTCGGTCTACCGAGTGGAAGGCCTGCCTATACGCTACGTTTTCCGGTGCGCGGTTGTCACTCGTGAACTTTACTGCTCCAACGGCCATCCGTTCTACGAGCTATGTGCACTGCCCATTGCCACTTCAGTTTAGCTATTCTGAGAGTTATGTCGGTTACTTTGGTTCTCCAAGGATCTCCTCGTTTCCGATTCGATCACGCAGGGAAACTCTGAGCATACAATTCGATCATGCAGGGAAACTCTGAGCATACAATTCGGTCACGCAAGGAAACTCCAAGCATACAATTCGACCACGCAGGGAAAATCCGAACATACAATTCGATCACGCAGGGACACTCTGAGCATACAATTCGGTCACGCAGGGAAACTCCGAGCATACAATTCGATCACTCAGGGACACTCTGAGCATACAATTCGGTCACGCAGGGAAACTCCAAGCATACAATTCGATCATGCAGGGAAACTCCAAGCATACAATTCAATTACGCAGGGAAACTCCAAGCATTCAATTCGGTCACGCAGGGAAACTCCGAGCATACAATTCGATCACGCAGGGAGACTCCGAGCATACAATTCGATCACGCAGGGAAACTCCAAGCATACAATTCGATCACGCAGGGACACTCTGAACATACAATTCGATCACGCAGGGAAACTCTGAGTGTAAAATTTACGCTACTTGTACTTACGTTATGCCAAATGTAGGTATAATATTCTAGAGTGTGAGAAACATTCAATTTGGATACAATAATTTTAATAATTATAGCTGTACTATACCATTTTATAGCAGGTATAAAATAAAAGGTTTTGGGTTGTAACATGACTTGTAGATCAAAATTATTTCATAGCAATCGTTTGTTTAAATAGTTTTATTACGTCCATATAATTAAAAAAGATTCTCGTCTAATTATATATGTGATATTACTATTTTTTCTCCTAATTAATTTTATATAGAATAGGTTGGTCATTCATTTATATGAGAATTGAGGTTTCCGAGTTAGGTTGGAGCGTTTTTAATTTGTCTGTATGTGTGTACTAATTAAATCTCCAGACTTTCAAATTTTACATAGGGTCAAAGAATAGGGGATTGGACTGCTAGTCATTTGAGTTACTTTTTATGAACTGTCAAAACGAAATATTGGTTTAAAAATGTTTGGAAGACCCACAAGTGACTTCATAGATTTTAAGCGTCATTGACGAACTTATTTTGTGAATTCGATCAATTAAAAATTGAAGACGTGATGGAAAAACAAAACAAGTAAGGTTTTTTGAAACTTCAAGAGGAGAGCAATTTAGGAAATCATATTTTAGATTTTACTTTTGATGCAGTCCGATCCCCTATTCATCTATGTATATTGGATCCTTTATAACTGGTGACGGAAGCTGCGACAAAAGATCGGAAGACGCATCCAGATAACCTAGAGAGCCACGACGAAATTGGAAAAAATCTGGAGAGACGTTGATATCACTAACCGCACAAAAGTCAGATTAGTTAATGCACTCGTTTTCTCTATATTTCTCTACGGCTCCGAGACATGGACTATCAAAGCCACAATGAATGACGCATTCGAGATGTGCAGAGGCGTATCTACCCTATTTCCAGGAGGGCACTTGGCCCGGGGCGGCAAGAGGTGAGGGGCGGCCGAAGGAAGAAAAAGTCGTGGTAGATTTTTTTAGGGATCCGTTTGGTTCACCGAAAAATAATAAAATTAGCCAAGTGAGAGTCGGACTAGCGGTAATAAGGGTGACGAACCACTACGAACATGCAAACAGAAGGTTACAGTAAGTTGCCGTTTATCGTGGGGCAGTACGGAACCCTTAGCGCGCAACTCCGACTCGAACTTGGCCGGTTTTTTTGTTGTGCCCGAGGCGCCGGATTCTTAAATACGCCTCTGGAGATGTTGTGCTGGTGTACAATGCTGCACATCCCGTGGATAGCCTTCAGACGTAACGAACTCTGTTGCCGGCAGATCGGCGGGTTCAATTTTTTTTTTTGAAAATTGAGTATGGGTACCTTTGGGAAAGTTGTTCAGTATGATGAGTAGAACCCCCAGTTAACGGGCCCTATTGATAAATGATTATGATTTCCATTAAATTAATTAGGTGCTTAGTACTTCTTTCTGATTAATAAACATCCACGATGTTCTACGTTTTCTATTTAATCGCCCATTCTAGTATATTACATTTTTTTTTCTGTGATTATACTTACCAATAACTTACTTATGGATGGCCATTGAGTCAGTAAAGTTCTTAAATGGCGACCACGCACCGGAAGACGTAGCGTAGGCAGGCCTCTTATTCTCTGAAACGACGACCTGGTGAAGGTCACGGGAAGCCACTAGATACGGACAGCCCTGGATCAGTTGTTGTGAAAATCCTTGCCAAGGCCTTTGCCCAGCAGTGGACGTCTCTGATATGATGATGATGATACTTTTTTTTAAAGCTTCTTAAGGTTCGTCGTACACCATGTTCACACCTTGTAGAGTTTCATATCAGTTTCCCTAAGTGGCTATCGTTATATCGCTGGTGTACGATACGATAGGCGATGGAAAGTGCGATCGATATTGGGAGTTCACGAGGTCGCATACGGGACATGCATGAAAGCCAGATAACTACTGCGTTTTTACCTTCGAGGGATGAAGGAGCAAGCAGAAGTTTCTGTGATCGTTTGAAACCGACTTAATGGCATAATGGTTAGTCCATTCGCTTCACACCAGGAGGTTGCGGGTTCGATTCCCGGTGGGGTCAACTTGTAAGACTCGGTTTGGTTGGTGGTAGGGCATTTACTAAGCTCGCCTGGCTAACTACCACAATCTTATCTAAGTCTTGTTGCCAAACATCGGTCTTAACAACATTGATGTGTTTCGGCTTGAAGCAAGATGGCCAGTTCTCCATTGCGTTGGGGAATCTTGGTAAGCCCGATTCCATCTTTGGCAGAATAAACTTAAGCGTCGGTGGCTCAACCGGTAACGACTCGGTTCTTCTAACCAGAGGTACCGGGTTCAAATCTGTCCGGCCAATGTACCAATGAGATTTTCAAAAACTTACGTACATATACTTACCGATTGCTTTAACGGTGAAGGAAAACATCGCAAGGAAACCTGCATACGCCTGCGAAGAAACTCGAAGGTTGTGTGTGAAGTCGACCAACTCGCACTGGGCCCGCGTGGTCGACTAAGGCCTTATCGCCCTAATTCAGGGTAGGCCCGAGCCCCTCGGTGGTGACGTATATGAGCTGATATGAATGAATGAATGAATGAAGGGTACATTACAATAATATATGCCAGTCGGTGACGAAAATAGGAAAACCTGTGTTGTAGGTAACAGCGATTCCTCTTAAACCGTTAATTATCTATGTTGTTTCTTGAAACTTGCATCTTAAATTTAACCTTGATTGATCTCAGCAATATTTTTACGTCTTTATTTTCTCAACGCCATATTATTTATATTGTCCATAAATTAGAAACTACTGTTAAATCTCAAATTTATGCATATCCCATGTTGTGATATGGACCGTGAGAATATTCAATTAAGTCACTCGCTTAATTGCAACTTGATAAAGTAAAGTTGGCTCCAAGTGAACTATCTTCGAAACTAAGTTAACTGACCATTATCTTAGCCTTTGTGCCGTGGTGGTTCGACGTTCACCTAATTGGGGGTGGCGGAAGTAAAGATTACTGTTGATAAGACCTGTGTTTTCAATGTTATTAGTTAAATACCTGAACACTGACCAGACATATCCTGATTATCGCATACAAGTTCCTCTAGAAAGTAGTTGAGCTTTTGAAAATACTGTTCTAATTTACTTTAGTAACTTTCCTATTAATACGAATTCCAGAAAAAATCTGGGCAAAGGTTATTTTTAGGAACATGAGCCAATCAGCTGAGGAGTTGCTATTACCATCTCCTCTATACACACTTTTTAATGTAAACCAATGTAGGTTAAACCAGTAAAGTCTATATCGTCATAGGGAGGATCAGAAATTATTTATTTAACAATTATATTGTGCACAAATACAAAATATAACAAACAGACATAGAAAAATAAATTAAAACTTTATGTCATTATCAGATCAGCTCATATACGTTCCAACCGAGAGGCTCAAGCCTACCCTGAATTAGGGTGATAGGGCCTTAGTCGATCACGCGGGCCCAGTGCGGGTTGGTCGACTTTACACCCAACCTCCCAGTTTCTTCGCAGACGTGTGCAGGTTTCCTCATGAAATTTTCCTTCACCGTAAGAGCGTCGGATAAAAGTACATATGAAATTGAAATTCGAAAACACATTGGTACGTGGCAGGATTCGACTTCCCAGACAGGAGGTAGCACTACGTACTTTATCTTTTTAATTTTCAGTCACTTTTGAATTTACATAATACAATATTACTTACTACATGCTACCCCTCGTTTTCCGCCATCCCCAGCCTCATCCATAGCGTTCCAACGTCAGCATGTCCGGCAACGTCCGGTGCTCTAATCGAGTTATTGTGAGCGGCACAATGCGCCAATCAGCTGCGCCACCGCACTCCGCAGTGGCGGCAGCACTTACTCTCCCCAACTACCAAGCCACCAAGCGCTGTTCTTCAGTGTGTTACCAATAATACGAGTAGATAGCCATCTTCCACAAAATTCAAAGTATGTAAGAATTTTTACTAATATGATCACTTCACACACAACCTTCGATTTTCTTAGCAGACGTGTGCAGGTTTCCTTACGTTGTTTTCCTTCTCCGCAAGAGTGTCGGATAAACGTGCATATGAAATTGAAACTCGATAACACATTGTGCGAGCCAGGAATTGAACCACGACCTTCCAAACAGAAGGTAGCGGCCCTAATTATTGCACCACCGACGCTCTTATCATATAGCCTCGTAAATACAATACGGTAATGATAAGGTACGTGTGACGTTCCAGGAGATTGTTTGGTCGTCTAGTACTCCTAAACTAAGAAAGTCCATTAAGCCATAGTTTTCCTTTTAAATATTGTATATGTCGTACTATTTTCAATTTTTTTCAGATGTCCTGAACGATTTAGCTGGTAGGGGGAAAGACGGGGGGGGGGGGGAGACTCGACCACAGACTACTAAATAGTTACTTACTCAACTCTTAACAAAAATTGCAGGCAGATCCCTAAATCAAAAAATGTTTTTTGCATTAGTTTTAAATTATTTGAGTTTGCGTGTACCATCCTCGACTGCGTCATCACTTCAACATCACTGCAACAGGTGAGTTGTAGTCAAACGCACTCAAATTTTTAATAAAAAATAAATAAAAAAAGACCTAAAAAATCACCCCCTCTTTATATTATGTAGGGCAGGTAATTTTTTTGGTAAAATTTTATTGTACCATTTTGTCGGTGTTACGTACACCCATGCCGAATAAAAGATTTCTAGTACTAATCGTCTTTGAGTTAAGCCGCGGAAAGACGGACAGACAGACATTAAGACAGACATGGTGAAACTATAAGGGTTCCTTGTTGACTTCAAAACCCTAAAAAGTGAAACGTTGATTCTTCTCAACGCTTGAATTCTTTTCTCGTATTAACGGAGTATTTAATTGAATTAAAATTTAAGAAAAAAAAACTACTGTAACGGTAAATAAATAAAAAGAACATTAAATTAATAAAAGAGCACCTTGCATGGAATAAGTACGACTTACTGAGAAGGAAACAAGTAAAAACAACAATCAACAATTTACAGAGCGGCATGATTATTTTACTTGCTCATACACTACATACAACGCTCCGATTGCAATCCACCAAAACGAAATAAAAAGGTAACAAATTCCCTTATAACTTTATACGTAGCAGCGTTTACTTTGCAACCCACCGCACGCAACAATAAACAAACAATGAAAATAAAATAAATATGGATAAATAAAGGAGAAAACGAAAAACCGGTTGCAAAACAATACCGGCGGCGGGATTCTTGACGTTTTTATCATTTTGAGTGGAGAACAAAGGACGAGGCTTCCTGTTGATGCAATGGTGCAGCATCACCATGCTGGTGAGGCAGCTTCTATGATCGCACATACGGACGGAAAGCTTGGACAGCACAAGATAACAACATTTTTTATAAATAATAAATTAAAAAACCGACTTTCATCGCAACAACTTAGTATAGTTGCATAATTATTTTTTGGTTTTTGTTAATTTTATAAAAAAGTACTCCACCGATTTTAATGAAATTTGTATGGGACAAATTTGAAAGCATACGAAGCATCGAATATAAAAGAATTATGAAAATCAGTTCACAATCTGAGAAGATATCGCGTAACTAACTCACAAAAAAAACATACAGTCGAATGAAGAAGCTTCTTCTATTTGGAAGTCTGTTAAAAAAACGTGGTTTCTTTGTTTCTCAACACTGTCCTGAACGGCGCAGGAGTGTTTAGTCCACTCGCTTCGCACCTGAAGGTCGCGGGTAAGACTCAGTTTGGTGGTTAAAAAGTCTGCCTAGCTAGCAACCACCATATTATCTAAGTCTTACCACCAAACATCAATATTAACAGCACTGATATGGTCTGGCATGGTGATAAAGATAGTCTGTTTCCCATTCTGTTGGGGATCTTGGCAAGCCCGCTTTCATCTTCGGCATCACCGTCAAATACCAAATCAATTACCATACGGAGAGATGATGCCGTTGTGGATAAAAAAACAATATAAAGGCACCAATGGCACTTTACGTACCTATTAAGAATTTTCTTTATTTGTTTGGCGCTAATTCAAAATTAATTAGGTATTTACATTTTCTGTTATATAGTGCTTAAGGGGATTGCCGACATAAGTGAAAACTTTTACAGTTTTATATGTTTTGACTCTCCGAGTGTTACAGACGGTGTCGGTAACGGTCGCGAGTTTATAAGTTTTGACCCTCCGAATGCTCCTGACGGTGTCGGTAACGCTTGCGAGTTCAAAGGTTTTTTCCCATCTCAAAAAATGACAAACGCGCCTAGCGTTGCCAGGCGTCCGGATAAAGCCGGACAGTGTTAGGCTTTTTGGATACGTGTCCGGCCAAATTAGAAGGTGTCCGGCCTGTCCGGCTTTTTAGGTTTAATGATTTTTCCAGTCACCTGGACATTCGGGTGAGCGCTGTCGTATTTATGAGACTATGGCGGCGTTTCTTTGTCTGATTAGGACCTCGCTAAAGGCCAGTAAACATGACTGATTGATTTAGGGGTGTCTAAAGAGGGCTTTAATAATTTAGGGAGTCCGGCTTTGTTACCCAAAAGTCCGGCTAAACTGGCAGGTATGTCCGGATATTTAGTTTTAAGACCTGGCAACCCTAAACGCGCCTAAAGAAGTTTTTACTTCAAAAATTAACTTCTATCTTTTATTGAAAAACCCAATGCGCCTGGTATGATTGCGTCCATAACACAGGCACAGATGAGATAACACAGAATAACTGGCCTCAAACATGGTCATAACCAAGATGGGTTTAACGGATATTAGCATTTATCTATAACATTTCCGTGCTTGGTTAAACACGTTAACCCGTTGTTGCTATATCCAGATGACAGTCGTTAAGCCGTGTCTGTCAGAGGCCCTGCAGGCGGCTTGAAAACTGCTGACAGTGTCATACAAACCTCTACCAATTCGGACTAGGCCCCCGTGTGTAGAGTATGACCTAAACTTTCCGAGGTTGAGAAGAGACCCTAGCCCCAGCTGTGGGGTATTTTTGGGTTTTACAATTTAAAAAAATATTTTGTAATCTGAGTGTTACAATCACATGTTATTGAGCGTTACAAACATGTCTGTAGATTTTAACCAATGACTACTCCATCCACACAATAATTAATCATCATATCAAAAAAAAAATATCAGGCGAAAGACGTCCACTGCTAGACCAAGGCCTTCCCCAGGGATTTCCACGACGACCGTTCCTGCACTACTCGCATCCAGCCGCTTTCACCAGGTCGCCAGTTCACCGATTGGGAGTCTTCCTACGCTACGTCTTCCGGTGTGCGTTCGCCACTGGAAAACTTTACTCTATGAGGTATGTGCCCTACCCAACGTTTTTGTAAGTTATATCGGTTACCTTGGTTCTTCTACGGTTCTCCTCATTTCGGATCCGAGCATAGCAACGAAGCAATTATCCACACAAAACTCTGGTGTGTACAGCCAGCAACAGCTTACAATGAAGGTGGAAGTTCAATTTATCGGCAGCACAATGTCTTGTTCGGCCATCGCTTAGCTGACGACCGCACGTGAGGCCAATGGGAATCCCATGAAAAAAGATGACAGGCTTTTTGCATAACATTTTTGCAGTAAATTTTACAAATCAGATTTTTTTTATTTAAGGTGAAACATAATTTTCAATTTCTGAGCGTTACAATCACATCTTATTGAGCGTCATAATTCATAATTCATAATTCATTTATTCGCTTTGTACAGGGTAAGGATACAAAAATGCAAGATAACAAAGCACAAAAAATCTCCTGGTACAACTATTAAAATAGCATGCAAACATAAATAAGTTAAATACAATTATAATTTTACTTGGCTACACTACATATGCAAGTCAATAGGTACATCTTATTATTCATTTATATTATTAAATTACATTTCCGAATTATATCACATGTCAAAGTTATAATAATTAGTCGTTAAATTTTCCGTCAAGAAATTCCTTAACGCTATAAAAATTATGCTCTAATAACCAATTAAATAGCCTCCTCTTAAACAGATTTATGGGCAGAATAATTATATTATGTGGTACTTTATTATAAATTTTGATGCACATATTAAAGCAATTATTTTGGTATAAGGTTGTTCGTGGACAATGATCTAGAACCAGTCTGTCTGGGTGTCTCGTGTTACGAGGGTAAATATCTTTGGCAGTTTTAAACAATTTATTGTTCTGTTTCACGAAAAACACAAACTTCGTATATATACATACTAGGCATAGTTAAAATCTTTAACTTAGAGAATAGTGGTTTGCATGAGTCGAAAGGATGGGCACTGCACATTGCTCGAATACACTTTTTTTGTGCAATGAAAACCCTATTCGCCAATGAACAGTTCCCCCACAACAATAGACCATATCTTAATATAGAGCATACACACCCGTGATACGCCATTAAAGTAGTTTGTAGTGACGAAACCTTAGTCAATTTGCCTAAAACATATACAAAACTGTTAATTCGACCACAAATATTATTAACTTGTGCATTCCAACTAAAAAACTTATCGATAGTCAAGCCTAGAAACTTTACCTCTTCAGCTTCTATCAAAGATTGTTCTGCATATTTTATGTCCAAAGTAATTTGATTGCGATGTCTTGTAGAGAAATTTACATATTTAGTCTTAGTCAAATTTACAATTAAATTATTATTAGACAGCCAATTCACAATATTTTTTACAGTTTCATTTATTTCATATTCAAATATTTCAATGTCATTTACTTTAGATGTCACAATAACAGAAATGTCATCAGCAAAGAGAATGCATTTATATTTAGTCACTTCAGGCAGATCATTAATATAAAGTAGGAAAAGTAGTGGACCAAGTACACTACCTTGTGGTACACCCTTCCTGTTATACTTGAAAACTGACCTGTATGTAGTCATTACTTTATCACTATCTAGATTGCTGATTTCAACACATTGTTTTCTATTTTGTAAGTATGAACGAATCCAATCCAGTGTCGGGCCTCTTATGCCATACTTTTCTAGCTTATATAATAATATATTGTGATCTACATAATCAAATGCTTTTGACATGTCAAAAAACAGAACAGATGTCAGCACCTTACTGTCAATATTTTTTAAAACATTGTTTACTAAATCAAATATAGCAAGCGTAGTAGTTTTTCCTTTTTGGAACCCATATTGTTCTGGTCTAATGATACCAAATTTGTTAAAAAAATCTACTAGTCTCTTAAGCATACATTTCTCAACTATCTTGGAGATAACTGAAATTAGTGCTACCGGTCGATAATTGTCAATGATTGCTCGCTCCCCCTTTTTAAAGAGAGGTTTTATAATAGAAACCTTCAGCTGGTCTGGGAAAGTACCGGTCTCAAATGACAAATTAATTAAATGTGTCAAAACAGGTGCTAGATCATCTTTACATGCTTTAATTATTTTTGTGCATATTTCATCTGGACCTGTGGCATTCGAATTTTTTAATGACATAATAATATTTGTTACTTCAGCTACGGAAAGAGGAAATAGAAACAAAGAAGATGTCAAATTATGATTACATGTCATTTTTAAGTTAGATTTGTTAGTATGACTATGATTACTAATAATGTCAATAAAATTGTCATTGAATGCATTGGCAATGTCAACAGGGTTATTAATTATATTATGATCAATTTTGATTTCATTAATATTTTGACATAAATATTTATTCTCTGTCACCTCTTTTATGACAGTCCAGGAAGCCTTGCTTAGATTTTTACTATTATTCATGTATCTTGTGTTACAATTTTTTTGGGCAGCATTTACACACCTTCTGAATATTTTTGTGTACGTGTTATAGTTGTTTTTGTGATCAATAGATTTGTGTTTATAGTAATGAAATCTTAAGTGGCGTTTCGTTTTACTGCACACTTTTAAACCTTTAGTTATCCATTTAGGGCTCTTCATTGTATTTGTTGTTTTAATTTTTATGTTCGGAAAACAAAGTTGGTAAAAAAGGCAGATTGTGTTATGAAACAAATCAAATGCTTTGTTGAAGTCTGATTGTTCATAAATGTCACTAAATGAAAGGCTACTTAAACAGTCTCTGAATTTACGGATATTGTCTTCACTATAATCTTTTCTGTAAATATACCAATATAAAGGTGCCTCTATTTTACTTTTTACTTTAAAACTAATAATTTGAGCAGTGTTGTGGTCGGAAATATGTAAATGCAACAGTTCTGAAGTAGCCCTCTTAATATTACTCAAAATATGATCAATACACGATGACTTCCTAGTTGGTTCATTTATATGCAATATAAAATTGTAATTCTTACATAAGTCACGCAGATGATTAGTAGAGTTATTCGTTTCCATTGTGTTGATATTCAAATCCCCTGTCAGAATTATTTTATGTTTTTTATATTTCCGTGATAAGTCATAAAAAACAGCTTCTAATTTGTGCAGAAATAGTGAAACCATATTTTTTTTAGGAATTCGATATAGACACAATAGAATTAAGTTATATGCTGGAATCTCTATTCCGCAGCATTCAAAGTACCTTTCTGCAACATACTTTTTGAAAAAATAAATTTCCCTGTAATTTAACCCTTTTTTAACAAAAATACAAGTTCCTCCCGATTTTGATTTCCTACAGTAACCAGTTGCCATTTCATAACCGTGTAATTTAATATTCTTTTCATCACCTAATTTAATGTGAGTTTCTGAAAGGCATATAACATCAAACTCTATATTTTTATCTTTTAATTCTGATAAACTAATCTCAAGAAATTCTTTTTTTGATCGTAAGCTATCGATGTTTTGATGCATCACTTTAAACTGTTAAGTCAGACATGTATGTAGATGGATTTTTACCAATCACTACTATACCCAGTAGACGAAATAGCAGCAATAGCAGGCCAGCGCTGGCTAGATACAGCCAAAGGTAGACTCTTGACTCTTTAGACTATAAGTGGCATATCCTTCTTGGAGGAGGCTTTTACCCGAATGGGGTCCATAAAAAAAATGAAAAAAATAAAATAAAAGAAGTTTGATATTAATCTCAAATATAATAATCATGTAACATTTATTCTTATTTTAATTACTCGAATTGTAAACTTATTATTTAATTCAACTTAAATTTGTAAATTGTAATTGGACAAATAAAGCTATATTATTATTATTATACTATACCCAGACAGCTTTTAGCCGCACGGAGCTCCCGTGTGTACAGCTGTACAGCCAGCAACTCGTGGACATTAACTTACAATGAAGGTGGATGTTCTATTCATCGGCACCACAATGCCTTGATCGGCCGATCGGCCATCGCTTAGCTGACGAGCGCACGACGTGACGCCAATGGGAATCGCATGGAAATCGGAACCACTTCGCTTCTTATACGAGTACATGGGACTTGTGAGCTCTGTGAAAAAGATGACACGCTTTTTGCATTTAAATTTTGCAGTCAATTTTCACTGAAATTAAAAAGTGATAAAAATTTTGTTTAACTAGCTAATTTATGAGTAATTAATTTACTGTTTGCCAAATTATATCATAACTAGCTTTTGCCCTCGACTTTGGACGCACGGACATCGTCTTCATGAGTGTGAGTGGTGATGAGTTTTATCCAGATCCCTCAGGAACTATATCGGGCTAAATATGTGTCTGGGTGTTAAATATCTATACCTATATATATATGTATTTAAACGTATATAAGTATGTATATCAGTCTCTGGTAACCCATAACACAGGGAATCCTACTTTGGGGCCAGATGACTTTCTTTATTGATTTATTTATTTATTCTGAGAATCAGTCTATTTCAATTTCCACCCTCTCAACCAAATTATACAAAAAAAAATCACTTCAATCCGTTGCTCCGTTACGACATTGACGTGAACGAGCGTGGAAATGAGTTTTCCCCAGATCCCTCTGAACTATGTCAGGACATGCTAATTAGTAAATTATGTCATTTCCCACCCCCTAAACCATCTTTGTGCCAAAAACCACAACGATCCATTGTTCTGTTGCTATAATTAAAGAATTAAACAAAAAAAGAGTAATTTTTCAGTTCCCTCAGGAACTGCAACGGACTAAGCTATTTTAACAGGATAAAAAGTAGCCTATGTCCTTAACAGTGACACGCTACCTGCACACCTTCGCCTTCACAACTATCCCTGCACAAAAAAAATACGTCAATCCGTTCTTCCTTTGGGATTTAAAAGAACTCAACAATAAAAAGATTTATCTCTAGTATCTCAGAATTCTATTTCCGCCAGATAAAAAGTAGTCCATGTCACTTCCCACCTCATCAATTTATTCAATCTGTAGAAAAAATCACGTTGATCCGTTCAGACGTGAAAGATGTATAAACACACTTTGAAAATTACATTATCAGTAAGGATTTTATTTATAATGTTGGCAATAGTAGACATTAAAATAATTAAAATAAGGGTTTACCTATTCTTCTAGATACTACGAATTTCAGAGATCATAAGCACAAGCTTATTCCTAGTGCAAAATGACTAATGGTATACTTTAGATAATTTGACAATAAACAATTTGTTTTGTATAAAAAACCTACACAATCAATTCCAGCACGAAATTGAGCGTTAAAACAAATAAAATTCTTTATCGTAAATTTATAACCATTTAAGATAATAAATCTGTTAGACAAATAATAATACATGCGCACAGCATATTAACGAGCAGTGTTCGCCGCATTTGTCAAAAGAATACACAATGAGTGTTATGGATAACCAATAGTTGGTTCCTTAGTTAGGCGTAACGACGCTACGTGGTTTGAACTTGAGGTGCGGGATACACTTGGCGAAAAATCGATGACAATTTACGAAACGATAAACTACGAATTTTTCTTACAAATATGTTTTTTTTTCCTAAAAACCAACTAACCTTCTTTGTACAATAAATCATCATTATCGTCATCGTCACCACTACTCATCATCATCATAATCATCGTAAATAGACCCCCCACTGAAGAAAAAATATATTTGACCTAAATAACTCCACGTTTGAGTATGCCATAGAGTACACATTTCTCAACTACGTCTTTGAATCTGATATTTGACTCCACTTCTCCGTCAAACCAAGAAAAGACATTTCGTCTCTAAAGTTGGGTACCATAAATACTCTGTGTTCGTTCTCTGATTGGTGGTCTAGCTGTCCACTGGCCGTTGACCCGTTCCTGGCTGTCACTCCATTACAGGTTTCATCTACATGCCATCTTCCCGTCTATGGGTTGGGTTGTCAAGTCTACAAACTCTTTCAGCGTATAAATATATCTAACACGGCCGCCCGCGCACAGTCGGGATCGTCTTTCGTTTGTGTGTGGTAGTCGTGTCCCGCGCCTACCGTCACTGTGCCCGGACCTACCCTCACTCCGCGTTCTCGAGGTAGTTGCTGACGCAACTACCCTCCGAGCAGCACCCGACGCTTCTCATCGCGTCGGAGGGGACCACCTACCCTCAATTGCGCCGCGGCGAGTAGATGCCGTCACCGCGTGGGCAAGCCCGGTCTGCCACCAGCGGCAAGCCCCGGGTAAGTCCGCGCAGTGCGGCACCCGTTCTACTCGCTGCTTTTGGTCGCACGCGCACGCGAAATCCCGTGGAGCTGCCTACGAGCACCAGCCCCAACCACAGCGTGATGGCCTCGGGTTCCGACTCGGGGTCACCGCACGCGTCCCGGCCGTCATCGTCGCATGACGGCATCCCAAAAGAAGATGCCCCGGCGGAGGACCTCGCGCCCACAGCGAGCGCAAGTACTCGCCCACCGCAGCCCCTCTCGCCCAGGTCGGCGCTGGACGCCGACACCGTGGTTGTCGCACGCCTGTGTCAATCACGGATCGGGTCGGAGGAGCTGCTGAGAGCGATGGCGGCGCACCTGATGGAGCGCGAGCGCCACCTGGAGACCCCCGCCGAGCCACAATACGCCGAGGAGAGCTTCGCCGCTGCTTGCCTCCAAGCAGCGAGCTCGGAGCTGCAACAGCTACCCGCAGACCTGGAGGTCTGTGCCGCCGTCGTCAGGGACACGGTGCCGGACTTCCAGTTGAAGCCCACCCGACGCCTCCGCAGCCCCGAGGACTCGCCAGAGCAGCTGGCGAAGCGCCTCTGCGGCGAGTTCGGAGACCCCCTGCCGCCGTGGTCGCAACGCGATCCGCGCCGGCAGCCGCGACAGCAACCGCCCGCACCGGCCCCGAGGCGCACAGCGCCCCCCACCGCCGCCGCACCCCCTGCCCGGCCCACGTATGCGGACCGAGCCAAGACGCCGCCCCTCTCGCCCCCGCCCACCGCTGCCGCTGCGCCGCTCAGCGCTGCCGCCGCGCCGCTCAGCGCCGCCGCACCGCCGCGCGCCACCGCGCCGCCGCGCGCCTCCGCGCCCGCTGCCGCGACCCCGCGCGCCCCCGTGCCTGCTGCCGCGCCGCCGCGCGCCCCCGCGCCCGCTGCCGCGACCCCACGCGCCCCCGCGCCTGCTGCCGCGCCCCCGCGCGCCCCCGCGCCCCCGCGTGCCCCAGCCCCCGCTGCCGCCCCCGCTGCTGCCGTCGGCCAGCCCAAGAAGGCCCGCTACCCGCCTCTGGTAGTGGAGTCCCTCCCAAACTGGTCGGCCCACTTCGAGAAACTTGCCGAGGAGCTCGGGCGAGCTCCCAACGCCCGCCCCTACGGCAACGGACTACGTTTCTCCCCGGAAGACGGCGACGAGTACCGCACGGTGCAGCGGTACCTGTCCACGCTGCCGGAGATAAGCTGGTTCTCCTACACACTGCCGGCCGAGAGACCCCTCAAGGCGGCCATCCGTGGCCTCCCCTCTACCACCGAGCCCGCCGAGATCGTCGCCGCCTTAGCCGAGCACGGCTTCGAGGCGGAGCACGTAAAGGCCATCCGGGCGCGCGCAGGACGCCCTGGGTGCCTCTTTTACGTGCAGATCCGGCGGACACCTAACATCGCAGCCCTCTACGCCATCGTGGAGCTCCTGCACATGCCGGGCATCACGATAGAGGCCTGGCGTGGCAAGCGCGGACCCGCGCAGTGCCACAGGTGCCAAGCATTCCGCCACTCATCGCACGGCTGCCACCGCCCGCTGGCCTGCGTCCGCTGCGGCGATCCTCACGCCGCAAAGGACTGCCCACGGCCGCGGGAGGACCTTCCAACCTGCGCCAACTGCGCGGGCCCGCATCCCGCAAACCATGTCTCGTGCCCTGTGTTCCGAAGGGAGCTCCGGAACAAGAGGGCCGGGACAGTCGCCCGGACAACCACCGCTCCTCGCCCCGCAGCGCCCGCTGCCACTGCTGAGCGCGCCGCACCGGCAGCATCCGCCGTGCTGAGCGGCTCAGCAGTCGCACCTGTGACACGCCAGAAGCGCCGCAAAACCCGCCGGAGGAGGAAGAGGCCCTTAGCCCCCGCTTCCGTCGCCCCCACCGCCGCCAACACCACCACCGTGCCCTCCCAGAGCGACCTCCTGCAAGCTCTGGGAGTACTTCAGCAGTTACTCGCCCCAACCGGGGCTGGAGTGGCTGCCAAGGGCCCCGCGCCCACCCAAGGACCCGCTCATCGTGATGGGCGGCGGAAGCAGCCACGTTAAGGAGGCCTCGCCTCGGGAACGTTTCCCCGTCGCCCCCTTCGGGGGCAACGAGAAGAAAACCACGGCCCGCGCACAGTCGTTCTATGGTTTGTAAGCGACGCGGGTCGAACCGGCCGCTGCTTATAATCAAATGGAGCCGTTGTTTTTGTATAAAACCTATGAAAACTGAATACTGAATTAGTTAGCTAATGAAATCGCCTTTACATCCATATAAATTTACACACGATTCCATTGAAATTTTTTTCAAAGATACTTTACAGTTTGTATTAAACCACGATTGTATTATGACACGGAAAGAGTTTAGGAAACTTCAATCTGGAAAAAAAGACTATGGAGTTGATCAAAAATACTTGAAATATAGTTGTCTCATCCCCTCACCTGTATTATGATTAGTTCGACGGGGATGAGAACAGTTTAGGTGCCTCTCTTTTAACCTTCAGCGCATTTGCGAGTTTCAATCTTTTACGTACCTATAGAATCCCGAATAAATGGACAAATAAAAAAAAAACTGTAGTTGCGTTTGATTCTCTAGTATTGTCTTATTAACTTAATGTATCGCTTTTTTGCACTATTTTTATCCATCATTGTCACGGGCTGCCTAGTTTATTTATACCTGTAACAAAATCACAAAATTAAGTTTATATTATATTGTATTTATATGTGTAGTACAACACAAAAATTTGTTTTCAAACTTATTTCATGAACTAATTAAATTAGTTCATTTTTTAAAGTAGATTTGTTAGTCATAATATCATTTTTTTCAACACATTTGTCTCATAATCTTTATTAATGTTAATTTCGATCGTTAATTCCAAGGTCATTCTCAAACTAATAGAGTTTAAACTCGAGGTTTTTTCGTGAATTTTACTTAATAAAAAAAACTAGACATGGAAGTTATAATTCAAGAAACACAAACAAAATAAAAATTCAAATTTGCGCTTGCGTTCCGCCTTAAATGGCAAACAAATGATTACAATCATGTAATATGCACAGAGTTATTCATGCCATTTGTACATTTAGTTTGTAAGCAACTGTTTAACTCAACTGTGTGTGTACAATAAATATATAAATAAAATAAATAAATAAATAAATGCACGCTGTGAGATAGTTTTATCATAACTTTTCATATCATATCTGTACGATGCTAGCCTGGACGAGATCATGATCAGCCGAAAGACTTTCACTGCTGGACAAAGGCCTCCTCGAGGATTTCCACAACGACCGGTCCTGTGTTGCCATCACCAGGTCGTCGGTCCACCGATTAAGAGGCCTTCCTACGCAAGTACGCCACGTCTTCTGACACGCGGCCCCCACTTATCTTACCCAACGGCGGTTCTACGAGCTGTGTGCCCTGCCCATCGCCACTAGTGAGTGATTCTGAGAGCTATGTCGAGGGACTCCTAGACGAGATCATCAAATCAGCTCATGTATACGTCCCCACCGAGGGGCTCGAGCCTACCTTGAATTAGGACGATCGCGCCTTAGTCGACCACGCGGGCCCAGTGCGGGTTGGTTAACTTCACACACAACCTTCGAGTTTCTTCGCAAGTGTGTGAAGGTTTACTCACGATGTTTTCCTTCACCGTAAGAGCGTTGGATAAACGTACATCATCATCATTATCATCATCATCATCATATCAGCCGAAAGACGTCCACTGCTGGACATAGGCCTCCCCCAAGGATCTCCACGACGACCGGATCTGCGCTGCCCGCATCCAGCGGCTTCCTGCGAACTTCACCAGGTCATCGGTCCACCGAGTGGGAGGCCTGCCTACACATACACATACATATGAAATCAAAATTCGAAAACACATTGGTACGTGGCAGGACTCGAACCACGACCTCCCGGATAGGAGATAGCGGCCTTTGCCGTTGCGCCACCGACGCTCTAGACCTAGACGAGAAAATGCGACGAAAAAATTTTGTCGCGCTGCGCATGTTAGGCTAGCTGGACTCAGTGTGCCCACCACCTGCGCGTCCGGGCTAGATGCGCCGGCGCCGACAAATGCGCGCAGGCGGGGGGCCGCGACCGAATGCGCGCATTGTATTTAATATATCATGAACATATTATTACAAAATACACTGGATCGAGGGGAATTGTCTCACTGAGGCTGTACATAATTATTGGACGTAGATTAAAAAAAAACAAAGATTCTTATCATGTTGCCTTACTATAACTATTAGCCATCATATTTCGGAGGAAAATAGGTACAACTAGCTGCCTAATTTTTAGAACGCATTTGAAACTAACACCCGGTAAGGTTGGCTGGAAGAGATCTCTTATAGAGATAAGTCCACCTTTGTACAAGTCCTCTCTAAGTTCTTGTCATTTAAATGTTTGTGTACAATAAAGGATATAAGTATAAAAGAACTTGTGAAATCTAATATAGAATGTAATGCGAATCCGTTCGGTCGTTCTGTCCAACCGATTTGATTATTTTTTAAATGAAAGGTATTGATGCACAAATTTGTCATTAAGCATTGGAAATAACCTAACTTTCGCCACACCCTGGACACTTCATACAACGGGCCAGAAATGAAATTTCAAAAAAGGAATGACGGAACAAACAAAATGGCGGTGAAATCCTACACGTTTGACGACCAAACTGTAACCAATTTGTATCAATCTGGGTGACGAAGGGGTGAGGCTGCAATCCAGAGGGCGGCAGGGAGTGTCCATACTGTATGTTTACCTAATATAAGGTTGAATCTAAGGTTTGCCTTTCATTATAAAAATATACATAGATTTTTCATAAATCATTGACAATCTTCAAACTTTCGCCCTTCACAAATATATAAAAAAAAGGAAATCTATTTCGAGTCCATCCGGCAGTTCTTTCAAACCGATTTGATTAATTTTTTTAAAGTGAAAAGTATTGATGCACAGGAATTTTTCTTTGAAGTCGTTCTGAAGTTATAGTTTGACCAAGGGAAACAGGGATTTATTATGAAGTTGTTTTGAAGCTATGGTATGACCAAGGAAACAAGGATTCATTTTGAAGTCGTTCTAAAGTTTATGGTGTGACCAAGGGAAACAGGAATTCATTTTGAATTCGTTCCGGAGTTATGGTGTCTCCGAGGGAAACAGGGATTCATTTTGAAGTCATTCTGAAGTTATGGTGTGACCAAGGGAAACAGGGATTAATTTTAAGTCGTTCTGAAGTTAGGGTGTGACCAAGGGCAACAGGGATTCATTTTCAAGTCGTTCTGAAGTTATGGTGTGCCCAAGCGAAACAAGGATTCATTTTGGAGTCGTTCTGAAGTTATGGTGTGACCAAGGGAAACAGGGATTAATTTTTATTCGTAGATTAAGTTTTAAGGTGATGACTTTTGTTAGAATTAAATAAACCTCCTACCCGATAAACCGCTCTTTTAGAAAATCTGAAAAACTTCATATAGGTAGTCAATTTTAAAAGAAAGTAATTTCGGCCAAGTAGGCTTCCTTAGTTCAGGAGTAATAGTGCAGTTTATAAAAAGTTATTTTAAGGATTCCATACCTCAAAATAAAAAACGTAACCCGTATAGGATCACTTTGTTGTCCGTCCGTCCGTCTGTCTCTGTCAAGACCCTTTATCTCGGGAATGCGTGGAGATATCGAAATTAAAACTATATACCCGCCGTATATATATATATATATACATCTACGGTCCCTTGAAGCAGTGAAAAAATAAATCTTCTAAGTATCGTGAAAAAAAGATACGGCCAAGGATTTCCACGACGACCGGTTCTGTGCTGCCCGCACCCAGTGGCGTCCCGCAACATTGACCGGGTCATGGGTCCCCCGAGTGGATGGCCTGCCTTCCTACGCCATGTTTTCCGGTACGCGGACGCCACTCGAGAACTTTGCTGCCCCAACGACCATCTGTCCTACGAGATATGAGCGTACTACTTTGCGCGTGCTCAGACTCGCACTTGGTCACTCTTTATTTTCGGGTGACGAAGGAGTGAAGATGGCAATATGATGGTATTAGATGGCAAGAAAAGTCAAAGTTGAGATTTTGATAGGGATCGAATGTCTTACACTATTAGAGTAAAAAAAACACTAAAAAAACGAAAATGTATGTGTGTGTGTGTCTGTACTTCCGTCCGGTGCTCTAGTTCCCAAATTACTCAAAATTACTAAGTTATTTTTATATCTCCAGGCGTTTTTTTTTTTAAATTTGCCCTATCTTGAAGAGAGTGAATAGACATTATTTGAGTTTGCGTGTACCTCGTCACTTACCATCAGGTGAGATATAGTCAAACGCACTCAAATTTTTAATAAAAAAAATATAATTTTTTAAGCGGTTGCCTCCATAGTAAAAATCACTTATCATTTTTTACTCAAAAATGGCACTTACAATTTGATGAATCTCTGTATGTTCCCATAACTGTATATGGCCTATAGTACGCAGTAGTCCGTTGTTCCAAAAAAAATCGGAATAAGGTACCTCCAATCCAGGTTGTTTGTTATTTTTTCTTAAAAATGGCTGTAACGATTTTCATGAAACTTTGTTGGATAATTAGGACTTAATAAGGCCTACTGCATTGGGCACTTCATTATTCCAGAAAAAATCAGAATAAGGTACCTCCCAGGCTCTTATATACAAATTATTAAACCCAAATTATTTGTAAATTTTTCAACAAGTATATGATATACCCAGATTTAATATTATCTACTAATTGTAAGTAATGTGACAGGCGGCGCACCCTCCACCTACGCCGTTGCACGCACAATAAAGGAAGTAGGATAGGTTGTTTATGGAGGGAGGGGCAGGGTCAAAATTAAGTAAAATGTGATTTACCACCAGTAACTAATAAAGTGAATAAACCAATAAAACAGAACAGTGATCCGGATTACAATCAATTTAAAATAAAGATGATATAAAAGCAGGTTGAAAATAAAAAATAGGCCAAGTGCGAATCAGAACCGCACACAAAGGGTTCCGTACCATCATACAAGATGGCGTTAGTACAAAGGCACAGATGAGATACTAGTTACTTACAAAGGGTTCCGTACCATCAAACTATATGGCGCTAGTTTCTTCATGTTAAAAAAAACGTTTTTTGTATGGAGACCCCCTTGTTTTTACGCTTTTTCTATTTTTTAGCATTTATTGTTATAGCGGCAACAGAAATACATCATCAGTGAAAATTGCAAATGTCTAGCGTTCACGGTTTATGAAAAACAGCCTGGTGACAGACAGACAGACAGACAGACGGACGGACAGCGAAGTCTTAGTAATGGGGTCCCGTTTGGGAAACCCAAAAAAAAAAACAAGAATGTGGCAGAATGTACAGTGTAACGTCTATATAGCGACACTCAAGGGACCGGGCATTTTGTGACGTTATTGAGAGTTTTCGTTATACAGAGAGAAATTAGCGTCAAAATAAAACAACTGGAGCCAGAAAATTTTGACATATCATAGAGTGAAACGTTATATCGAGTGACGTTTTACAGAGTTTACACTGTATTTTGTATTTTTTTTTATTATTTATTCTATAAAATAACATTGAAGTACCTATTTTTAGCTTCGGGCGACTGAACAGCGAGTGGTAACAAGCGACAAAGGAGTCAAGAAGGTAGTTATTGAAATTTGTCGTTAACTACCTTCCAAACTTCCAACCGGGACCTCTCGCCTTTTTTTGGAATTTCTAAAGCATGTATCAAGTCGGCACCTATTTTTTGCTGTTAGCTAACTTTAGTAGTTTTTTTCCGATTGACCGATTGTAGTTTTAAGCTGAAAGTTGTCTATTTTCATCTTATTTTTTATTTAGTTGACAATTTGTAAGCCCTTGGCATCATCTCACCTGACAGTAAGTGACGATGATGGCGGAGGTGGATGCGGGCTTACCAAGATTCCCCAACGCAATGGAGAACTGGCTATCTCATCTTCAAGCCGGAACACCTCAATGTTGTAAACACTGATGTTTGGTGGCAAGATAAGATGGTGGTAGCAAGCCAGGCGGGCTTAGAAAATGCCCTACCACCAGCCTTACCGAGCCTTACAAATTGACCCCGCCGCGAATCAAACCCGCAACCTCCTGTTGTGAAGCGAATGGACTAACCATTATGCCACGGAGGCGTTTAACCTTCTTAAATGCATTTGCCATTTAACCTTTTTATGTAGATGTTTGCAGCAGCCTTTAATAATTTATTAAATTTTCAAGATAAGTATAGGAAGTCCTTCAATGGTTTTTATATCTGTGACTTGTTATAAGCGACAAATAGTCGCGGCGACCCTTGAGTCGCGCGCACCTACGACTTTCCTGAGACTCACAGCGACCTTGTGGGAAATCCAACAGTTACAAAAATACTCAATTACTGTTTCCTTTACTCACGATAGAAAATTTGAAAATGAGCTTAGAAAATGCCTTACAATTTGACTCCACCGGGAATCCAACCCGCGACCACCTAGCGTGAAGCGAATAGACTACCCATTACACCACGGAGGCGGTTTAAATAGCTTACCCATTTTGGATAAAAAAAAAAACATTTAAACATTTATAGATTGGTGACTACAACTGAAACAAAAATCAAAACAACAATTTAAACTTTACCTCTTGAATGCACCTACTGTTTATGAAACGAAACAATAAAAAACAACATACCATTTAAGAAACCGCTAATTTAAAAATACTCTTATTATGTCATTTGAATGCGAGGCGAACACTTCGCGAGCAAATTCGGCGAAATCAAAATTTAAATTTCATAAAAAGAACGATAACTTTTTTAAAACGCATTCCAGAAAACAATGTCGGAGCTGACGCGCCAGCCAGCCTTCAGGCAGCGAATGCATTAACGAAGTACACCTCCTTTGATATTAAGCGTATTATTTTTAGCTCTTTTTTTCTTTTTACTCTTTGTACGCAGGCACTGGCACTGCACTGGTAGCTCCCCGAGTCGCCCGGAGCAAATCGCGGTTTATTGCCCACCGCCCGGTAATTTATTATTGCATTTTTTGTATTATCAATAGCCTGTAGTCTTTTACCTTTTTGCGATATTAAAATGGCTATTGTTTATGAAAAATCGTTTGGTAGATTCCTATCGGGGGATGAGCGGTTCAATCATTAATAGCTGGGTACGAATAAGTTGTATTTTTGTGCGTGTGAGCTTCTGTGACGGTTTAACTTCATTGATTCGTGTTTCAAAGCTTTAGAGTCCGTAAGGTGAGTGAAAGTAGACTTTTATAAGGCTCTATTTCCCATAAAAATCTAACTATACGTATCATATTACCATTAATCTGATTTTCTGAACTTCGCTTTTCGCTAATATTAATTTAAGAACAGTAAATTTTCTCATCTGTGCAATTTACAAAATGTTGTCCACGAACACTGTTGCAGTAGCAGTCTTAAAATTAATGAAGAACTTTTTCCCCTGTCATGTTCTGTTGTAAAATTAAAAACGCGATCTCCCTGGAAACAACTAAAATACATTTAAAGAGTCGGCTACCGCCCCTTTATTTTATGTGGAGCGTACAATCTATTTAATTTACAACCTCTTTCGTTACCGTCAGGCTAAGTGAGATAAGTGCTTATCAATTTGAAAAGGACTCTTTAGAGGAACAAAGTAGCCGCTAAACTTAACAAACGTCCTCTTACTCAACATTTTAACAATTTGCCATCGACAAAACAGAATCAAGAATGAATTAAATAAGAAAAAACGAAGACGAGACAAGTTCTTCCCTCTAATTTTGAAACCGCAAAAGAATATCGACAAAGGAAACTTGGAGACTACTGGTCTTCGGTGACAAACAGATTGCATGATTTAAGTGGCCTAATTTGGGCACAGTGTAGTTAAAAAAAGACACGTATATTGTGCGTCCGCGAGAAGAGACTGCCAATGTCGGTTCCAAATTCAAAATGAGGAAGACGGAGGAATAATGGCGCAACTTTTAAAACAGGAACGTCCAGTTAAAAAAAAAAGAATCGGTTAAACGGAGGCCGTTCGCAGGTAATCACAGTAGACGCACACACCGAAGTTAAGGGTGATTTCATAAAGATACATTTATAATGAAAAAACCTGTGGCACTCGGGGACTGCCGCGGTAAAGCTGTTGTATAACATTTTTTATCAACTTATGCAATTATAATTATTTATTTATTTTTTATTTATGCAGCATTTATTCACTATTTTTTAATGTTTTACTGTTTTCGTGTGCTCCTTTTGATTAAAGGACCATATAGTCCTTGGGGCGCGGGATGTTTATGTAATAAATTGACTAAGTCCTTTTAGTACCGCAAATCGCTAATAGATGGCACTGTAAGTTTTTAGAACGCGGTAACGTTACGTTACGCTCGGCCGAGCTACATGTTAGGCATAGTGGGGAGTGTTAGGTTTTATTTTCGTTACGGAATTTCTTGATTCGGTCGCCGCGCTCAAAGCCCGCGATAAAAACTATGCAATAGCTTAAAATTAATGAATATTTCTTTTATTGTTGTTTTTGCCGTCTTATGGTACCTCAATGGTACAAAGGGCCTTCGTGAGTCAACGCGATCCCATCCCCCTGGTCTTGCTCGTCGCGCTCATCACTCCAACGCAGCCTGGCAGCCCTCAGGTCGTTCTCGACGGTGTGCTGCCACGTGCAGGCCGGGTGGTCCGATCTCTTACAGCTCGGTTTCTATGTGAACTCAACCATAGCTGTATTGCTCTCTTTTCTGCGCAGTGTGTGCTCTATCCATTTCACTTGCGTTGAGCGCTTTCTCGCTTAGTAGTAGGGGTTTAGTGGCAGGGTTGCTGATTGTATCTGTTAAAAAATGTGCAGGATTGGCCGTGTTGACGAACACTCGCAGTTTGTATGTCAATGCTTTCACCTCTTTTCATGTTACGTGACCAAACCGCAGAACAGACTTCACAATGGATTCAAAGAAGGAGATCTTGACTTTGGAGTTCTACATAAGTTTTAGCCGGGCAGAAATAGCTGAAAAAATTTCGACATCTGCAACAATCGTAGTTCAAATAACACTAAAATTCAAATAAATAAATCGATTATACAGCACTATGCACACAGCCTAACATCACGTGCAATGTTACAGGTGCGCAAGAAGCCCTGAGCTTCGCTCGCGCGTCTTCATTCATTGTGCCTACAGAATAAGAAGGATCAGTAAGATTTTAGGTACAGTCATTCTGTAACGGAAATAAGATGAAAACGCTAAACACGTTAAAAAACCGACTTCCATTGCAACAACTTAGTACATTTTTGCATTATTATTTTTGGTTTTTGTTATTTTTTTAATAAATTACTACACCGATTTTGATAAAATTTATATGGGACCACACGGAAATCACTAGCTTTCAAATAAAAAAAGAATCATAAAAATCGGTTCACCTAGTCAAAAGTTCTGAGGTAACACACATAAAAAAACATACAGTCGAATTAAGAACCTCCTCCTTTTTGAAAGTCGCTCGAAAAAAAATCAGCACCCAACATAGACACCGCCTAACATCGCGTGCAAGATACAGGTGTGTGAGACGCCCCCAGTGACGCCCGCGCACCTCCATTCAATGTACAACTAGCAAAGTACTATAAAAGTGTTATATTATCATAGGCTGAAGCGGAAAAAGATTCAGTACATAAAAGTCTGTCATGGCTACAACTGAGTGCAAAAATTAACACCTAACATTGACACAGCCTAACATCACGTGAGTGTGTGTAGGTGCGTAAGATGCCTCTAACGACGCCCGCGCATCTTTCTTAATTGTATAGGCTGAAGACATAGAATATTTAGTTGGATTCGAGGTAAAGGCGCAGCATTAAGGCGCAGTGGTAGCTAAAAATTAACTTAAACAGGTTTTTAGAAATCATTTTTGAAGTAGTAAATTTAAAATCTATGAAAACATATTGGTATTATTGAGAATAGTTACGAGGGACTATACCGAATGGAAACACGATTTGATAAAGTTGGCTCGATAGAATAATCTCGCACAGGTACCTCTTTTCGAGCCATTTTATCGTCTATTTTCTGTTTTACTCTTAAAATAAGTAATTTGATAATATGATTTATTTACTAAATTAAAAGTTCATAGGTGACTGAAGGGAAAACATCTATTGGATTTTTATTTAAGATAAATATGATGAAAATAAAAACGAAAACATCCAAAAAAGTGCAAAAGTGTGGTTATTTTCTTCCCTCTTTACACGTAAAGAAAAAGACAAAGACATATTTTTAAGTACCACGGGGCCTTAAGAGGAAACGCGGTCTTAACAATAGGTATTTAAAAAAAAATCCTGTCTCCCTCCCCCAAACCTCTCCTTATACAGGAAGAAAGGGAGAACTGCAGCGCAGACCGATAATAGGCACTAAAATTAACCAAAACAGCATTTCATAGTCCCCTATTTACTCCTCCAAAACCTGAGCAATAATAATATTTTTTTTCAGAAAAATTAAAAACATGCTTTACCTATGCCTAAATGTTTTAGTTTTGTTGTTAATATGCGTATTATTTTTTTGGTGGGTATCTGAAAATGACGTTTCAATTGGCAATTTTTTCCGTTTTTGAAGGCTCCTACTTCCTAATATATTTAGAATATGGGAAAAAACAAAACATAGGGGCATTGCAATGGTAGATATAGGTTTGATGGAAAACATATTTTTGGTCTATGGTCATTATCCAGGGAGGAACCAAGGGAGTACGTATGTATGGAAAAAATGGCGCCCGCGTTTGCTCTTAAAGTAAAACAGAACAAATGAGCGCCCAGCTTGGACACGGCCTAACATCGCGTGCAAGTGTACAGGTGTACGCGACGCCCGGAGCTGCATCTTCATTCATTGTTGGCGTCGCAGGCCGCTGCACTTTGGTAGCCTACCCGGTGTTGTCATAAAATCATTTTGTTGGGAACCTTTATTTCGAAAAAAATGTGTAATAATTATTTTCCTTTTTTCTTTGAAGTTTACAGTATAATCACTGTTCTTATATTATGTTATCATATTACTTTAGGTGAGCTACCATCTCATCTTTGACAAATGCATCATTATCATATCAGCCGAAAATCGTCTACTGCTGCACAAAGGCCTCCGCAAAGGATTTCCACGACGACCGGTCCTGCGCTGCCCGCATCCATCGGCTTCCCGCGATCTTAACCACTTTGTCGGTCTTCCACGTGGGAGGCCTGCCTTCGCTACGTTGTCCGATGCGCGGTCGCCACTCGAGAGCTTTACTGCGCCAACGGCCATCTGTTCTAAGAGCTATGTGTATAAAAATATCTAGATACTTAACTGCGTGATGTAAATATATATATAACCTTTATTAAGGTTCCGTGCGACATATTAAATGAAAGAATTTGTTGTACGAATCTCAAAGATATTTTTTTATAATTTTAAGATAAATAGTTTCGAAGATACTTAGTAAAATAGGCGAAAATTGACAATTCCCCCCCCCCCTCCCTCCCCCTTATCTTAGAAACCACTAAGCCTAAAATTATAAAAAAACGGAAAATAGGTCTTTATCAATAGATTACAGGAAAACCTTTAAGGGTCCCCAGAAGGCTCGTGTTTCCATACAAACGTAATTCCGCTTTAATACAAAAACTACATGCCGGATTGAATCCAAACTTTGCAAATATATTGAGCAGACACATATCGATGTTTGTAATTAGTTTTCGACGTACTTATATAAAACGGAAAAAAATAAGAGAAGTTTCAAACTTTCAGTACAAAACTAATTTAAGCCTTTGTTTAGTTACGTTTCAATTTACTTGGATGAAAACTAATTACAAACATCGATATGTGTCTACTCAATATATTCGCAAAAGTTTGGATTCAATCCGGTATACAATTTTTGTATTAAAGCGGAACTACGTTTGTATGGAAACTCGAGTCTCCTGGGGACCCTTAAGAAGTCTATGGTTTAATCACAATTACATTAGGTTCAATTTTTTTTAATTTTTTTTTATTCGCAATTGGTAAACCCTTGACAACATCTCACCTGGTGGTAAGTGACGATGTTGCCGAAGATGAAAGCGGGCTTCCCAAGATTCTCCAACGCAATACGCATTTTAGCCAATGGTAGTACCATAATTAAGTTTTTTGAAGTCAATGAGGGGGTGTCTCTAATTATATGACGTATATAACATGAAAATTTCAATTATTCAATACTTAGGCCATTTTTGCAAAATAGTCCGTCTGTAGTGGGTTGTTAGGGTTCCTTAGTCAGAATAACAGGACCCTACTACTAAACTTACGCTGTCTCTCTGTCCAACTTTAATAAGCTTTAACTTTTAGAAGACTGAAATTTTCACAGAATATGTGTTTTTATAGTGATACTAGCTGTCCCGGCGAACTACGTACCGCCTTACATTACACTACCCTACCCTACCCTACACTACACTACCCTACCCTACACTACACTACCCTACCCTACACTACCCTACCCTACACTACTCTACCCTACACTACACTACCCTACCCTACCCTACCCTACCCTACCCTACCCTACCCTACCCTACCCTACATAAGAACCTTCTCCTGACAATAACGAACTCGACAAAAAAAGAATTAGCCAAATCGATCAAGCCGTTCTCGAGTTATGCGCTTACCAACACATTTTGCGATTCTTTTTTATATTATAGATACTTACAAAAAATAAAAATAAAAACACTTATTTTTATGTTCTTGATCTATTTTAGAAATAGAAATAGACATACGCGTGACCTTGGTGTAATGGTGTAATGATAGTAATAATCCTAAAATAAAACAAAAGACAACCGGCCAAGTGTTAGACGTGCTCACTGCTCACTCCAAAGGAGTCCGCATTGAATAAAAAATATTTTTTCGTTGATGCGTTTTGTTTGAAACGTGTGGTGAGTGGTGGTGAGGAACCCTCGGTCCTCGGTGAGCGAGTCCCACTCGCACGAGTGCGGTTTTTCTAAACTATAGTCTTTTTTTTAATAAAAAATTTGAGTGCGTTTGGCTGCACCTCACCTGGGTAAGTGCCGATGCAGCCGAGGATGTGACACTCAAGCTCAAATAGTGCCTATTCACTCTCGTCTTAAAGATTCCTAAATTATACGAATCGGGGAATATAGACGCTGGAAGAGAATTCCACTTTTTGGCCGTTCGCATGATGAACGATGACGCAAAAAGCTTGTTATTATTCTTTTCACTGAAGTATATTAACCACAGATTAAACACCCAATAGTATGTGTGCTTATTTTACGTACAATAGCGGCCTTAGGGTGGTGTTACTAATGAAAGTTAGACTAGTTCCACTAAGCTGAGGTGACTAAACTCAGCTGACAGCTATTTCTAAACGACAGCAATCAAATCACCATCAGCCTTCACAATGTCATGCATGGAGGAAACTATTTGTATCGTAAATAAAATAATTGCTGCGCCGGCGCAGGTCGGATGCGCGTAATGCCTCGCATCAGTCATGCTGGGTAGCTATACGTATTAAGGCCCTGCTCATGTTAGTGTGATTTGAATACAGTGTTATTTGGTCAAGGAGGTCAGAAAGTAGATATACAGTAGGATAATCGATTGGGTCACAACTATCACTTTTGACTCTTAACATAATAGTTGAACACAATCAACATGTTGAAAAAACCGACTTAAATCAAACATCCAAGCACAAAATTAATTAATTTTTGTTGGTGATTATGATAATAATATGCCGTATGGCTCCCGGCTTAGAGCAGGGTCATCTTATCCCTTACAATAGGTGTCGTAAGAGTCGTCTAAGGTACTTAAACCGAAGAATGGGCAGAAACGTCTTCTCCGTGACTTGCGGTCGACCTGCAACAACACTGAGATCTCCAACCCATCTGCCAAGCGTGGCGATTACAGCATAACCCCTCAATGATATACACAACAAAAAAACGGCCTCTATTCCTCGGCGACCCCGCTATTTCTGGCTCTGTTAGCGATGAAGGCAACGGCGGGGCGCGGGGTGCGAAGAATCCCCAGCAGATGCCAGGCTACCAAACCAAAAGACCTCTGGCCCTGGCAACCTGCAACACGCGCACACTGTGAACCGACGCGAAGCTGACAGAACTCGAGGAACAATTAAGCAGGTTATGACGGGATTTCGTTGGATTGTGTGAAGTCCGAAGAGAGGGTGAGCATACTATAATCCTGAAATCCGGAAACCTGCTCTATTTCCAAGAGGGTGAACAACTGTCCCTAGGTGGTGTCGGGTTTCTAGTCCACAAGTCCCTCATTAAGGATGTGGTCCAGATCGAGATTGTTTTGACGAGGGTAGCGTACCTTATACTCAGAATCACCAAACGGTATTCACTGAAGGTCATACAGGTACATGCACCGACCGCGGAACCCTCCGAAGATGAAGTGTAGATCCTATACGAGGATGATGATGATGATGATGATCTATCCAACCGATAGATATATATCTATACGAGGATAGCTTTACATAATACACCGTTGTTATGGGGACTTTAACGCGAAACTAGGCAGTTGAAGTTGTGGTGAGCTGAGAGTGGGGCAATTTGGATATGGTGAGAGGAATGCACGTGGCTAGCTGGTGGCCGACTTTATGGAGAAGGAGGGGCTCCTTCTTCAAGAAGCCTAAACAGCGGAAGTGGACATAGTTATATCCCAATGGCGTAGCGAGGAATGAGATTTATTTTATCTTGTCGACAAAGAAGCAAATAATCAATGATGACTCTGCGATCTATTCAATCACAACAGAAGCAATCACCGGGTGGTAAGGGGCACAATGAAATAAAGACCAAGCTAGAAAGATGTCGACTGATGAAGTCTACGCTCCGACCAGCGTCCATACAGCTTCTAAACACCGAGAGCGTTTAGTTCGAGTTGCACATTCGCTTCGAATGCCTAGGAGACTGTGAGAATGTGGACGATTATAATGACAGATTTGTGGAAATTGTCCAAACGGTCGGGTCTAAGATTTTTAAAACTCGAAAAACCGTTTAAACAGAACCAAAAAAATATGCGGGCGTAGCCACGAGGCGGAAATCTAGTTTATAATTTAGTGTTAGCATAAATATTATTTAATGACCAATGTGCACTATGATCAGTGACTATTCACAATCTTGTCCCGCTGTAGTCCGGACTTGTTTATTGGGATTTAGACGTACATAGCGGTGGCACCTTTTAATAGCAATGATTTTTCTACCATATTGATGAGAATCTTACCTACAACTGTTACTTATAGTTATAATAAACTGTTTTATTTTTCGTTACGTTAACTTTTAACATCGTTATCTTTACATTTACATACGAATAGGTCACATATTAATTAAATTAACACTTTCAAAAACATATACGCAATAAAAATAAACCTACTAAGGTTCTAGTCTCTCTCTTTACATATAATATGGTGACTGGTAATCATCATATCAACTCATATACGTCCCACTGAGGGGCTCGAGCCTACCTTGAATTAGGGCGATGGGCCTTAGTCGACTACGCGGGCCCAGTGCGGGTTGTTCGACTTTACACACAACCTTCGAGTTTCTTCGCAGGCGTAAGCAGGTTTCCTCACGATGTTTTCGTTCACCGTACAGCTTTAAATAAACGTACACATGAAATCTAAATTCGAAAACACATTGGTACATGGCAGGATTTGAACCACGACCTTTAGACAGGAAGTAGCGGCCCTTGCCATTACGCCACCGATGCTCAATGGTATCTTCATGGTGACTGATACTGGTACATAACTGCAAATCTCTTAACTGGTGGTTCTTTTTATGAAAGTAAACAACTTCAGCATAAGTTGTTTAGTTTCATGAGTAGAATCCTAAAGTTGTTCAGTTCAATTAGTACAGTCACAATAACGTACTAGTCACCTTGTATAATATATACTTTTAGATGAAAACCAATGCATATCAGTCTTAATAAGTAGGTATACTCGTATAAAGAATTGTTATAATAATTTTGTTCCTGCAATATACATCAATGCCCTTTTATTCTTAGATTAGAAGACTTCATAGGTGTTTCATTATGAATGCACTGGCAATAAGTATAGTGCAGGTTTAAACCCTATTATTTCGAAATTCAAATCAAGATAAATTGCCGAAGTAAAACGCAATGAATGTTATCGGAAATTGTCCTATTAGCAAAACGTCATAGGAGTTATTGAAGTGTGTATTTTCAATGGAAATATTTTTTTAAAACCCAAAAACTTTTAGGCGCAAGCTTTTTATATTGCATTGTCACGCGATATACATAATATGCATGCAAATTTCAGCTCAATCGGAAACCGAGAGGTGGGTCAAATTAAACTTGCAAGATTTCATTACAAACGGGACAGGTGAAACTAAATAAAAGCTTGTAAATAAAAAAGAAATAAAAGTTGGAATATTACTCCGGGAGTTTCATACCACTACACCTCCCCACACAACTACCTACATATTATAATGACAATGATACTTATTCACATTACAAACAAAAGACACCAACACGAGCATCAAAAATATGCTTTTTAAATTAAATTAAATTAAAAATATTTTATTGCACCAAAAAGAGACTTTTAACTAAAGCACAGTAAGTATCCCTGGTCCCCACACTAGGATTCCCTGTGTTGTGGGTAACCAGTCTCTTCCCTAATTTAAGAACAAAAGGTAAGTTTTAATGCTTTAATCTCATCTATAAAAAATAAATAAAAATGTGGGTAGATATATAATTAGTGTCCAGTCTTTTGTTAACTTGTACCTACGTGTTATTGAGGCACGCACGACATACTATAACAACAAAAGGTTTCGCTGCCGTTGCTTTAAAACTCGCTTAAAGGCACTTGGAAGTATGACTTACACTTGGCCGATTTTTTTTTTTACTTCAGTATTATTACTATAATCACACCAAGTTTCACGTTTATATGTATTACCGTTTTAAAGATAGAGCTAAACAAAGAAGTCGGTTATAATACTTCCAAATAACTAAAAAAAACACAGTTTTTGTATGGAGGCTCACATTTATTTTTTCACTTCATCGAATTATTTGTATTTTTATTCTAGCGGCAATAGAAATAGATATTCTGTAAAAAATTTCAACTGTCTACCTATTACAGGTCATGAAATACAGCCCGCTGACATATGGACAGACAGACAGCGGAAGCTCAGTACCTAATAGGGTAACTATTTAGTAATCTGTGGTATGGAACCTGAAACGCAAACTATCGTTTCGAGCCGATCTCTTTTCGTGCGTTTCATAATTAAATTCTCTTTTGATTTTGTTCCTCTATGGAAATTTAATTTGAAAATATTTGTGACTTTTTGACAAGTGTAAAACAAAAATTGATTCTGTATGACTGATGACCGTCGAAATTGGTAAAAGTAAATTATTTTAAACATCTGTGATTTTGGTTTTGTTTACAAGACCTCCTATATTTAACAGGGGTAAGTGATTTATGCTTGGAGATAGCTGTCCAATTTTATTTAGTGCCGTTGCGAACTAAATTTTATTTCATCGTTGTAGGGTCTTCCACCCGGCCCGAACGAAAGACTATTATCCTGGATTACTGCTAGTCTTCCACCGGCGTTTGTTTCGCCGCTCTGCATCTGCCTGCCGCTCACTCAAAGGGAAGTGGAATCTTTGTTTCTATCAAATTTTAAGGCCCATTGAAGTTGGTTGTCACTGGTGACCAAACTCTATCACTGGTGACCAAGCACTGCTACTGCCCGGCACGGTTCTGCTGTCTTCCTCCAAGCGCAGCTGCTGGCCTACGTGTTCTCCTGTTTCCGTTTACTTTGTCAATTTTAACATTTATTTTAAAATCATTAAGAGTATTGTACACCCAAAGTATTTCCTACAACTTTGGGGGGTTATTTAGACACTCGATAAATTAACTTCATTTATGTTTTAGGTATTTATTCGATCATTTTTTACACCTGGGAGGACGATCGATCGTTACCTAATCTTTTTTTTATATTTTAAATTTATGTAATGTAATTTTATTTTTATATTTAACTTGTTCCACGGTCATCCATTACTTATACCAATTATTTGTTACGCCTTTACCTATTTTTTTAAATATTATGGTCATCCTTTCTTTACAACTTTAACTCATCCACTTGTTTACGTCTTTACCTAATTTGTTTCTAATCTTATAAAATAAAACTATTCTATATTACCCCAAAATTTATTTTATTTCCGAAATTCATATTTAGGCAGCGAGTAAAAATTCTACGTGTCATATGTGGCAAATTCCTAAGTTACCTTTATTTTTGTCACAAACCCTAAAAACAGACATTGTACCGAGTGTTTCTCCAGATAAACTAAGCATGAAATGAAGTGGTCGTGTCTCAGTGAAACTTGCATAGTTTGGTCGATCACACAGCTTTACTGACCAGCACCACGGTTATTACCTGGATGTTTTTTTTTTACTAATAGTGGCAGAAGGGCTAGATGCTTTGCCCACATCCTCATACACGGAGAGTTGAACATCGCCATACTGGAGGGCAAAATTGAAGGAACAAGAGGAAGATGGCGCCCCAGGAAACAATATAAACATTTATGACACAAGTAAATGATTTGTGCCGTAGTCATACGTACCAGGAGACAAAGACGACAGCTCGTGAAAGGCTGAAGTGGAGAATGCTGCAACGACAGAGGGCTGGGCCCTCTTAGTAATGATGATGAGTGGCACTTAACTCGACCAGTTTCGTGCTTTACAACGCATATCAAGGCATTGGTGCCTGTTGTTTTTACTGAATGGTAGACGTTAGGCCTTGTCAGAGCAGGCGGCTTAAAAACTTCTGACAGTGAGGTCCGCCACTAGCCCTGCAACCCCCACCAATCCGGACTTGGCTCCTGTGTGTGGAGCATGGCCTAACCTTCCCGAGCTTAGGAAGTGATCCCGAGCTAAGGGAGTGAACCGATCGGTTGTTAACGAAAATGGAAATGAAGTCATACGCTTTGTTACCAAATCAAAAATATTTATTTAAAATAGGTGTTACACACGTATAAATAGTAAAAAAAAATATTGTCTATTACAAATAATGTCATGATTCAGATTACAGTCTCAGGTCACACCCTGGACACTATATTATTATACAACGGTCGTGAAATGACATTTCTAAAAACAAATGACGGAGCAAACATAATCACTGCGAAATCCAATCACGTTCGAGAACCAAACTATAACCAATCTGTATCAACCTGGGTGACGAGGGGGTGAGTTCGGAATCTAAAGAGCGAGAGGGAGTGTCCATACTGTATGTTAGTACTAATATATATACTTTGCTCAGGTAATGGCATTTGTTATAGAATGACTACCATCGAGTATGTATATGTATCATAATCAAATCAGCTCATATACGTCACCAACGAGGGGCACGAGCCTATCCTGACTTAGCGCTTTCGGGACTTAGTCGATCAGTGCGGGTTGGTCAACTTCATACACTACCATCGAGTTTCTTTGCAGACGTGTGCAGATTTCCTCACGATGTCTTCCTTCACCGTAAGAGCGTCAGATAAACGTACCTACATTGAAAGAAACACATTGGTACGTGGCAGGATTCGAAGCACGACCTCCCGGACAGAAGGTAGCGTCCCTAACCGTTACGCCACTGACGCTCTATTTATACCTTCCTAGTATACCTTTCACAAATGGGAAAATTCGCTTCTCCTTCGCTTAACATGCCATCAGTTTCCCCTAGCTAGAAGCACATCAGGTAATCTGAATAGATAGAATATTCGGCGGATTTGGAAAACTGCAATTGCAAAGTCGGCAGTAGAAGACTACAGACATTATGCACATCGAATATAATGAAAATAGTACATAAATCGAGTTGCAATTTGCACGGTACGTATCTAAAAGACATTTTGCGTATATAATTGAGTCTCCATTTACGAGTCGCGGCTGCACCCTGTATGTCAGTATGTTGCGTGTTAATAACTTTATGAAGCAATTACTGCTTGGCCAATGAGTGAATTTTTGATTATATTGAACTTGCCTCTGTAAAGGTAGAAATTATAAATGTATTATTCTAATACCTACAGGGGTATGAGCATCGGTAGCGTAACGGCAAGGGCACATTCCATTTGTTTTTAGAAATTTTTAACCACCTCCGTGGCGTATTGGTTAGTCCATTCGCTTCACACCAGGAGGTAGCGGGTTCGATTCCCAGCGGGGTCAACTTTGTAAGACTCGGTTTGGTTGGTGGTAGGGCATTTTCATAGCCCGCCTGGCTAGCTACCACCATCTTATCTAAGTCTTGCCGCCAAACATCAGTGTTAACAGCATTGATGTGTTCCGGCTTGAAGATGAGATAGCCAGATCCCCATTGCGTTGGGGAATCTCGGTAAGCCCGCTTCCAACTTCGGCATTATGTCACTTACCACCAGGTGAGATGATGCCAAGGGCTTAACAATTGTGAATAAAAAAAAAAAAAGGGCCGCTACCTCCTGTTAGGGAGGTCGTGGTTCGAATCCTGCCACGTACCAATGTGTTTTCCGAATTTCGATTTCATATGTACGTTTATCCGACGCTCTTACGGTGAAGGAAAACATCGCGAGGAAACCTGCACACGCCTGTGAAGAAACTCGCAGGTTGTGTCTGACGTCGACCAACCCGCTCTGGACCCGAGTGGTCGACTAAGGCCCGATCGCCCTAATTCAGGGTAGGCTCGAGCCCCCAGATGGGGACGAATATGAGCTGATATGATGAATACCTACAGGGGTATTAGAAAAGTGTATTCCTTATTTCTATTTACCGACCACACTTACTCACTGGCTTTCAAGAAAATTATATTGTGTTGGAAAATCAATCAAATTTATAGAGTAGTCACCAAGTAAAAGCATAACTTACTGGATTAAGAATAACATAATTGACAGTTAAAAAAAATAGCCTCTTTAAAAGTGATAGATTTCCTTATAAATTGATTACGAATGTCCTACTGTTAATATTTTACGCAAAATAGGGTTCCCTATTATAGACTTTCCAAGCAATAAATGTTTATTGTAAAAAACAACATTATATTTGCAGTTGGTAATAGAACATTTTGTATGGATAATCTATGAAGGTTTTACAAACAAATCAAACTGTACATTTTTTTTTTCGAAAGGACAAGCTTGTTGTTGGCCGTGGGGGCCTTAACAACTTCACCGGGCAGGGGAGGCGAGTGCGGAGGGCACTCAACCTAGCAACTGTACATCTTAAGTTGGTCGTCCTATTACTCCTAAACTAAGAAAGCCTCTTAGAAGTGATAAATTTCCTTTTAACCTTCAACTGGTGACGTGAATGTGAGTCACAGTATTGGAGAGGTGACGTCATTATGACGTATCAATAAAAAGCCATAAATACTGTAGATTAAGTGTAAGGGAAATAAAATAGATGATGTTATGTAAATGTAGGTTAGTTTGTTTCTAAAATAAAACACACTTTTGACATATTAAACGTAAACTTAACCTTATTCATACACTTGAACTTAATACTGAATTTTGGTCTGTGTTTTGGTAGACATGAGATCTATTGACATAAAATTAATGAAACTGAAAAGAAAAATAACAACCAGCCTTATTTTCTCATTAAGACTTAGGTAATTAATAAAAAAAATCAATTTTCGCATATTGGTTACACACAAAAAATAATTTGATTAATTTTGAATGAAATTTTACAACAGCTCACAAATAAAACATAACACTAAAGGTGACGTAACGTCAAAATGACGTCGGGTACCATCTAATACCTAAACTGTGCGCGTGCGACGTCCGTTCTGTGTATCGGCCGACGCCAAAGCTACTAGGGGGCGCGGTCGCGGGGAGCAAGCCGTTTCTGAGAAATACAGTGTTTTTGTCGTTGCGACGTCAAATTGACGGTACGTCACCAGTTGAAGGTTAAATTGATTATTAATGTCCTACTATTAATATTTTTTTCTTCAGATGTACTGATATTGTGGAGTATCTGGGGGGGGGGGGGGGGGGAGTAGGACACACTTGACTCCAACAAAAAAAATCAACCCTTCTTTCCTTTTCTTTAACTTTATTTGTACGACTTTGTCGGCGTAATTAATGTATACCCATGCCAAATTACAGCTTTCTAGTAGTATTAATAGTCTCGGAGCTAAGCCGCGGACAGACGGACAGACAGACATGGCGAAACAATAAGGGTTCCTTGTTGACTTCGGAAACCTAAAAATACGCCTAAATGGCAAATCAAACTAATTTATTGATTTTTTTTTATCACGATGATACCAGGATACGGAAACTAACTCCTTAAATTATTGTATGGTCATCGGTTCCTACGCGTATCGGTTTCGACTTAATCCGAGGTCTTAAATGGGTAAAAATCACGTTCAAACATTCCGTAACATAGATAAATAAACACAAGTGAAGCTAATAAAAGCGTGATAAAATTTATTGGAAACTTCCTAACATATTTAGAAAATCCTACTTATTATAGACGCGAAAGTTTGTAAGAATATATGGATGTATGTTTTTTACTCTTTCACGCAAAAACTACTGGACGGATCTAGCTGAAATTTGGTAGGTAGATAGATTAGGACCTGGATTAACATATAGGCTACTGTTTTTCACGCTCGCGAGCTGCGCACCCTCGAAAAGTAATAGAAACGTTGTCAACGCGGGTGATGCCGCGAGAAACAGCTAGTATGTAATATTCCAGTTATCAAGCGACTTCCAAAAAGGAGGAGGTTCTCAATTCGTCTGTATGTTTTTCTATTTGTGAGAGAACTTTTGACAGGGTGAACCGATTTTTATGATTCTTTTTTTATTGAAAGCTAGTACTTTTCGTGTGGTCCCATATAAATTTTATCAAAATCGGTGTAGTACTTTATTAGAAAATTAACAAAAATCAAAAATAATAATGCAAAAATGTACTGTGTTTCGATGGAAGTCGGTTTTTAACGTGTTATCAAGGGTTTACCAATTGTGAATAAAAAAAAAAAAAAAAGTGTTTATCGTTTTCAATTATTAGCTATGGGAACACCACACTTAAGTGTATGTTGTAAATACCTTATCTAAAATTGTGAACTCATTTGTAATGGTAGGTCCCCCCCTCCCCTTTGGTATATTTCTCACTACAACACAGCGATACCTCAACATACATGGTATCTGAAAATGCAAAAGACCTATTCCCCGTCATTTATAATACGTACGTCGAGATACGATCGATAATAGAATAAAATCGAAGCCATCAAACTCTGTTAAGAAACTTCTACTTTGACCCAAAGAAATAATATTTTACATCGCTCGACTGTTCTTCCTAAATAAATTATTTTCACGTTATTTACATATTTACATTTCCATATAAGAAACACATAGGTAGTGAACCAAAATCTTAACGTGTTTAGCGTTTTTTTAATATGAGACAACACAGCCACCAGCAGAGCCCAGTGGAATAAGCTCTTACGCGAACTAATTTTCACGTTGTTATTTACAATAAATTGTACAGCCACATGTGCCATACATAAGCCATCATTAAAACACGCTTACCTAGTAGCTTAGAAAATATATATATCAGACTTGATGGAATAATAAACTACCTCTTATAGTAGGCCTTATTAAGTTCTAGTAACTCACGAAGTTTCATTGAAAGCGTTGGAGCCATTTTTGAGAAAAAAGTAACAAAGACCTTGAAATTGCACGGGAAGTACCTACCTGATTTCGATTTTTCCTGGAATAATGAAAGTTATAATAAAGGAAATCATCTAAAATCGCTGTAACGATTTTAATTATACTTTGTGTGTTACTACAAAGTATAATTAAAATCGTTACAGCGATTTGTGAAAAAAAATTAAAAATATTTCTTTGTAGTATAGTGCGACCCTGAAAAATCCAGATATTTTTTTTTAAAAAAACGGCTGGATATATAAAATAATATTAGCCTAACACACGCACACATGCACACATACATACCCACACACGCAACCACCGCACGCACGCCAGCACGTACGAGCGCATGCACGTACGTACGTACGCACGCACGCACGCACGAACCACATCCACACGCACACACACACACACACACACACAGAGAGAGAGAGAGAGAGAGAGAAATCTATTTTTTAGTTTTTTGTTTTTGGACTCTATTAGTGTAAGACGATCGCCTTAAAAAGTATAATTAAGATATTTTTTTTGTCATCACAATACCTTCTACACTCCTTTGTCCCTCACAAGTAAACGTGTGTGTTCGTATCATGTGCGTAATGTTATTGATGTCACTTGTCTAGAAACGCAGACTGCTCGAGGCTCTCTAATTGATCTCACTACTTTTTAGAGCCAGTATTCTTAACTAAGGTTTAAGATGCATTTCAAATTGTTTTTGTTAGGATAAGATTTATTTTAATTTTCAACCGACTTCCAAAAAGAGGAGGTTCTCAATTCGACTGTATGTTTTTTATATGTGTGTTATCTCAGAACTTTTGACTGGTTGAACCGATTTTTATGATTATTTTTTTATTTGAAAGTGCTTTTCGTGTAGTCATCAAAATCGGTGTAGTACTTTATTAGAAAATTAACAAAAACCAAAATAATAATGCAAAATTGTATGTTGTTGCGATGGAAGTCAGTTTTTTAACGTGTTTAGCGTTTTTTTTGAGACAACACAGCAACCAGCAGACCCCAGTGGAATAAGCTCTTACGCGAACTAGGCGCCTGCGCAGATAAGCAAGCGCGTACGTGAGGGAAAGGTGCATCTCTGTTCACGTTTCGATTTTAATCATTTCGGTGGGAAAATCTATTTGTTTTAGCTTAAGTATTTAGACAAATTACTTTGAGGCGTTTTTAATTATTTATTTATTTTATTTATTTATTTACACTTATAGTACACTAAAACAGTTTCGTAAAGCTAATACATAAAGTTGTTATAATGAAGTGTACAGTAGGCGGTCTTATTGCTAAAAGCAATCTCTTCCAGACAACCTTAATGATTGCAATATGTTTAATACAAATACGTGAATCCTCCATGCATTGTCTTTTTTTTTTGGGGTAACCGCCTCTGTGGCGTAATGGTTAGTCCATTCGCTTTACACTAGGAGGTCGCGGGTTCGATTCCGGCAGGGTCAAATTGTAAGACTCGGTTTGGTTTGTGGTATGGCATTTTCTAAGCCCGCCTGGCTAGCTACCACCATCTTATCTAAGTTTTGCCGCCAAACATCAATGTTAACAACATTGCGAGTCAAGTGCGAGTCGGACTTGCGAACCGAGAGTTCCGTACCACCACATCTCTCTACTGAATAACTATTCAGTACAAACAAAAGACATTAATGCAAGCATCTCACATGTGTCCGGTTTCACTTTTCTTTTTTTGTAACTACGATGCGACAATAGAGTTTATTTGTAACTACGATGCGACAATAGATTTTATTTGAAAAGTATATTCCCGACAAAGTTGGGTGCGTAAGGGTTATTGATGATTACAACAAGTTTAATGATTGCAATATGTTTAATGATGTTTTACGATAGAGCAAAAATAGTACATGTAAGATTGTAATGGCAAAAAAAATGTGATTCAACTGCAAACATACAGATTTCGAACTTTTCTTTTATTTTTATATTGTGATAATCTGCTTTTTGCATCTTAAATCTGCATTTCACGATTGTTTGTCAACGGGAAATACCCTATATGTTTGGTTTACTTAGAAGTACCAAACCTGTGACATAAATGACCTAATATGGCCATGTGTTTTTAAGGCTTTGATTCAGAAGTTTTATTTCATATCAATTTCAACTTGACAACTCCACTCATTTCTGAAAAAAATGGTCTTGATAACAGACAGACAGACAACGAAGTGACTCTATAAAGGTTCTTTTTTCCTTTTAAGGTACGTTACCTTAATGATCCGGTAAAATAAAAATTGGTTCATTATGAAATCGCATAAAAACAAAAAATAATATAGTCGAATTGAGAACCTACTCCGATCCCCTTTCTGATGTCGATTAAAAAGGAAAATTTAATATGACCGTACCTACATGTTTTCCATTTCCAAAATACAAATAAAGCCTCACAGATCATCTGCAAATTAGGTGCTGTTTTATATACTTATTAAATAGCACCTACTTTGCAGATGATCTGTGATCAAGTAGAACCTGGGCGACCTAGCGTTGCTCGAAGCTTTTTAGGAATCTAAACCAAAATTATTATATATTTTACTGTGAAAACGGTTTTTTTTTCAGGAATTATACCCATCTTATCTTATCGTGTTCTGGCTTGAAGATAAGAAGCCAGATTCCTATTGCGTTGGGGAATCTTGGTAAGCCCACTTCCATCTTCGGCATCATCGTCATTTGCCATCAAGTGAGATGATGCCAAGGGCTTACCAATTGTGAATAATAAAAACATATTTGGGATATAAAATATTATTAAAATATTATGTTTCACCAAAATATACAGGAGCATCGGCGGCGTAATGGTTAGGGCCGCTACCTTCCATCCGGGAGGTCGTGGTTCGAGTCCCGCCTCGTACGAATGAGTTTTTTTGAATTTAGATTTCATTTATCTGATGCTCTTATGGTGAAGGAAAAGATCGTGAGGAAACCTGCACACGCCTGCGAAGAAAATCGAAGGTTCTGTGTGAAGTCGACCAACCCGTTTTGGGCCCGCGTGGTCGACTAAGGCCCGATTGACCTAATTCAGGGTAGGCTCGAGCCCCTCGGTGGGGACGTATATGAGCTGATATGATGAAATATACAATAATTGCTCACTTAAAGATGTGAGATGTAGGCGCCATTTTATTTGTACACAAAATTAAAAGTAATAGATAGCTAGAATATTTTGTTGGATATGTTCGCTAACATTAGAGATTAATCAATAACCAAAGGTCACGTGGCGAGCCTCGCCTCTCACCCGGGCCTGCCGCAATTATTGACAATTCAATTTTAGCTTTTATCAGATCCGTTGGATTTACGTGCGCGCCTGTACTTACCAGTATGATGACTACTTCCCGAGTTTCATACTTCGGAATTGTGCAGTACACTTACCTACTCAATAATGTTGAATTAGCATTGTAATAAGGAATTTGAACAGAAAAAACATATATAAGGTCTAACATTAAAATTAGCTGAAACTATTTTAACTGCTGCTTCTACCCATGAAACTGAACAACTTTCCCTATGAAACCCATAGTCAAATCTGAAAAAAAAAATAACTTCCCGTACTAAGTTAGCTGATCAGCTGATCGAGTTAGTATGGGAGAGTCAATTTTTTTTTGCGATTTGACTATGGGTTACATGGGGAAAGTTGTTCAGTTTGATGGGTAGAAGCACCAGTTAAAATAGTTTCAGCTAATTTTGTTACACCTTATATGTATATAAGTAATCCTTTCTAAGTGTTTTTCATGTAGATATTTGTATGCAAAAAAGAATATTTATTGCACACAAATATTTACATGAAAAACACTTAGAAAGAGCATATACAAAGGTGGACTTATCTCTATAAGAGATCTCTTTCAGCCAACCTTACCGGGTGTTATGAGAATTCAAAGGACGGGGGGCAAACCTATGTATGTGTACCTACAATTATACTAAATATAATACTAATATAATACTGTAAACTAACCTGACCTACTTACAGAATACATAACGATAGTAATAAATTAATATTATACATAATACATTAACCGCCTCCGTAGCTCAGAGGCAAAGTTCACTGGCTTTACACAGGAGGTCGCGGGTTCGATTCCCAGCGGGGTCAATTGAAAGACTCGGTTTGGTTGGTGGTAGGGCATTTTCTAAGCCCGCCTGGCTAGCTACCACCATCTTATCTAAGTCTTGCCGCCAAATATCAATGTTGATATCATTGGTGTGTTCCAGCATGAAGATAAGATAGCCAGTTCCCCATTGCGTTGGGGAATCTTGGTAAGCCCGTTTCCACCTTCGGCAACATCGTCACTTACCACCAGGTGAGATGTTGTCAAGGGTTTACCAATAGTAAATAAAAAAAAACGACGGGTTGCACTCCGGGAGTGCCGGCAGAAGTGAAAACTTGAATATTAACGTTGTGCATTTATATTACATTAAAAAGTTTATATCTCAGAAAAATCAACAAAAAATCAACTCCATCCGTCTTACGAATTTTCGATCAGGTCACGTGTCCTGACGCGAGTTTAACATTTTTTACCCATTACAAAAAAAGTGCACAACGCCGCTAAAGAAGTTTTCACTTCAAAAAAATAAAAATAAAATACATACCTTAAAATAGAATACAAACATACTGTTCTTACTAAAATAAATATTTACAAATAAATATATGTAAATAAATATATACAAATAAACTGACACGTTTTGTAGGGACAGAAGATGCTCTTAGAGTTTGATTTTGAAAGATAACTCTTTAACACAGAGGGGCAGTCGCGAATGCCTGTCTATAAAGGTGTTTCACTTTATTATCATCGTATCAGCCGAAGGAACAATTTAGGTTTGCGTGTACCATCCTTAAATACATCGTCAGTTTCCATCAGGTGAGATGTAGTCAAACGCACTCAAAGTTTACAAAGTAATCCACAACGAACGGTCCTGCGCTGCCCGCATCCAGCGGCTACTCGCAACCTATACCCGGTCGATAGAAAGGAAATCCGTAGGCAATGCTTAGCAACAAGATTTAGATAAGATGGTAGTAGCGAGCCAGGTGGGTTTCGAAATTGCTACAAACCAAAGCGAGTCATACAAAGACTCCGCCGGGAATCGAAGCCGCAACCTCCTGGTGTGAACCTAATGGACTTTACCACTACGCCACGGACGCGGTTATGGAACTTTAATATTTGAGTATTGTATGCTTGCGATAGTAGGTTCTTGGTGGAACACTGAACTGAACATATTTAGGTTTTTTCTTGCACTATTCCACAATTAATGTAAATAAAACAAAATTTGTTTATACTGCAACCGGTTTCGTGATCATCTTCAGGCAGTAGACTACTTTATTTCAAAGTGAGGGTAGTGTGATACTTACTAAAAATAGGGATAACAGTTTCTGAAAAAATCTACCAAAACGGTAGTTTTTTTAACTACTACCGTTTTGGTAGATTTTTTCAGAAAAAACCTAAATATGTTTAATATTTGAGTTATTTGATATTCTAACTTTCTTTCTGCTTTGATAGATCTATGGTGAGTTGAGGAATTAACCAGACCAGAACATAAAGAAGTCAAGAGGTAATTCCTGTGAGGTTGTAGAGATCGCTCAATCGGTTTGCAACTTTCGCTTGCCATGTTTATAGGTAAAAGTGGCATATTAATATGTGGAAATGTCTCAATCATAAAATTACGTTATTGCACGTACATGGTGTTCGAAAAGGGTGTGTTAATATTAAAATGAGGGCTTACTCGTGAAACGGTTGCATTGTCCGAGTGTTTTAATACCTAGATAAGTACAATTTCTTACATTGCTTTATCTAATCTTACACATCGGGATTGAACCTACTGAATAAAAGATCAAAGTTATAACACTAAGAAAAAAATCCATGAAAAAAACTTATGAATGCAGCCAAAACCCAGTACATCACCGCGCATGCGCTAAAGCGGGCATTGTCACAGACAGGTGAAAATTTAAATCTAATATTTTTTGTAATGCTATAAAAATGGCGCCCCGCATAAGTGGTCCATTAGTAGAAAATAATTAAAGGAATCTCCTTAATGATATTAACTTCTTGGATTTGCCCTGTGTCGTATTGGCAAAAAAAAATTATAACATACTTTAATTAGGGTAAAAGTCTTTTAATATGTTATTTTTTCAAATTTCGGTATGTCGTGTATACAATATGTCAATACTAGAGCTTCTGCCCGCGGCTTCACACGCGTTGACATCGTTTTTATGACTGTCTTTAAGGATGAGTGGTGCGCGAGCCGCACTCGGCTCGCGAGCGTGGACATGAATTTACTCCAGATACCTCAGGAAATATATCGGGCTATTTCAATAATCAATTTACCAATTCTATACAAAAAAAAACACTTCAATCCGTTGCTCCGTTACGACGCCGACGTGAGCGAGCGTGGAAATGAAAGATTCCCAGATCCCTCTGAACTATGTCAGGATACGTTAATTAATAAATTAAGTCACTTCCCACCCCCTCAACCATCTCTGTGCAAAAAATCACAACCATGCACTGTTCCGTTTGGATATTAAAGAAATTAACCAAAAAAGAGTATTTTTTCAGTTCCCTCAGGAACTGCATCGGACTATGCTATTTTCACGGGATAAAAAGTAGTGGCACAGGCTACCTGCATGCCAAATTCATCAAGATTGGTTGAGGTGTTGAAGCGTGAAACACATTTTCACATTTATTATATTAATTAGTAAGGATTAACTCGTTTTGAAGTTTATGATAAATGAAAGTAAACAAAAGTAATTTGAACCTTACAAAGTCCGTTAATCTGTTATCATCCACATCGGTAAATTATGGGTGGTAAAGTTATAGGTGGCAATGTTATAGGTGGTAGTCATAGGTGGTAAAGTTATAGGTGGTAAAGTCATAAGTGGTTAAGTCATAGGTGGTAATGTTATAGGTGGTAAAGATATAGGTAGTAAATTTTTGAAAATTACCAAAAATGTTACACTATTTGTTAACTTATTTCAGTTTTAATTATCAATTATCCGTGTATGATCTAAATTCAGTCTCCGTATGTTTGTGCCCGCAAAACTCGAAATGTAGTCGATCGATTACGTTGAAACTTTAGCAAGTTGTGCGCACGCCCGAGAAGGTTTAAAGAACAAAAAGGACCTCTTAAGCCACTTGCAGCTTGCGTACCGTGTACCCTCTATATCAAAGCCGCTGAAGCCGCGGTAATAAAAAAGTGAGAAACACCGATGTTTTTTAGTTATCAGTATCGGACCTAATGTATAACACTGGCGCAAGATTAAACTTATTTGAAAGGACTTGACTAAATGGGCGCATTCTGTCCTTTTCTTGTTGTATCGATAAAACAAGGACAGAATGCTTAAATTCAGTTTAGTCCTGTCAAATAAGTTAAATCGTGTTACATCGAACTACTGAAAACAAATGAGTCCACTAATACTACCCGTTACATTATCATCATCATATCAGCTGAAAGACCTCCACTGCTGGACAAAGGCCTCCCCTAAAGATTTCCACGACGACCGGTCCTGCGCTGCTCGCATCCAGCGGCTTCCCGCGACTTTTACCGGGTCGTTAGTCCACTGTCTGGGAGGCCTGCCTTCGCTACGTTTTCCGGTGTGTGGTTGACACTCCATAACTTTACTACCCCAATGGCCATCTGTTCTACGGGCTATGTGCCCTGCCCACTGCCACTTAAGTTTAGTGATTCTGTGAGCTATGTCGGTTTCTTTGGTTCTCCTACTGATCTCCTCATTTCTAATCCGATTGACGTGTTACATTATATTATGCAAAGGCCATCAGCTGGTTCTGATACTTCACTGATAAAATGATCATTGAAAATTACCTTTCCGGTTTAATTGCAGGAAGTTTTTCTATTCATTACAACTAAACTAGATATAGAACTACCAACTAAACGCTCCACTCGCTAACTACAAAATAATAACACGGCAGTTAGTCCACTAACTCACGCGGATACACACTGTGCGTGTAGCCTGTGTTTCTATCTGTCTGTTGCTGTCAATATATCATATCCCCCAGTAGACATTAGCGTTAACTGCGCGGACGCATCGCCGCCGCCATCTTTTATTTTATATCTACTTCTGCTACGCTTAGCTTCGTGAGAATGTCGTAGACACGGTGATTTGATAATTAGATAGCTGTTTGAGATAATTAATTATTATGTATTATTTTTAAAAGCTTCTAAAATTGTTAGGCACTCTGTTTTATACTGAAACTAGCTTTTGCCCGCGGCTTCGCCCGCATGGACATCGTTTTTGTGACTGACTTAGAGGGTGCGCGGTGCACGAGCCGCAAGCGGTTCGCGAGCGTGGATATGCATTTCTCCAGATCCCTCCGAAACTATGTCAGGATATGCTTATTAGTAAATCATGTCATTTCCCACCCCCTCAACCATCTCGGTGCAAAAAATCACACAATCCATTGTTCCGTTGCGATTTTAATTAACCAAAAAAGAGTATATTTTCAGTTCCCTCGGGAATTGCATCAGACTATGCTATTTTCACGGGATAAAAAGTAGCCTATGTCCTTCCTTGTGACACAGGCTAGGTGGCAGGTGCAGGCAGGTGCATGCCAAATTTCATTAAGATTGGTCAAGGCGTTGAAGCGTGAAAAGGTAACAAACAAACAAACACATTTTCACATTTATGATATTAGTAAGGGTAAAACAATTTTTAAAATACCTCGCATTAAAATACACACACACACACATCCCTCGATAACTTGGTTACTTACAGGATTTTTTTTATTAAAAATTTGAGTGCGTTTGACCATAACCTGATGGTAAGTGACCATGTAGTCGGGGATGGTACACGCAAACTCAAATATTGCCTATTCACTCTCGCCTTGAAGATCCCCAAGGTAGGAGTCGGGAAACACAGACGCAGGCAAGGAGTTCCGCTCAAAAAAAAACCTTTATTACAGAAGACATATTATCTCGCATCGTTCGTTTTCTGTAAACTTGGTGCTGAATTGTTAACTAGATCAGGACAAGCAAGCAACAGTGTAGAAACCTAGCTTACCCACTATTGCAAAAAAAAATTACCCAACACGCCATGAAATATTCGCATTACATTCGAAAAAAGAAGACAGTAGATACGCTATAACAGTATCGTCAAAAAAAATTATGAAAAAAAGTTTAAAAAACTAAAAAACGACTTCAAAAGTATGAAATAATATTTTTATACATATAAATACACGAAATTAACCAACAATAGTGAAATAAAAGGTTGGTACGAATCAAATTAGAGGTCTACAATTTTTTTGAAGTCGGTACCAGCACACAGCTACTTACCTACCAAATGTTTAAGATTCGATCGCTTTGCTGGCACCGACCTCAAAAAAAATTATAGTCCTCTAATGTGATTCGTACCTACCTTTGATTTCATTATTGTTGGTTAATTTCGTGTATTTATATGTATAAAAATATTATTTCATACTGTTGAGTATTTTCTTTTGAAGTCGTTTTTTTAGTTTTTTAAACTTTTTTATTTTTAGTGATAATGCTATCTATCTAACAACGTTAAACCCAATTACCTACTTGCCAATAGGAAACATCAAATCATAATGCATGTATTTCATTAACTGATACAGAATCCTGTGGCTTCCATCATCATCTCTGCAGCATACAAGTTAAAGAGTTACACCTTCCACCATCAGCTCACCTGAATAAACCTACTTATCTACGTATAATATTTAAAGAATTATCCCCTAAATCCTAACCGTTAAGGAATTGTACCTTCCATCATCAGCTCTGCAACATGGGATGATGACTACAAGACGCAAATACTTGAATACCTTTAGAAAATACAGAAAAAAATGAAAAACGTACTAGTCACCACTACGATTTTTGAAGGTTCCCCTCGATTTATATGGGATGCCATTATCAGATCCACGAACAAACATAAATATATATATGTCAGAGCGCAAGGACGTGGCGCCATCTAAGCATGCGTCGAAGCACCGTGTGTTTTATCTTGAAACGTCAAGTGGTTAGCTAGGGTAGTAATAATAGTCATCTTTGGCCAAGGCGTGGTCGGTGCGAGACCGGAACCCGGAAGTTGGTAGTGTTGGTACTTGTTTGTTAGCCAATCAGAATCGTTGTGATTATCGAACCATTAAAGACAATGCAGCCTACCTACAGAGGCTACGACAGAGGCGCCAATTATTTTACGAGCACTTTGGATCGAGCAGCTGAACTGTCAACTTGGGAAGCCAGCCCCGTGCCGAACTCATCGCAGTCTATAGAATAATCGGTTTTCACCCGAATCATCGTGAAGCCTCGTGTTGCAAACGTGTGTGGATATTGATTGTATACTCCAAAACTTCTCAAAGACAAGTTTATTTCTTAGATCCGGCCAAAATCTTTCTGATGATCCGAAATATATATTGAGAAACCTCCTCCTTTTTTGAAGTCGTTTAAAAAAACCAGCCAAGTGCGAGTCGTACCATTTTATCTTTAAAAGTTACGCTTGATGTATGGAAGCCCCCTTAATTATTAATTTTATTTTAATTATTTATATTTAAAGAGAATAATACAACTCAAAATTCTTTGAATATTGCAAGCGTCTACCTGTTGCCGTTATCAACATCGAGCAAAAAGGAGCAAAAACAATCACGTTTGTTGTATGGGAGCCCCCCCAACTAGCAAAATGGCTTTATAAACAATCTTTTATAAGAATAAGACCTTATAAAAGACTTATATCTATCCTGACTAAGAGAACTTATCTTACAAAGGCATGTTGAAAGACAATTCGCACTCAAGAGCAATCAAACTTACTAAGCCCTCTTATAGACGTCTGTAAGAAATCTTTATAAGTCATTTGTAAGGATGAAGCCTTACAAGAGCATCGTATAAGGTTAATTGGTCTTCATCAATATTTACACTTAGTAAAGCATCTTAGAAGTGTATTCCTTCTTAGTAGCATCTTCTTAAGTGTGTCATAAGGCTTTTACTCTTAGTAAAGCATTGTTATAACTGTTGTAAAAGCAATCATCTTTAAGTCCAATCTGTATGTTTTAAGGCTTTTGTAAGATCATGTTATCTTACAGGAGCCATAAGACATCTCTTTTAAGTATTTAACATAACCTCAAATATTGAGTTGCTGAAATCATTTTAAGAAAATGGATTTAAATAAATGGAAGCGTTTCAAAAGAAGTGGAGCATATTGACGAAAAGTAAATAAAAAATACTGTGAGTTAGCACAAAAGCCACTGGAGTCCTTACAAGTTTTGACTGGATCTGGTGAAGTTGGAACTAGCAGTTCACATGATGGTTCCGTACAACCGAAGAGCGAAAGCAGTACTGAAAATTTGGAACAGACAGATTCTTTAAGTGAAATGCCTGAAAGCGAAAGTGAATCAGACGAGGAGAAAATGGAATATGAAAAAAATCTACAGTTGCGAGAAGAAATTAAAATTTGGGCCATGAAATTTAATTTATCGCATGCAGCATATAATGAACTTTCTGTAATATTGAACAATAGATTTCAAAATATTTTACCTAAGGATGCTCGCACACTTCTTCAAACAACTAGACAAGAAATACAAATTACTGCATTGGGTACTGGACATTTTAATTTTAATTTTCAACATTCTGGGCATACTCATATAATTATGTCACTGAATAATAAATATTTTGTTTCCCAACTAAGGAACCCTATAAATTATAAACATGGCCACAGAGAGATTGTCTCAAGTAGTGTATAAGAAGATCAAACACTTATAATTGACTTAACGAGTTTTAAATAAGACATATTACACTTACGATTAACTTATTAGAAACTGAGAAATGCCTATTTACGTTCCGAGATAGATTCATTAAATCATATTCAACTTCACAAATAATTAAGTATATTTATAATATTCTACTCTCATTTTGGAAAGGGCCCGTGAAAATATTGTTATTTACTGGTAAATCTATCACGGCCATCTTCTCTGCCAGATTGTTCAGCATTATAATATCAAGATTGGCTATAAATAAATAATATTAAGCATATATTAATTATATGAGTTATTTAATAGTACACACTCAACATATACGAAAATAAACTTTACGTTTTTTAGTTTTTTTTAATCCACTTGCACGATCTTTTTTGCGTCTTCAACAAGTTGTGATAGTACACTTACAATGATATCACAGAGAGGAATTTAAGAGTAACTACACTTAGAACGGCATTAAGAAGACCACCCAAAGGCTTTTTAACCTTACAGTATGCCAGTATAAGTCTATTGTAAGTGTTAATCCTTGCAATCGCATTAGCAAGATGATTGTAAGGTTAAAAATGCACTTGCTAAGTCTATAATAAAGCAACTGTAAGAGCAAATACTCTTACTAAGTGCGCCCAAATCCAGACTTATAGACCTTTGTAAGTGTGATATAAGGGTAAAAAAAGTGCTCTTAAGATACTTGTAAGAGCAAATTTTGCTAGTTGGGCCTTCTTAAATAATTGTTTAATTTTAATTTAATTATTTATTTTTAATTTATTTATTTCTGCGAATATTTCAAGCGTCTACCTGTTGCGATCTACCTACCGAGGATCTGAAACTGTTAGAGCAAAAACATCACGTTTTTCTAAATGTGTTTATATGTGAGCCCCCTTAAATATTTATTTTATTCTGTTTTTAGTATTTGTTGTCATAGCGGCAACAGAAATACATCATCTGTAAAATATCAACTGTCTAGCTATCACGGTTCATGAAATAAAGCCTGGTGACAGATGGACAGACGGACCGCGAAGTCTCGGTAATAGGGTCCCGTTTTTACCCTTCGGAACCCTAAAAAACTACATTACCTACTTTCCGACCCGTCAATGAGCCTTCTAACGTTCTTATAACACATTGGACTTTTCATACAAATCAATCGATCAGGGTGGCATAGGACACATATCTCCTACAGCCAGTGACAACACCAAACAATTTTTTATATGAAACCTAAGTCATCATCATATAAGCCGATTGTTAAAGGCCAATCCAGTAATCGCTTACTTCCCGGCTTTTGCACTAATGTACTATTAAGTCACTCTTTCGCATTACACTGACGGCAACATACACAAACACACACACACACACACACACACACACACACACACACACATCACCGTCTTATTTGTTTTTGTAAGTTTTGACTGTATGACTACCCTGTTAAGGCTGTACAAATGTTATACAGATTAATAATAATAATATCGTAACCACTAACTCAAATAAAGTTATGTATTATTTAATAATTTATTATTACTAATAATGATTTAATTAGTGTCTGAATTCTCTCTCCATTTATCCGACGCTCTTACGGTGAAGGAAAACATCGTGAGGAAACCTACTCACGCCTGCGAAGAAACTCGAAGATGTGTGTGTTAACTCGACCAACCCGCATTGGGCCCGCGTGGTCGATTAAAGCTCGATTGCCCTAATTCAGGGTAGGCTCGAGTCCCTCGGTGGGGGCGTTAACCTTCTCGTACATCTACCAGATACGCTAACTACCGGGTTTATGATATAGCATCCACACTTACCGACCCTTTGGGTATAAAGTGAGGGCCGCTATGAGGTGAGGGCAAGGACCAACTGCGGTGGGTCTTGCCGCTAAGACGCTTGTCCTGGTACTCTGCAAGGCGAGTACCTCGTGGAAGAGACCACTACTTACTCCCCAGATAGGTATCAGAGTACCGGAGCTGTAGGCATGCTCACCTCCCGCGGCTTTCGCCTCATTCCAATCGGGCAATTAAGTAATTATGTAGAAGATTGCCTTCACACTATAAGTTTTACCTACGTTATTTTATATTATTTTTAAACACTAATTGGAACCTCTTCCTCAGCAGTATATCCTTAAATGTCTCAACAAAACTCCTAATTACAAATTTCTAACATATTTCAAAGAACACGTTCTAAGACTAGATAATAGCTACCTAACGGTACACTGTATTTTAACCTAACACCTGAACCTAATAACAGTTAACTGCAACAACAATTAATAAACGGGTCCAATAAAAAATACTGTCAGTCAGGCGGTAAATGGCGAAACTAATTTATTCGACAATATGTCTTGTCTAGCTAGCCAGCAGCCATCATCATTTCAAATTCATTTGGCGTCAGCCAATCGCAGCAGCGATCGTACCTCCTGCGATATTATTGTCCAATCACCAAGTGTTATTTGAAAAACAATAGAACATTAAAAATCCGTCACGATATTATGCGCAAGCGACGGCGACGCGACTTTGAGATTATAATGAGCTGGTACTATATATATTTATATCTTTTATTTATTTGCCTATGTTGCGTGCTGGTAGGTACAGTTATAATACAGGTTGACTGGTTAGAAGACGAACGCATTGAAAGAGGTGAATCAGAAGACGAAACTGAACAACTTTTCTCAAGAAACCTATGCTCAATTCTCAAAAAAAAAATTGACCTTTCATACAAATTGGTCAGCTCAATAGCCAACTTTGTATGAGTAGTCCAAATTTTTTTGCGAATTGATCATTAGTGCCTTTGGAAAAATTTTTCAGTTTCATCTTCAGATTTACCTCCTTCAATGCGTCCCTCACCCTATATATCTTTTAGTACCTACTAACGAAACAAAAAATGCAAAGGAACTGATTAAATTTGCACAGAGTATAGTAGCATTTGTTATTTCTAAAATCTCGTGAGAATTAAAGCAACAAAAGCGTTTTCACGCGTTCCAGAGTAGAAAGCGAACAGGGTTACCAACACCTAGGCAACCCTAATTAGGAGCTAAACAACGCCTACGGACCCTTACGCAGACGCCACTGCTTTAGGGCTGGTGCAAAACATATATAGATTTTCCCAGAATCTCTTGTGACGTAACTGCACTCCTGATTATAAGCCAAGGGACTCTAGGTTTAAGGGTCTTCAAACAAATGTCACATTTCCAGTGAAGAAACAGGGATTAGGTAACAGTCACAAAAAAAGGTTTTGTTCACCCTCATTTTTAGGGTTCCAGAGCTAAAATGTGCAACAATGAAACCCTTATGATTTCGTCATGTCCATCCATCCATCCGTCAAAAAAAAAAGATGTTATACTGTCTCTTCCATAGAAATGAAAGTTGTTTTTAACTGTACCTCTTCGCCTATAATATCTACTGTTACATTTTTTTTAATAAATTTTAAATTATTACGCAAGATGATAGACGAATCCAGTCAAATGAATTTTAAGGGTGCCTCCCATCAAACTTAAAGTGAAATGAAAGATTTTTTTTTAATTATAAATTGTGGTATATTTTTAAATATAACAACATATTTTTTGTCAGATGTGCCCTTCCTTAGCAACAACTTGTCGATGTCGTTAAAAACGTCGTAAAAACTGGTGTTTTTTAATCCGTCGTTGATGTTTCCTGAGAAAAACTTTTTTTTTTTGTTTTTTAACTTCGCTTGTTTAACATGTTTGTCCTAGAATTTCGCAATCAATATTTCACCCACTTCCACTCAGGCTATCGGGCTGAAATTTAACACATAAATGTTTGTTTCTCGTGACAATGCACAACTATTAAATAAAAAAGCTATAAAAAAGCATTAATTTAACTTCACTTGTACGTCTGGAACTCAGCATTCACCCACTTACACTGAAGCTATCGGGCTGAAATTTGACACACACGTTTGTTTATTGTGACAATGCACGATTATTAAATAAAAGCTTATACCTCAAAGTTTTTAAGTAATAAGTCTGGAACCCTACGCCATGCGTGATCCGACACAACATTGTGTAATAACGTTCTTTTAGAACTACTTGTCCTCTGAATGTTATATCCCAATGTTTTCGTTTTCGACCGCATAAATGCGTCGTTACTACAACTGGAGAACATAACGGTGAAACAGAACAACACAAAAATCCTTACTAATATTATGAATGTGAAAATGTGTTTTTTGTTACCTGTCAATGAATTATTCAACCAACAAATAATGTGACCATGAAAATCATAAATTTATGTTTTTTTAATTTAAATTTTGCATGCTTGTTTTAATATTAGCTATACAGAAGAGAAGTATTTAAATACCATCATCTGTTTAATGTGTACATGTATAATTTCAAAATAAAAATCTTATCTTATCTTATCTTTTTACAACTAATGAAACTTGGCATGCAGATAGCCTTTGTCCCTGGAAAGGACATTGGCTATTTTTATCCCGTGAAATTAGCATAGTCCGATGCAGTCTTAAGGAAAATATAGGTACTCTTTGTTGGTTAATTTCTTAAGTGGAACAATGGAATGTTGGTTTTTTTGCACAGATGTAGTTGAGGTGGTGGGAAATGACATGTTATTTACTAACTAGCATATCCTGTCATAGTTCCCGAGGGATAAGGTGAAAACTCATTTCCACGCTCGCGCACGTCGGCGTCACAACGGAGCAACGGATTGAAGTGATTTTTTGTATAGAATTGTTTGAGAGGGTGCGTTTAACTGCCTCCGTGGCGTAATGGTTAGTCCATTCGCTTCACACCAGGAGGTCGCGGGTTCGATTCCCGATGAGGTCAACTTGTAAGACTCGGTTTGGTTCGTGGTAGGGCATTTTCTAAGCCCGCCTGGCTAGCTACCACCATCTTATCTAAGTCTTGCCGCCAAACATCAATGTTAACAACATTGATATGTTCCGGCATGAAGATAAGATAGCCAGTTCTGATAGCGTTGGGGAATCTTGGTAAGATGATGCCAAGGGCTTGCCAATTGTGAATAAAAAAATAAAATACATAGACTGCTCATCCGAATATCCCGATATAGTTCCTGAGGTGTCTTGAGAAAACTTATGAACACGCTCGCCACCACCCAACCTTTAAAGACAGTCATAAAAACTGGCCAAGTGCGAGTCGGACTCGCCCAAAGTAGGGTTCCAAAGTCTTTTAAAAATATGTTTATTTTAAAAAACAAAATGATTTTTACAATTGGTAATACAAGTTGAACATTGTGTATGGAAATTGTATGGACTTTTGATAAATCTAACTGCACATCATAAGTTGGTAGACTATTACTCCTAAACTAAGAAGTCTGCTTAGCCGTGATAGTTTTTCTTTTAAATTGATTATACTTATATATATACTCTACTATTAAAAAAAACAGATATCCTGAAGTAGCGGTTTAGCTTGTAGGGAGGGGGGGGGGGAACATTCAACTCGAACAAAAATTAGTAGTTTGAAGCTTAATATTCCGCAAACCGATCTCTTATTAAAAAAATGGTTGTAGCAAACCCTCAAATGTTTTGAAATACCTATTTAAAGATACCCCACACGAAAGGGTACGTGAGCAAAATAAAAAATTCACCTTCTCTTTACATGTAGGGGAGGCTGGGGGGATACCATTTTTTTTCAAGATTTTATTATACAACTTTGTCGGCGTGATTAATATGTATAACCATGCGAAATCACAGCTTTCTAGTATTAATAGTCTTTGAGCTAAGCCGCGGAGAGACGGACAGTCAGACATGGTGAAACTATAAGGGTTCCTTATTCGAAAACCTTAAAAACTATGTTCACAAGGGCGTAAGTAATTCATAATTCACTGACAGTCTTGATACAGACAGAAAAATACATCTTAGCCATTTTTCAAGCGACTTCCAAAAAGGAGACCTCCTCCTTTTTGGAAGTCTCAATTCGTCTGCATGTTTTTTTTTTATTTATATTACCTAAGAACTTTTGACTGGGTAAACAGATTTTGATGATTCTTTTTTTATTTGAAAGCTAGTGCTTTCCGTGTGGTCCCATATAAATTTCATCAAAATCGGTGTACTACTTTATTAGAAAAATAACAAAAACCTAAAATAATAATGCAAAAATGTACTAATTTGTTGCGATAAAAGTCGGTTTTTTAACGTGTTTTGCGTTTTCAATTATAAGCGTTGTCAATTAAGAGTTGACAACCCTATCTGTTTGGAAGGCGTTGCGTGTAATTAGAGATTGTATACATTAACCAATACAAATAAAGCACAATGCGGCGAGCTGGTCCCGCCGGGAACATAAGTCTTTCTAGAGGTCGGCAAAGACTTACCCTCGGGGTTCTCTAGCCAGTGCCAACTATTAGAATTAATGTTTTGTTATCTTCTAGAAACTTTAAAAAATCTGTATAAATAAAAGATAAATAGAGTTTTAAAAAAAGAACTAAAAAAGGCTTTTAAAGTACATCAGACTAAAAATATTATTTTCAACTTATATTAAGAATTATTTTTTTAGTTTTTAGTCTGATTTACTTTAAAAGCGTGTTTTTTAGTTTTTTTAACGCTATTTATTTTTTATTTTTTAGTTAAAACTTATGAAATTATTATATTGTTGCTGTTTCTTATTAAGTCTACAAAGTTTGAATTAAATCTGTCCGTTTAAAGTGGGTCAAAATCGAGTCCAAAGGAGTCGGTTACATACAAACAAACATACAGGTGAAGCTAATAAAAGCGTGATAAAAAGGTGACTGACTGGTATATCCACGCTCAGCCGAAACCAATGAACGGATTTCGCTGATATTTGGAATACAGGCAGTTATGAAGACGTAGGCAATCGCTAAGAAAGGATTTCGGGAAATTCCCACGGGAACAAAAAAATCGGGATCGGCGCGGGCCCACTAGTTCAATAATGAAGCTATGAAATTATGTAGTCCAATACTGAAAACTAAAAATATATATGTAATGCTTCATAAACACCAAAAAGTTTACAGAATTTTTATTTTTTTTATTTATGTAATAAATGTATCAAATTAGTATAGTTCTTGTATTTGAAACGTTTAGGAAATTAAAAAAACAATGAATAATGTTCGCAGTTCAGATCTGAAGCAAACTGCAGGAAGTTTTGTCAAAAAACCGCGAGTGTAAGGCTGTATACCTAGAGTTTGAAGCTCAGTTTAAATAAATTTGTGGAACCGGCTCTTTGGCACAACAACGGTGGCGGGGCCATTCTAATTAACATAAACACTGGCAACACACCTATATAGCTTTGTGTTATATTTACGTACCTACCTATACTCGTAAGTACGCTTGTGTTATTATGTGTGTAAAGTTTGTATGTGTAAAGCAACAACAGGTGGTCAGTGCGGCAATTACTTAGCGTGAGATGTACGCTAAACTTACTTTATCTGGATCTGATCAATTATTTAGCGTGAGGTGTACGCTAAACTTACTTTATCTGGATCTTATCAATTATTAAGCGTGAGGTGTACGCTAGACTTACTTTATCTGGATCTGATTAATTATTTAGCGTGAGGTGTACGCTAAACTTACTTTATGTGGATCTGATCAATTATTTAGCGTGAGGTGTACGCTAAACTTACTTTATCTGGATCTTATCAATTATTAAGCGTGAGGTGTACGCTAGACTTACTTTATCTGGATCTGATCAATTATTAAGCGTGAGGTGTACGCTAAACTTACTTTATCTGGATCTGAACAATTATTTAGCGTGAGGTGTACGCTAAACTTATTTTATCTGGATCTGAACATTTATTTAGCGTGAGGTGTACGCTAAACTTACTTTATCTGGATCTGGATCAATTAATTAGCGTGAGGTGTACGCTAAACTTACTTTATCTGGATCTTATCAATTATTAAGCGTGAGGTGTACGCTAGACTTACTTTATCTGGATCTGATCAATTATTTAGCGTAAGGTGTACGCTAAACTTACTTTATCTGGATCTGAACAATTATTTAGCGTGAGGTGTACGCTAAACTTATTTTATCTGGATCTGAACATTTATTTAGCGTGAGGTGTACGCTAAACTTACTTTATCTGGATCTGGATCAATTAATTAGCGTGAGGTGTACGCTAAACTTACTTTATCTGGATCTGGATCAATTATTTAGCGTGACGTGTACGCTAAACTTACTTTATCTGGATCTTATCAATTATTAAGCATGAGGTGTACGCAAGACTTATTTTATCTGGATCTGATCAATTATTTAGCGTGAGGTTTACGCTAAACGTACTTTATCTGGATCTGATCAATTATTTAGCGTGAGGTGTACGCTAAATTTACTTTATCTGGATCTGGTCAATTATTTAGCGTAAGGTGTGCCGTAAACTTACTTTATCTAGATCTGAAAGATGTTTTAGAGCGACCGAGCGCAGCAAGGAAACAAAAGAATGGTCGTCGTGATTTTTTTTTTTCTAATTTAACTAAAATATGTTCTAATCATTTAATTTAAACAAAAAAATACAATACAGTACACTATTATATATTGCATCACAACATAAAAGAATAAAACAAAATAGACGAATCATTACACAACAGGTGGCCTTATTGCTAGGTAGCAATTTCTTCCAGGCAACTTTTAGGTAGGAAAACAGCGATAAAATAAGTGAAGGGGCAGTGCAATAATGAAACACAATAAAAAATGCAAAAAAGAAGTAACATAGAATACTAAAATAAATTAAATATTTTAATATTATTATAATAATGTAAACAATATCAATAGATACTATAAAAGTGTAAAACGAGTCCCGGTACGATCAAGGAAGTTATATAGTGTGGTAGCCCCCTACCCCCCATCCAAGAAGAAGGTTCCCGTTTTTACCTGAAGGGCGTGCTTCTAAAGATATAATGACTGGAAGTTTCGCCCTCTAGAAATTTCTAGAACATTCCAGAACATTCTCGAATGTTGTGGAGTGTCGTGGAACAGATTAGACCATTCAAACCCTTTTTGTGTGGGTGGGGCTACTCCCTGAGCAAAGCCGAGTAACCCAGTTTCTAATATACTCGTATAAAATAGAATAAATTAACAAATATATACGAAACACACAATAACATAATATGTATAGCTACACAAATATATTATTAAACATTATTATGTATCTATAACATGTTTGCTAAAAAAATTCCGTCCGTCTGTCTCGCTTTCCTAAACGGCTTAACCAATGGTCCAATTAACAGATTTTTTTTAAATTTCATGATTTTTAGCGGGGTAAAGTTTTATCTATCTATCTATATATAATGTGTCGAAGGATTCTTAATTGCTTTTGGGTGGGGTTGCCACTCAAGAGTAGCTGCCATATAGTAAACAAGAAATAATGCAAAAAATCTCAAAAATGGCTTTAACGATTTTGATGAAACTATGCATTTCGTAACTGTTGTTAATGTTTGTAAGTACTAGTTCTACAGTTCCAAACTTCGTTAAAAAATAGCTATCATAAAACAAAAAAAAAACCGGCAAAGTGCGAGTTGGAATCGCACAAAGTAGGGTTCTGTATTTGGTAATAAAACATTCAAACAAATCTATCTTTGAACTTTTTACAAATCCAACTGCACGTCTTAAGCAGGTCGACTGTTACGCCTAAACTAAGGAAGCCTACTATAGGTTTCCTTTTAAATTGATTATATTTACTTATTTACGCGCCGGAAAGCGTAGTGTAGGCAGGCCTCCCACTCGATGGACCGATGACTTGGTGAAGGTCGCGGGAAGCCGCTGGATGCGGGCAGCGGAGAACCGGTCGTCGTGGAGATCCTTGGGGGAGGCCTATGTCACGCAGTGGACTTCCTTCGGCCGATATAACTACTATTTAAAATTTATTTCTGATGTCCTAAAATAGCGATTTAAGCTGGTAAGAAGGGAAAACTTGGCTGTAACAAAGGTTAAATATTTCGCAAAGGACCCCTGAATCTAAAAATGGTTTAAGCAAACCTTTTATATTTTTGAAAGATAAGATAAGCAATACCACAGATTACTAAATCATCATTACAGCTCATATACGTCCCCACCGAGGGGCTCGAGCCTACCCTGAATCAGGGCGATTAGGCCTTAGTCGACCACGCGGGCCCAGTGCGGGTTGGTCGACTTCACACACAACCTTCGAGTTTCTTTGCAGGCGTGTGCAGGTTTCCTCACGATGTTTTCCTTCACCGTTAAAGCAATCGGTACTAAATAGATTACTAAATAGTGACTTGCAATACTCCACACGATAGGGTATGTCAACAAAAAAATCTCCCCCTCTGAACATGAAGGGGTGGTACCCTAAAAATTGTTTATTTTTAGATTTTATTTTACCATTTTGTTAGCTTAATTAATATGTATCATCATATCAGCCAAAAATCGTCCACTGCTAGACATAGGCCTCCCCCAAGGATTTCCATGACGACCGGTCTTGCGCTGCCCGCATCCGTATCAATATGTATACCCTTACAAAATTACAAATTTCTAGTAATAATAGTCTCTGAGCTAAGACGCGGATAGACGGAGAGACAGACAGTCAAATTTGGCACAACAGTACTATAAGGGGGTTCCACGGAACCCTAGAAATTAAAAATACTACACGGAACCCTAGAAATTAAAAATACTACACGGAACCCTAGAAATTAAAAATACTACACGGAACCCTAGAAATTAAAAATACTACACGGAACCCTAGAAATTAAAAATACTACACGGAACCCTAGAAATTAAAAATACTACACGGAACCCTAGAAATTAAAAATACTACACGGAACCCTAGAAATTAAAAATACTACACGGAACCCTAGAAATTAAAAATACTAAAATCTCACAAATTGCTTTTTTGATGAAACTTTGGAAGTAGTAATTATTAATAGCGTGCTGGTTGGCAGTATTCGTTAAAATCAATCCCCCATCAACGGACGTTTTTATTTGAATTATTTTTAGTAATAAATCCGCTTTTTTAATTCACAACTGGTCAGCGCTTGGCATCATCTCGCTTGATGGTAAGTGAAAATGATGCCGAAGATGGAAGCGGGATTACCAAGATTTCTCAACGGAATGAAGATCTGGGTATCTTATCTTCAAGCCGGAACACATCAATGCTGTAAAAACTCCCCCTTGCAACGTAAGTTTTTATTTGAATTATTTTTAGAAATAAATCCGCTTTTTTAAATTCACAATTGGCCAGCGCTTGGCTTCATCTCGCTTGATGGTAAGTGAAAATGATGCCGAAGATGGAAGCGGGATTACCAAGATTTCTCAACGGAATGAAGATCTGGGTATCTTATCTTCAAGCCGGAACACATCAATGCTGTAAAAACTCCCCCTTGCAACGGAAGTTTTTATTTGAATTATTTTTAGAAATAAATCCGCTTTTTTAAATTCACAATTGGCCAGCGCTTGGCTTCATCTCGCTTGATGGTAAGTGAAAATGATGCCGAAGATGGAAGCGGGATTACCAAGATTTCTCAACGGAATGAAGATCTGGGTATATCTTATCTTCAAGCCGGAACACATCAATGTAGTTAACACTGATGTTTGGCGGCAAGACTTAGATATTATGGTGGTAGCTGTCAGACGGGCTTAGAAAATGCCCTACCACCAACCAAACCAAGTCTTACAAGTCGACCCCATCGAGAATTGAACCCGCGACCTCCTAGTGTGAAGCGAATGGACTAACCATTACGACAAGGAGGCGATTAAAACGCTTCTTATTTATAAGTAATTAATAATAAAAAGTAAAATTAATGTCTTGCTATAATTGTACTTTGATTTTAATAAGTTTTCACATGCTGTTGTATATGTCGCAGGATAATTTGATAATCCGTCGTTTCGCGAAAATCCTAGGAAAATTGGATACTATGGAGTAGAAAACTCCTAATAAAACCAAGTCGGACGGAGCCCCGCTTCGTTAAATAGGTTAGGTTATGTTAGCATGTCTTTTTCTACCGTAAAAAGGAGCCCCGCAAAGCGGGGCTCCGTCCGACTTGGTTTTATTAGGAGTTTTCTACTCCATAGTATCCAATTTTCCTAGGATTTTCGCGAAACGACGGATTATCAAATTATCCTGCGACATATATACGATTTCATGAGAAAGTAAGTGCAGTGAGTGCCGCTGTACAATTAATTTGTTTTAGCTCAGTCGTCACTACTGTGCGATATTGGTAGGGGTTTATCTTATCAGCCATCTATACCACACACATTCTCACCCCAAAGTAACAATATAAGTACCGAACATAACTACAGCTACATACACAACTAGTGGCCTAGAACATTTCAACTGGATGTAGTCAGCGCAGGACCGCTTGTCGTGAAAATCATTTGGGGGCAATGGCCAACATTGGACGTCCTTCGGCTGTCATGTTGAGTAATTAAAACATAATTTTGACTCAAGCACGCTCTATACTAACAAAGTTTGGTTCCTCTTTAAATATGGGTAGTATTTGAACGAGTGACTGTAAATTCATGAACTCGAGTCCTTACTGAGTCTTAAATACTGAGTGAGCGAATGATCAAACAGCTATTTTTAGGATTCCATACCTAAAGGGTAAAAACGGGCCCCTATTACTAAGACTTCGCTGTCCGTCCGTCTGTCTGTCTGTCACCAGGCTGTATTTCATGAACCGTGATAGCTAGACAGTTGATATTTTCACAGATAATGTATTTCTGTTGCCGCTATAACAACAAATACTAAAAATTAGCGTATTATTATCACACCTAACGAACCTATTAGCCCGCTTCGCTCGCTCAAATCTAGCCCAGTTCTTTTTTTTTATTTATTTACAATTGGTAAACCCTTGACAACATCTCACCTGGTGGTAAGTGACGATGTTGCCGAAGTTGGAAGCGGGCTTACCAAGATTCCCCAACGCAATCCTTTTATCTTACTTAATATTGTAATATTGTAGTCGCTCGCTCAGTATTTTTGTTGCCCGATTTATAATTCTCCTTTAAATATTAAACACGTTTTTGAAACTGAACTAAATTAATTAATCACATCATTTTTAGAGTTCCGTACCCAAAGAATAAAAACGGGACCCTATTACTAAGACTTCGCTGTCCGTCTGTCTGTCATTCTCTCTGTCTGTCTGTCACTAGGCTGTATTTCATGAACCGTGATACCAAGATAGTTGAAATTTTCACAGATGATGTATTTCTGTTACTGCTATAACAAAATATACTAAAAATTTGTAAAAGTAACAAAATAATAGTGGTCCCCATACAAAAAACGTGTTTTTATTGAAACGTGAAGAAACTATAGCGCCATCTAGTATTATGGTACGGAAACCTTTGTGTGCGGTTCTGACTCACGCTTTGCCGGTTTTTAAACAAAATAATATGCATTTTTACAGGAATCTAATAAATTATGAACGCATGTTAGTTTCTTGAACGTGTTAACAAAATTTAAGATTTTTACCCACCATTGGTAAGCCCTTGGCATTATCTCACCTGTTGGTAAGTGACGTTGATGCCAAAGATGAAAGCAGGCTTACCAAGATTCCCCAAAGCAATAGGGAACTGGCTATCTTATCTTCAAGCAGGAACACATGAATGCTGATAAAATTGCTGTTTGCAGTCAAGACTTAGATAAGATGGAGATTGCTAGCCAGGCAGCCTTAGAAAATGCCCTTCCACCTATCAAACCGAGCCTTATAAAGTTTGACTCCGCCGGGAATCTAACCCGCAACTTCCTGATGTGAAGCTAATGGACAACCATTACGCTACGAAGGTGGTCAATAATTTCAATAAAATGGATTCTTAATGAATTTAAAATACGAACGAGACTTCTACAGGGCGCGCTAAATCCACAGATTTGAACAGAAGGATCCGCCCGTCTCCCATATTTTAGTCAGATTTTCTTCATACATGCAAAAAGTAGCGCCATCTGACATAACTCGTACGAACTAGCGTGGGCGGTCAGTCATGACGTGCCGAGTTAAAAGAACCTTGATAGATCTGTCGCTTTAAAAATTCATTTTTTTAATTTGTTTACAAGAAAAAATAAAATGTAAGGTTACTTATCGATGATACGACATCCCATTTTCCTTTTTAGCCTTTCTTTTATGATATTTACGGCCTCTTACAACACAATAAGGCATTTTTATATGGAATATTTTTCCACCGCACTGAACAATGTCCCGCAGACGACTGAGTCGCGAGTGTGCGAAACTTTCGATTTTCGCACCAATTCGCTGGGCCCATTAGTCGCGCGCGTTGGCCGGGTCCTTACGCCAGTAATATATAAGTCATTGGCTAAATCAGTCTTTTCAACGCGTAGCAAGCGTCTACATGCAATCGGATGCGCCGGAGTTGAGCCCTAAGGCACAGTATATATATTAGTACTATGCCTAAGGTATGACAGTAGCTGGATCACGCGAGGCCCGAGGGTAATTAAATATGGTGATCAAGGATCAAGTATTTGTATATATTAGTCTGGTTTAACCAAGATCCACAAATTATAATTCGTCACAGCTTCTAATTAAACTGAAAAGTCACGAATAGGGATCTCAAACAACAGATAAACAGAAAATTCGTTGCGCTTCTATGAGTTCCATATTCCAAATTTAATAAAAATCTGACCTCGCAAGTGGCACGCGCCCGTTTTTGATCTACCTCCGCAAGTGGCAAGGACGGATTTTTGACCATAACAGTAAGTCAGTTCTCTTCGTCTAATTTCCGCTTCCACTAAACAAGTTTGTTTCCAATTATACTCTTAAATACACAAAGATTCAGCCAATAATCAAAGTCAAATTTTGAGGGTTTTGTAATAGAAAATCGACTTAAAAATCAGTACCGGTGCTCAGATGTTAGTGTCGGCGCGGCTAACAGTGTTTGTAGCGTGATATTTTCGTTTTAAATGTTAATAGTGTAATTTTGTGTGTTTAGTTGGCTGAAAACAAGGTGCCAGGGTAAGTTTGTATAATTTTTTACGCATAAATAGAAGGATTTAACCAAAAATATAAATAACGGATTTTTCGACCCGGCAACATTCAAGGGATGACGCTGCCTCCAGGCTTGCTTTGAGTCACCTTATTGGCAATGCCACGGGGTCGGACTTGGCAAGGTTGAGGGCATCGTCATGCCTGGAGTCTGGAGCATGGCTTCATGCGTTACCGTCACCTCACATAGGCACCTTACTGGACAGCGACTCATTGCGTGTGGCCGTGGCTCTCCGCCTGGGCTGCAGTGTTTGTGAAACCCACGTATGCACTTGCGGTTCAAACAACATCTAAGGCTAACGGTCATCACGCCCTGAGTTGCCAAAAGTGTTCAGGCAGATTCCCGCGCCATCACGCACTTAACGAAATCTTACGGCGTGCTCTGGTATCGGCTGGAACCGCCAGGACTTAGTCGTAGCGACGGAAAGTGACCCGATGGCCTAAAGCTGGTGCCATGGCAGAAGGGGAGGAGTCTTCTCTGGGATGCCACATGTTCAAGCACTTTCGCACCCTCTCACCTAGCGCATACATCAAGGGCAGCAGGTTCCGCTGCTGAGGCAGCCGCTCGGTCGAAACACTCAAAATATGCTGCATTGGAACAAACCTACTTGTTTGTTCCATTTGCCGTCGAAACGGCTGGCTCATGGGGAACCGAGGCTAAGGGTTTTGTTCGGGACATTGGGCGCCTTCTGCGGGACAAGGGATTTGACCCCCGCTCCGGGGCCTTTCTGGTGCAAAGGTTGTCTATAGCCATACAACGCGGCAACGCTGCGAGCGTTATGGACACCTTTGCGCCGGGCACGCTCAGGGGTGGGTTATTTTAGTTTTAGAAATTTTATAATTTGTATGTTGACAACTGTAATTTACATGACTAAGTGGAAATATTAATTACAAAACATATGGAAGTGATATACTAAAATTTAAAATAATTTGTCAACGTTACATTGCAACGGAAAAATAGATTTCTGTTTTTATTACCTACATAGAGATTATTGAGGGCGTGGAAAATAACATAGTTCCCGGTGAGTCTGGGGAAACAAATTTCCACGATCGCGCACGTCAGCGTCGCAACCGAGCAACGGATTGAAGTGACTTTTTGTATAGAATTAGTTGAGGGCGTGGGAAGTGACATAGTCTGCTAATCAGAACAGCGCGATATAGTTACTGAAGGTTCTGGAAAAAACTCATGTCTACGCACGCGAGCCGCTTGGCTCTGAGTCAGTCATAAAAACGATGTCCAAGCTAGTGAAATATAAACGTTAATACCTAGTCAGGTATTTTTTTCTTTCTAATTGCAATTTCTATTGTGCTTGCTGTCATTCGTTGCCAAAATAAATGCATTAAGTATTTAATTAATTATTTTTGTAACGTGATGTTAGTGCGTATCAGAATAAAACATCATCTATGTCATCATATCAGTTCATATACGTCCCCACCGAGAGGCTCAAGCCTACCCTGGATTAGCGTGATCGGGCCTTAGTCGACCACGCGGGCCCAGTGCATCAGGTTGGTCGACTTCACACACAACCTGCGAGTTTCTTCGCAGGCGTGTGCAGGTTTCCTCACGATGTTTTTCCTTCACCATAAGAGCGTCGGATAAACGTACATATGAAATCATCATCATCTATGTATATTTATCTAAATCCATTAAATTCCTAGACAAGCACATAACAAGTCCTCGCACGCGACTCGCGCACACGCACCCCATATATTTTCTGTAAAACAAGCGCGTTATTTTTCATAAATAAAATTTAAATATGCTTTTCAAAATGCATAAATTGCTAACGACAGTGTATGCACAGTAGCGAAGGTCTCACGCGAACTAATTAATATGGAGTGAGCCTCGATTTATGGTCGTTTGACCTGGACTTATGCGTTGTCCACTCCTGTGACACACGGGCGCTAAGTTTTAAAAGTGAAATTCAGAGTACTCATATGATTCGTCTGTCTGCTTCTATTTAAATTGATACAAAAAAATCGTTCCACAGGTATATAATCACATTTGTAAATATCTTCAAAATTCAATTGTGTAACCAAAATATATTCAGTCAAAAATCCTTATCCTTACTAATATTAGCGATGTAGGATCCGTACAGCGCCATCTAGTGTTATTTAGAGAAACCATGTTTTCAATATTCACAATTTACAAATAGGGGCTGGTAAATATTGAAAATATTGAAGACATCGGCTACCTCTTGACTGATTTGACTCGTGTTCGATTTATAAATTATTTTGTGTCTTTAATTCACCTACAAAATTTCACGATGCTCAACGATACTCGAGTTATCGTTTATCAAACATTTATACATACAAACGCTGGATTGTTCCAGTAGAATCTGAGAACTTCGCTCGCTTTGCTCGCTCGTTCAACTATAAATGTGAAAATGTGTTTGCTTGTTTGTTTGTTACCTCTTTACGTTTTAATACCTCAACCAATCTTGACGAAATTTGGTGTAAAAATAGCAAGTGATACAGTTACTGAGGCAGCTGTAAAAAATAAATTTTGTGGGTAAATTCTTTAACATGGCAACGAAGCAACGGATTGACATGATTTTTTACATTTCAATAGTTAAGGTAGTGAAAAGCGACATAGACTGCTAATCAAAATAGCACGATAAAGTTCCCGAGGGATCTGAAGCAAACTAATTTCTATTCTTTGTGATTGCGATTAAAGTCGGTTGTTTTAACTTTTAAAGCATAGTCAACTATTATTGTAACTTATTCTATGAACAAGCAAACCGTGTGTCCCAAACATTTTCCATCTCACATTACAGCCTTGTCTACAAACAAACCATAATACAAGCTTCGAAGATACTATCGCGCGGTAGTGCTTGTAGTAATTGTACACTTTCGGTGACGAGTCCACGAGATACTGTTACTATACGGAGTCTGTACATGGCCTTATGGTGCATTCGTTAATTTAGTGAGGCAATAAAATAAAATTAATTGTTCGCTTAGATTCCAGAATTAGTAGAAATTTGTGAGAAAACACTTTTAATCGTGGAATTGGGAATTTTTAATTTACATGAGTGGTAGGTACACCAGGCAACCGTCGTTGTCTATCCATGGATAGTATGGTTAATTGTGACACAAGAGAAGAAAAACAAGGTAGATAAAGACAAAAATTTTGTTTAGGTTCTAGTATATAAATGGGAGTAGGCCTGTGTGTTAGAGCCACGGCCGCTTAATTTTGGAGATTTGTAAATTTGATTTCGTTATTAAATACATGTTAAAAACAACAAATTTCCAGCTGATTCGATCGGTTCAGCATTTTCAGCAGAATTTCGACACTTTTAAATAGTTTTTTAGATATTCATCTTTAACAGGTATTTTATTTAAAACTTTTTAAGATTTTAAAGTTAATTTTAACTAAAAAGGCCATTATTTACGAGCAGCTCAAGGTACGGCACTGGGGTATCTTTTTTGGACAATTCCGAAGACCTAACTTAAGGGCGATATGCCATACCTTGGCGTATTTCTTCTAGTTTTCGAGATCTAAGCCACCCAAAGTACCTACATAATTTTTGTGACAAAACTTTTGTAAAGTGACGCGTTGACAAAAGGTTAAACGTTTAATTAAATTCGTGTCAAAAACAACAGAAGAAGAAGAAGAAGTGTCAATAACAACAGAACAGACGAGTGTGTAGTTGAACTAGCCTATCGTATCAGTAGTAGGTACCGATTAATTTCAATAAGGAATGTCAAAACGTTGCACTAGCTTCTTTTTAGGGTTCCGTACAACCATCGGGTGACCAACAGGACCCTTTTACTAAGCCTCAGCTGTCAGTCCGTCTGTCCGTCTGTCAGCGGGCTGTATTTCATGAACCGTAATAGGTAGACAGTTGAAATTTTCACGGAATATGTATCTTTATTGCTGCTATAACAACAAATAGATACTAATAATTAAGATAAGGTAAGATAAATACTCTTTATTGTACACACTAATAATTTTTAAAAAAGTCAAAAAATAAGGGTGGTCTCTATAAGAAAAATGTGTTTTTTATAGGTCTTCAGAAGCAGGTCTTTGGATCTAGCTCTATCGTAAAAACGGTAATACACACAAGTGTGAACCTTGGTGTGATTATAGTCATCATCATCATATCAGCTCATATACGTCCCCACCGAGGGGCTCGAGCCTACCCTGAATAAGGGCGATCGGGCCTTAGTCGACCAAGCGGGCCCAGTGCGGGTTAGTCGACTTCACACACAACCTTCGAGTTTCTTCGCAGGCGTGTGCAGGTTTCCTCACGATGTTTTTCCTTTACCTTTAAAGCAATCGGTAAGTATGTACGTAAGTTTTTGAAAAACTCATTGGTACATTGGCCGTCCAGATTTGAACCCGGTACCTCTGGTTAGATGGACCGAGTCGTTACCGGTT